>JAQPZY010001484.1:2132500-2732500 GCA_029931535.1 Margaritifera margaritifera
AAATATTAAAATAATTGCAGATTATGTTACATTGTTATAGAAATATACTATTGTACATTGGAGGAAAAGCTTGTTCATCAGGTAATAGTTTTCATATCTAAACGTAGACGAGAAATCTATATATCGATTTTACTAACTCTGCTCTACTTTTACGTAATAAATGCACACAAAAATATTCCCCATCTTTATGTTGCCATCCATAATGCCAAGTTTCATTGTTTTAATATCATACTATCTGTATCTCTTCGCTGTAATATCTTTGTCCAATTTTAAAGCGCTTTTATCAAACATGTTTAATAGTCTGTATGTAAATTAATAATTTTCTGTGTAATATAGTTTTATCTCGTTAAATTCATTTCCTCTATAAACTTGGATAAGCCGAGTTGACCAATTTAATGTGTTAAATTGAGTTGCTGGGCAAGTGTATCGTTTACTGTTTGGTAGTTTTCTCTTTTAAATCTTAAGTCCAAGATTTATTTATTTAAAGTATTAATTTTGTTAATTGTGCTTTAAATTTTATTTTATTTTGTAAACAGGTATAAATTTTACAAAATAAAATAATTGCTGACAAGCATCCATAATTAAATAAATCTTTTATTCTAGCTTATTTGGTGAACTATAGAATAATAATGTATTAAATTTAAATTAAAGAGTGGCGTGCGCTCTCTGTGCTCGCTTCGCTGGCAGACTTAAGAGTAGGACTTAATAATTTTTAAATTGTTACAAAATAAGTTATAACATCAGAGCTAGTGGTGACTGATCTGTTATATATTTAATCGTGCGTATAGGTTCAAGGTTAAAATCTTAGGCATATCTGAATTAAAGAGAGACATGCGGTTTCTCGCCTACATTGTGGGCACGAAAGCGGTATAATTTAATAACTTTTTAGTATTGGGTATAATTTCAGAACTGGTGTTTAATGGTTTTTTTTTTTTTTCAATTTAATTCTGCGACCTGGTCCAGAACAGATATAGTCTAAACACTATTTTTAAACGGGTATGTCTTGGTTTTAGAAAAATATTAAAAAATACTTTTTTATTCCTCTTGGGTTCATGGTAGTTATTAATTTATTTTGTATTGTGTGTGTGGAGTGAGTAGGGTATTGATTTTTGAACAAAATAAAATAGACACTGGTGGCTTGGGCCAGGATATGTTTGATCTATACTACTCGATGTTACCCCTAGGACCGTTGCAGTGAAACTGTTATGTACACCTAGAATTCCATCTTGAACTGTCTAGTACTGTCTCTTGTCTGCAGATAAGTTACATTCACACTCAGCATAAAGACTTCGAGATGCTCAAACCTAGAATGTCGCCAATTCTTGATCGTACAGGCTACTATGCGACCATCCTTTTTCGAACAGGCAGTGGCTTAATATTGTATAGTAAACTTAAACTTGTACAACAATCTGAATTGTGTCTCCTAGATACAATTTCAAAACAAACTGCGCACTTCTTCATCACAAATAATCCTGTATTTTCAATTAATGTTTGGTTGGTTTACTGATTGGTTAATTGGTTTGTTTTGTAGTCTGGTCAATTCTACAAGACTTTTACACAGATATCGTTATGATACATTGTAAATTACTGTATTTATTATAGTAATGGTATTGATACATCTAAACATCTGTTATAACATAATGCAATAAAAAAAATCATCCAGATCTTCAAATATAATGATTTAACAAAATTATGCCAATAGAAGTCGGTAGAAACACCAAGTGAGTGATAAAAGGGAAATGGTTTCAAAACAAGATGTCCATGTCGGCCTAGGATAGCTCACTTGGTTGACATCTGCCTAAAAGGCAAATGTAAGAGCAGTTGGTCCAGAAATCTGAGTCAGTAGGATGCTTTCCGTAGAAATCTTTTGCAATGATGTTGAATGCAAATGTTATGAAAACAATTGCCTCAAAGTTTTTCTACATTTAGTATCTTCATCTATATTTGATGGTACATTGGCATCATTGGTCCAATATTGAAAGGCCTTTGTGACAGGATGCTGTCAAAGTTGGTCAAACTGTGTCTAGCGCTTTATTTTATTTTCTAATTTTAGTAGCAGTGGTCATATTTTATGGCAGATCGCTATCATTTGTAAAGATTTGTAAAGCCTTCAAAGCCTTCAAACTAGGGTGCTTTATGCTCTTGGCATTCCATACGTACCCTCGATATGATAAAATTCTCACGTGTAACGAAATAACAATTGCTAGCGTCGCTTCTGAGCACTGACCGCAGCGAAAACGGGGAAGCGAACACTTATTTGATATCTTACTAGTACAATAAATGAATATGACAAATTTGAATAAGTGTCCACGATAGACAGGTGTTCAAAGGGAGATAACTCTGTTGTGTGTTTGGCTATTATGAGTTAGCTCCCTTGAATACCGCTATTTATAGTATCAGTACACTCTAATGTCACGTATGCTATACCCCGCAAACTCAAGACATTGTCGTGAGTCTTCAGCGATAACGCCATGTGTTCTATTCCTGGAAGAAATGCAGCTGCTGTCACAGGTACTATATATGGAGTAAAAAAATAGCCAGCTTGTGTCAGGTCTACTATAACTTGTAAACTAAAGCTATTATGACGAGCTTTATTTGTAGTACACTCAATTAGCTATCATACGTTCTGTTTTACCTAATAACATAACATTCCTACATTAAGTAATGAAATATACACTACATGTCTGTTTATATTAATTAATTTATGACAAGATACGATACAATTCTAAAAGACAAGCTATCAATATAGATCTTCGATTGGCTGTGGTAAAACTATGCTTGAATTATATATAATTTTCAACAGATACAATCCTATTTAGATAACAAATAAGTAAAAAGTGAATTAAATTTTTTTGTACTTGGAAATTAAACGTATACATTCCTCCGTAATCCTTCCATTTTCAATTCACTATTGTCAGTCTTACGCACAATAGCTATCAGGTATTGGTTGTCCCCTATATTGATGTTCCAGAAATGACTCACCAGTCTGACTGGCTTACCTGTTTTTACTGATTTACACGATTTGTACCAGTCTAGCTATACTAATGCACACATTAAAAGCTGAGATACAATGCTTGTGAACAGTGCGTACAACAGAATTTCCCGTATCATATGTCAATTAAATATATGAAGTGAATATCTTAATCGCCTTACCAAACTCGCCTTGATCAGTGGTCAGAAGGGCATAGAAACTCTTGTATCTAATTATGATTATCTTTTATGTGTGATTTTTCAAGAGTAATTATATATATATATATATATATATATATATATATATATATATAGAGAGAGAGAGAGAGAGAGAGAGAGAGAGAGAGAGAGAGAGAGAGAGAGAGAGAGAGAGAGAGATAGAGAGAGACAGAGAGAGAGAGAGATCAGCGTTTAAGTATTACAAAAGACTGCTTGAACTTCCTTCCGATAGATTTCTGAAAAATAAAATTGTGGGAAAATCATATAGAACACTAAGAATTTGGCAGTATATCATGGTTTCAGAGTTCCGAAGAGTTTAAGGGACTGTGTTGATGTAAGTTCCTTTGACAACATTTAACTTTATATTTTCAGAGGTAGGCTAAGAGATATATAAAGACCAACATTTTAAAATAATATTTTTTAAAAAGACTATGTAAAGCAAATGATAGCAAGTTCACTTTATTGTGTTCGATATACAATAAGTTTGAAATTGTCAGTTGTCTTGATTTTAATATAACTAAAACCGAAACGATCATCTACAACGATATTTCAACTGAGTTCTCATTGTTTGACTCTGAAATAGGAAAATACAAAATCCTAAAATTTTCAGATCAAAACGATTTTGTATTTTTTGTCCTACATTAATAGAATCAGAAGGACACTTTCTTCTAAAATGTTCCATTTATCATGAACTTCATGAATTGTTTATAATAATCACAACTTGACCTTGCAAAATTCGAACAATGAGACACTGTTTGAAGAAAAGAAAAATCACTGCTTGATCCCACACAATACTGGATGTTACAATATAAAAAGAAAAACCGTTTAAACGTAGAAAAGAAGAAAATTGTTGAGATATTTAGTTTCATGCTTTAGAACATAAGTACTCATTGAAAAAAGGAATGTATCTTCTTCAAAATGAAATAATCGTAACTTAGTGAAATACTTATTATTCTGTATAATTTGCATGAAAATGTAATTGGAAACTTTAAAAACCTGAACTTTGCTGAATTATTTGACTTTATTGATATCTTATGGAATACGCATTTTATATCTTATGTCAAGGACCTATGTTAGCTATATATGGTTCACTGCTTTTTGGTGGTGGTGGTGGGGTGATGACGTTTTGGAACATGACATTTTCGATATAAAATAATATAATAATAATAATAATAATAATAATAATAATAATAATAATAATAATAATAATAATAACAACTTCAATATGCTTTGATTGGTTTACTGTACATATCTTTCCTGTCATCTTTTTATGCCCACCGTGGAGTCGGTTGTTGTATAAGTGTAAAGTTCGACAGCTCAGCGTCTCAATATGGTTGTAGCTATAGATACTTCCAGTTAGTTACATCTCATTATTCTCAGCTGTCAGACGAGTTGTGTCCCTTCGAACATTATTTCAGTCCTTGAACTTGTCAATAAGATGTCTCAGTGCTCTGATGGTTTGATTCTACCTGGACCGTAGACTGTTTCGTCGTTTGACTGGTATGAAGTAAAATCAACTAGAGCAATTAGACGGCTCACATTCGCAAATTATCCCTGCATTTTATTGCATTGTGTCTAATTTGAAACAGTATAATTGTAGACACACAACCCCGCTCTACTCCTTTACAGTAGTGATATAATGTAAAACGTTGACCTAGACCAACAGGTTGCTCTTCGCCTTTTTTTATTTTTGGACATTACTGGTGGCGTCATGTCAGAAAGAAAAGAAAAAAAAAAGGCTGAGAATAACTTCTTGGTCTAGACGTTGAACCAGATATTTATGATGGTAGTGAAGGGGTGTGGTGGGGGATTGTTTGGGCCTCCAACCCAAGCCAATATTAATTTACCAATAGTCTTAATTTTGCTGTTACTGCTTTTGGACACCCGTCCCCTTACCCTTACCCCAACCCCAATGCCTATATTCGTTTACAGAAGGTCATTGTTTCGTCGGTGACAAGCCCCAGTGTAAAGTTGGTGATTAGCCCCAGTGCAACATTGGTGACTAGCCTCTTTGTAACGACTGGCACAGATTTTTATTTTTGGTCATGGGTCTTTTTCACTGTTAAAAATATAAAATATTGAACTGTTATTTTTAATCCAGTAACAATATCAATAAATATTTCTTGCAACTCCAAATGATTTACACAGGCATAGAATGTGCGCAAGGCACAATGCATCCAATCTGCATGACGTCATGCAACAATCATGTAGAGGAATTAAGCTTTGATTGCTACTAGATTTGACCTATTTCATATTACAGCAATCCCTCACTATAAGGCCCCTCATAATAACACTATTCCAGTTACAAGCCAGGAATAGTGATCAATCCCATTTCATTATGTAGTAGTGACATTCTGTGTATTGTATAATTCATTATAAGGTGATCTCACTGCGAGGTGGCTTACTCTGTCTCTTCCATGGATGGTGTTATAATGAGGAAGTACTATATTTGGAAAAATTAGTCTGCCTTTTTTTTCATTTTATTCCTTTGAATTTTGCATTCTTTACTGAAGTATTCATATGGAGTCATGAGAGAAGCTGAAAATAGAACTGGAAATAAAGGTTTTTAAACTGGACCACATTACAGAAGATAAATGTTACCATAAAACTTATTTTGAGAGTGGGTGCAGTGCTCACTATTTAATATTAGTGCTGTCAGTTGAGACTGTTAAATTGTAGCGAAAGTAACACACTGTAATTTAAATTTTGTGTGCAGTTTTCATCCTTCCTTGGAAGCCAAAAATTGTCAGCAATCTTGATTATTTTGATGCTGCATCACAATGACATTAATGGACCACCAGCTTCCACAATAAATTTAGAATTTTTTTATCATTCTAATTTTAAAAAGGTATCAATTTGGTTTTCCAAAGATTCAGCAGTTGTGATTAATAGTTGTGGTAAAAAATTACAATCTTTGATTGTTCTTGTGAAAAACAAACTAAATTTGTTACTATCCTTTCCAGCATATAGGGAAATATTATAACTACATGTATATTCATGCTGATTTTTGTACTAGTTTGATATTGTAAAATTGAAGCAGATTTTTGTTTTGTGTTTTAAACATCTGTACAAAAGTATGAATCTATTTTCCAGTCTGCATTGATTAAAGTACTTCCAAAACAACTTATTTAATATTGAAGATATACACCTTGATGTGAAGTCATAATTGGATGTAACAAATATGGTTGCTTTCTTTTGGATTTTTTTAAAAGTTCATCCTGTAATACTTGTGACTGAACATGCTGAAGGTCCTGAACTGTACAATATTCTAAAATAGGTACTGTTATACATGGATTTTCCTCTTGTCTTTTTGGATGCTGAAATTCAGCCACATTGCCAGTCCCAAAATAGTGCATATTTTCCTAAATAACCTACTTGTGTTGCTGTGCTTTGAAACACCAAGCCAAAATAATTGTTCGTTTCTTTCTTGAAATTCTAAGCAGAAACAAGAAAAAGAAGTAATATATAAAAGGAAAATATTGTATTCTTCATGATTACAGTACCTTGGTATCACAGAATTTTCTGTCATGAGTAGTTTTGGAGGGTCTCCTTTTTCACTGACATTATTTGGAATCACAGAATTTCTTGTACTGAGTAGTCTTGGAAGGTCTCCATTTTCACTGACATGATATGGGTGATGGAGTATTTTGAAATGCGTGGAATGCTTAGTTTGTACAAAGTGAATAATTTGTATACAGAGTGACAAGTGCATGTATGAACAAAAAAGTATCCTTGGTTGTATGCAGTTCAGTAAAATATAATTATCAATTTATTTTAGAATATAAAGGGAGAAAACTTTTGTCTTATGTCCCTTGAATCTTGACCCTGTGCGCTTCTCTGGGTGTGCTTTTCATCACAAAAAAAATAGAAAAATACACCTACTTCTTTTCATTAGTGGATGTCCATCCATGTCTCTGTTGGTGTTATAGTCCTACAATGTGAGACGTCCACCCTGATATTTATGTTGGGTCAACCCAAACAAGGTAGGACTATTGGCACTACAAATGGTCAAAGTCGCAAAAGGTGATAAAACTGTGAGATGGCAATGAATATCTATTCTAAAACGATGTATCTGGCAATGAAAACATTCAAGGTTTGGGGTAGTCAGCCAAGTTGCAATGTAAAGTGTTTGACAGCCGTTAGTTTATTGTCTTTTCGAGGTTAAAGGCACTCCCGACATTGAGGAAGATTTAATCTATTTTGAGGTTGAAATTATGATAAAAGAAACTAAATTTATGCAGATACACAAGTTGTCATTTAATTAATGATATGTAGGTTTGGAAAGAAAGGTGATTAAGAAAATATGGGTATTTATTATAATAAATGCTTGTTGTTAATGAGTGTACACTAAAGTTAAATGAGAGCAAGATCCAGAACGAAAATGGTGCAGCTCATTGCAGGTTAACAAGATATTCAAACGTATTATTGTTTTCACAAGTTACTTGAGCACATGATACAATTTTTCTTGCGATAATGTGAGTGTCCAAGGAAATATGATTGTACAATGCAGACCACAAAGTTAAGGTGGCAATACCGTAGAAGCAAACAAGATTATCTCATTTTTACAGAACTATTAGTGTATTATGTCCCGGTACTATTATTTTTATTTGTCCCTCTAAAATGTTATGTGTCCCCCAGATTTGGAGGTTGCAGGACATGGTGTCCCCAGCCCTTGGGATCCTGTGTGCAACACTGCAGACACATACATTATTTTCCTGGATGATGTAAAGTTGGTGGTTGCGATACTGGATGTACCAGTATTATAGATAATACTCAGTGTTACAACACTTTCAGTATTGTATATAGAGCACTGGAAAAAATCATATTGTTGTCAAAACTACTAGGCACCACATTAACGATATCATTGTGAAAATCTGAATAAGGTCGTTCCTCCACTTTCAGTATCACAGTGTTGGTAAACCCAGTATTCATAATCTTTCATTGTATTGTCCTTATTTCATGTACCAGCCTTGTTGCACATCTCTGGACATTTTTAATTTCATAAATATCTTTCTTTTAGAATGGTGATCATGCACTGGCTGAATGCTGTGAATCACTTTAAATTCGTGATGTGCCAATTTTCATGGTTTTCATGGATAAGCTAAACCACAAATTTAAAGTCACAACGAAATATGAACCAAGCTGATATTTAAAGCTACCCCCCCCCACCCCCCCACATGCCTTATCCAATGGTAAAACATCACTTGTTTGTGTGTTTGTTTTAAAACCAGATGTATTTATAGTGCTGAGAAATATATATCATCATGATATGTTTATGAAAGATGAGGAACATTGGAAATTAATTGATTATGATTTGATTTGCTTGCAAAATGTAATCAGCTTTAAAGATCTGTACTATCTGTACTAGTATAATAACACTATCTGATGCTATAATAATAAATGCAAAATTTCTCATGGTTAAGGCTGCAACAAGTACCAAAGTTTGTAAATGTGTACATGGTATACAGTAACCAAAATGATGCCATTTAATCAAAATAATTCCAAACTCTACATTGTAACCCCCTATCTACTAGTGAGGCTTAATGTATCAATGACAACTATTTATATGGAAGACAATGACAATGTGCATACCATACCTTGCTCAACTTTCGACTGTTTTATTTGCTATACATCTTCTCGCTCTTATTGTGACTAATTCAGTTTGTAAAACAAGTCTTTGATG
Source organism: Margaritifera margaritifera (assembly GCA_029931535.1). Lineage (NCBI taxonomy): Eukaryota > Metazoa > Mollusca > Bivalvia > Unionida > Margaritiferidae > Margaritifera > Margaritifera margaritifera. Next base: position 2,141,373 of record JAQPZY010001484.1, read on the forward strand.
AATTCCTGTATATCTGACAAATTCAGTAAAACATCCTTAGGATCATTATGATATTGTATCCCACTGTTACGTATATGCACATGATAAAAAAATGGATAATGCAACCGAACGTACTTCCTGGACATGCGCAAATGGTACGTTGACTATGGAACAGTGCAGTGGCATATAAACTTGAAATGATGTTTCTTTAAAACAAAATATTGCATATCAAAAGTCCTGTTAAGCGAACATGTTTTTTAAAGGTCAGTAATTTAGTTCAAGGAATTTGTTGTCAGCTTTACCAGTAAATCAACTTGATGTGTAATGTGTGGTACAACTAATTCTCATCAACTTTGGCAAATTGCAAGCAAACCCACATTCTATGTAGAAATCATACATACTTTAAGAACAGAATTAAGAAAAAAATCCCACCAAAGAGTCCAATTATGCAAAGATGTAGAACTATATAATTTAATTGGAAATGATTTTTACTGCATGACTGACAGCTGCATGCATGTTCATGTACACAGTTACCGATTCTGTAAACGTTTACAGGCAGTAAAGTAAACAAAGTCATTTACATTGTGTAAATGTTTCAGCTTTACTCTTGGTTTGTGTCCTTCTTTACTCCCAAAGTACATATTATATCCATTTGTGATAATTAATACTCACAAAAACTTTATGCAATGCAAAGAAATTAGGAAACATCTGAGAAACTTGAGAGCATTAAAGTTCAAGAAAATTAAATGTCAATCACAGTTTGCACCATTTTTAAGCACTCGTATCCTTGAATAGCATTAGTCTCAATTTATCCATTAAAATATCCAACATATTGAATGGATCATGTATTATCTACTATTAGACACTGTTCCATACTGAATGTATATTGTATGGATCATGTATTATCTACTATTAGACACTGTTCCATACTGAATGTTTGTTGTATGGATCATGTATTATCTGCTATTAGACACTGTTCCATACTGAATGTATATTGTATGGATCATGTATTATCTACTATTAGACACTGTTCCATACTGAATGTATATTGTATGGATCATGTATTATCTACTATTAGACACTGTTCCATACTGAATGTATATTGTATGGATCATGTATTATCTACTATTAGACACTGTTCCATACTGAATGTATATTGTATGGATCATGTATTATCAACTATTAGACACTGTTCCATACTGAATGTATATTGTATGGATCATGTATTGTCTACTATTAGACACTGTTCCATACTGAATGTATATACATATGAAAGAAATTACCATGTCTGATTCAAATATTAGTTGTTCCATAAATAAACAAAAATGTTTTAATTTTTAATTTTCTTGATCACAATTATTATTCACTATTTCAATGTGCAATTGAAACACAAGGGCACATTGTTATTACTAAAAATATTTCATATGTATGACTAATTGCTGAATAAACAATCAGCAGATTGGTCCTGCTTTCTCAAAGCCCATTCTAAATTACGTCTCTCCATAGTGACACTTTGCCATGTATGAAGATAATCCACTTGTGTAAATTGGCTTAAGGGTAGATGTTGTGACTCTTTAGGCCAATTAAGGTAATTTTTAGCAATAGTCTGGGCTGTGACATATAAATCCAGGGGTTGCATGTGTATGACATGAACAGTGGTATGATGCCATTTCCCTTAAATGAGACAGCAGACTCTTTCTGCCATGTACTTTGAAATCTTCAGAGATTGCTTCTGCCTTCTAATAACACAGCAAGACACATTCACTAAGGCACAGCGAGACAAATACAGAATTAACATGGTATGAGAATCCGTTCAACAAACAGAGGACTCCTTAGGATCAGGCTGGCCCACAATGGTGAGAGATTTAACTTCAAGTTTCCCCCTTTTTGACCACTGTATCAGCAACATCGTGATAGTTGAGAGAACTGTTTTTATATGGCAAAGATAGAAGCTTTATTTTGTAAATGCTTGTTTTGCTGTCATTGGCTTTGTTTTAGCACCTAATCCCCAATTGTTGACAGCTTTATGTTTTGATAGTGGTCTTTAAGAACACTGAAAAAACTAATATTGCAGTCTTAATTAAAATATTGGAATTAAGCTTGTTTCTTTGTACATGTGTGCAAAAGGATGTTGGCATCTTCTTTGATTTAGATCTCTGCATGTATGCTAAGTGCTAGCAATGAATATCTTACCTAATCAAACTAATTACTGCAGTAGTCCTTAAACCTGTTTGCTCAAAAATGCATAGAAGTGAATGACAGTACCGTATATACATGTACTTGCGTATAATCTGATACCAACTGCAAACTGCATAGACCCAGATCTGCCGTCGCATAATGTGCCAGCAGATCTGGGTCTATGCATTTTGTAAGGACTAATCAGTAGAACAAACAACATAGACCCTGATCTGCCAGCAGATCAGGGTCTATGTTGTTTGCATTTGGACCTGGCTTATACGCGAGTATATACAGTACCCAAGAATATGCAGATTGTTTCACTTTTTTCTTAAGGGAGAAGAGTCCTTGACTAAATGAGTCACCAACTATAAATAAAGTATTATTATTATTATTATTATTATTATTTTCTAATCAAACCGCAAAATTTGATATCCACAAATTTAAAGCAATTCACAGTATTCCCAATATGATTGCACAAGACTCTTGTATAATGGCAGGAACATAACCTTACTCCTATACATAAAGAACTTTTTAATAAAACCAGTCATACTATTTTCTTTCCTCACACAATATAATATTTTGTTATGTGTCTCTCTTAAATTGTTACTAGCCTGTTTAGATGACACACAAAAATCCTTTTCTTCAGCAACCTTTTTTCCTGTTACTGGGTTTAAACTTTCTTTTATTTTATACTTTCCACTTGGAGTTACCAGAGCTTTCTATAGGATTTTGAAAATGGAAGTCCAGGATCATGTTTCGACAAAAACTTAGAGTCTAACATATGGAAAACTCTAAAGCAAATTTTCAATACTGCAAGTCCATGACCAGAAACGAGAAGCCCTGGAAGCAGAGATTTTCACTACATAGAGCGCTGGTACCTTATGCCCTAGTTTGGTGAATGTTCAATCAGTGTTTTATGAGGAAATAGAGTTACAGATTGATATCGGACAGACAAAGGATATCACAATATTCCTGATATTATATATGGCCAATGTTAGAAAAAATGACTTAAGGACTATTAGTGCAAAAGCTATGCTTTCCATCATAAAATGAGGTAGTCTGTACCCAGGCAGTCATTTATATCATTTATCTTATAGTGAAAAAGTTTATTTGTCATCATACCAATGATTTTGGTGGTCATTTCATGATTTGATAATTATACTTTTGTTAGGAGTTCACATCTGTGTTTATTTTTTTACTTTATGAGACTAAGAACATATTATTCCAAGATTTATACAAGTTTGCCAGTTAAAAAGAACTACCTAGTATATTTGTAAATATGAAATATAGGCTGGGTTCTTAAAATAGTGAAAGGTGACAAAAGCAAAATAGTGATAGAATATTTATATAACTTTGAAAACCAAGCTTGAGATCGATGAAAATACAAGATTTCAACATCTGGAATGGAAGAACCGAACACACCTGAGATTAATTGTACCTGTCTCCCAGCGGAATCGCTTCTGAACATCCTCCAATACCTGGATTACAGGGATCTTGTCAGGTAAATATTTTGATGTGGAAGGGGCATATAGTGTCACCTGTGTCGGTCCATCCATCTCACTGGTTAAGTTTTGTTTTTAGGTGACTGAGAAGGGGCATATAATATCACCTGTATCTGTCCATCTGGTTAAGTTTTGTTTTAGGTGACTGAGAAGAGGCATATAGTGTCACCTGTATTTGTCCATATGTCTGTCAGTTCAAGTTTTGTTTTTAGGTGACTAAGAAGGGGCATATGGTATCACCTGTATCTGCAAATCTGCTCTCTGGTTAAGTTTTGCTTTTAGTTGACCAAGAAGGGACATTTGTGTTTCATGAGCATAATTGTTGTTTTTCTCATCAAGCAATAGGTTTGCAAAAGGAGGGACATAATTATCACAATGATACAGCATGAAGTTTTCTTGCCATTGTTATTGTTGTTGAAATGACCGTATATGACCTGTTTGCATTAATGGATTACATTCAGAATTTGTACACAGATCAGCAAGATTTGTAAACACCTAAGTTTATGGAAGAAGCAGCAGGTCAGAGTTAAAGGTCATGGGACTGACCTTTGTCACAAGTCAGACATCAGATATCCCTAATAACGTAGGTACAAATGTTATTCAGTCCTTTGTCTAAATATCAGAAAGTGTTTACAGATTTAAAAGAAAAGATACCCCATTCTCTTCAGGAAAAGAAACTCTCTTTCGGCTAAAACACGGTATTGGTGCTGAGAGTAGTCTCACTCACTTAAAAAATTGAAATGTTTGATAGAACATTTCAATGAAGCTCATTATATACCCTAGGGTGTCCCCTAGTCAGATCAAGTTAGATTTAGCTTGAACATGCATGCGATTTTGTTTAACCATTATTTCAATTCATTGGTATAACAACAGTTACAGACACTACACTTGGTGTATAACATGCAAGAAAAACAGCATGAAAACTTTAAAACTTTATTTTTTTTCACAGTAACATCAGTAACAGGATATCAACATTTAAAGTAAACAACATAACTGGAAGTGGTAAACAACTTAATAACAAAATCAAAACATCTATGACAAAGGTATCACTTAGAAAAAAAACCTAACCATGAAACTTTTGCATAACAAACATAAAAGACATAGAATAATCTTATTTAGGCATTTATCTAACACCAAGAAGAATATTTAAACAAACAAAATCATTAATACTGGCCAAAAGTATTGCAAACTTCCATAAGAGTCAGAAGTACATTGTCCATAAAATTGGTTACAGACACTACAAAACTATAGCATTTCAATACAGCTGCAGAACCATACATATCTCCATAAAATTCACTTCAAAAATAATTCAACATGAACACATTGACTAGAATTATTCATTAAATGAATGTTGATTAGTTAATAAAATGATAAAACCACATTGTAACAGGTATATGTCCAATACTTGTGTTAAAATTATGAACTGGTAAATAGCACTTGAAAGTTTAATACTAAATAGTGTTTGTAAGAGTAAAATATTGAAGTATAATGAATGTTCAATAAATCATAGTCACTAAAGTATTGTTCAACCCAAGGTGCTGACTCAAACACAGACCCATATGTGATTGATCTTAAGGTTACAGACACTACACATTAAACCTTGACTTTATATTGTCATTTCAAATAGAAGTGCTTATGATTTTTTTCCAGATTTGACTTGAGCTTAGACAATTCAGCTGCATTAAACTTGAAATGACCCCTTTCATTGACTATTTGTGGAGCTTTTACCCTGTACAAGATAGCATCTAGAGCCTCTTGTGAATAATCATCTTTTTCAGGCCAAACATACATGTTGCCAGACTTTCTCATGTATTTAAGTCTAACTTCGTTATGAAGAATGTCTATTACTTCTGCTAAGTATACATCTAGAGGTCCCTTCTTTGGCTTAAGTCCTACAGCAACAAATTCTCCAGGGTGGTATTTCTCTATTGGTTTCTCTGTGTTGGTTGGTGCTTTTTTGTCAACTTTGATCTTCTTTGTCACAATGTTTTGTCTTTCTGTTGACTTCCGTTTCTTATTAGGCTTTTCGCTTGTTGCTGAGTTATGATCTTTCTGGTTACTTCCTTGTTTTCTTTTCTTGTCATTATTTTCTATTGTTGATGGATTCTTGTCTTTAAGTTGTTTTCCTTTCTGACTTAAATTATCTTTATTGAGTACTAACTTTCTCATTTCCCAGGCATTAACATTTTCGCTGAAGTTGCATCTCCCGTCAACCTTCATGCATTGCTCACAATAACAGCTCAGATTTCTTATGCTCAGTTCATAATCATTGCTTCCTGACTTTACAGCATGTAATTTTCTTGTACCTTGCAGTGTTTGCACATCAGTTTCTTCTCTATTTCTCTCAACATCTTTAACAAGGATGAACTCCCTTCTCGAAACTGTTTTAGCTTCATTATCTGTATTTTCCATTTTCAGTTTCTCTGTACAGAAATGATATACATCTTCTGCACAACCTATCACCTTTCTATTGCTGATTACAGCTCTGTAGCAAGCATTCTTGACTGTCGCACCGAGACCATCGCAAACACTCTTTCCATGTGATGTTTCGAAATAATTTCGTGTTACGCATTCTCCATGCTTGGGTTCTTTTCACAGCTTCTTTCTTCTTTCTACTTAATTCAGCAGTTTTCGGACTTCTTAAATCAACACTCTTATTAACCGATATTGCCTGGGCTGCTTTTTCTTTCTTTTTCTGGCGATACCTTTTCATTTCTTCACGTTTTTTCCTTCTTAATTCTTGTTGAAGATTTGAATCGGAAAGTGATTGCTGTTTTTTTAGTAGTCTTGCATCTTTTCTTCTTTCTCTATCAACCCTTTTTAGCTCCTCATGTTTCGCCTTATTTTCCCTCTGTTTTTTTCTCCAGGCTTGTACCTTTAGCCTCGTCTTCTCCCTTCTAGCTTTAATCTTCTGTTCATCTTCTTCTGGCTTATCTTTGCTTCCTAAAAGCAAACAACTTCATTCTCATTTTTGTTCCTCTATGTATACGGATGAAATTTAGACTTTACAAAACATACTTGTAATGAGTACGCAATATGCTTTCATACATAAGCAAACTGGAATAACCTGTAGATTCTTAAAGAAAAGTATCTGATTGAAAAAGAAATAGCATAAAACCTGATGATTATTCAATGTTCTAGCATTTACAATGATTGCACACTTTCCTTAATAATGTAAACAACAGTCGGGTCAATTCACATGTCTAGTAGTGTCTGTAACCATTTGACAATATCAGCAATGTATCCAATACTAAGTCTGAGCTCATTGAATTCTCATAATATTTCTGTTTGAATTTACTAGTCTAATGATATGGAATGCAAAAATACTCAGTTTCAATTGCATATTGTAAGAAATCACTGAAAATGTTGCCTGTTATCAGAAATCTAGATGAAAGAAACTATAAATATACCAAAATATTACAAATTGCAGACAGACAATATGTCAAAATTTAGCCTTACACATCAATACTGTAATAGGAAACATAATTTGGCTTCATTTTTTAAAAAAAAAACAGGGATAAAGTCATAGACAGTATAAAAAGGGGATATTGGTTACAGACACTACAATTTAAGAGTGTGGTTTACCAATTCAATACAAACTTACCAGAGTTGTTCCCAGAGGTTTGCTTTTGTCGTCTTCCCATGTCTTAGGGATGTACCATGGTAAAGAACAGAAAAAGTAATTAGGCAGCTTCTTCTAGGATAAGAAATTCAGGTTACATTGTCTTGTAGTAAATTACTCAAACAGACAGTGCTGCAAGAATGATGCAATATTCAATCAAGAGAGTTATTGCATCACTTTTTTGCTCTTGGCTGCAGAGGTAAATAGATGATGCAACATTACATCACATAAGATGGAACTTTCTATTGAGAAAAACAATGTTTTAATGACAAGTAGAACAATACTTTTATCTTTCATTTTTATACCTGTTTGTGTAGTGTCTGTAACTTTTTTTATTGAGTTGCTGTTTTTTAATGGTACAATACAGCACCACCAATTTTGGCCAACTTGGACATCACATGGATACACATGAGCCTTTGTAGGATTTATACTTTTCCATAATGAAACAACAAAATTATTGCCATATAAACTTGTAAAGGTTACAGACACTACAAAATTTAGAACTGGAAAGTTTGACAAAGAACAAGCTCTCAATCGAATATCTTGGCTAGCCATGTGATTTAAATGGTTTTACTACTTATTATAATATAAAGTCGAGTTCTAGATGTCAATAAAAGTTATAATGAATGTTATTTTGTACAAAATGTTGGCATATAACAACAGATTAGTGTTTGAATTTCAGTGTTGAAACAAAACTTCTACTGACGGTATTTTGCTTATAAAATCCATAATATTTTACCGATTTCTTTAATTCAAGAAGCAATATTTGCAGGATAGAATTCCGCATAAAACCAGACCAATAAATGCATAATTTCAGTATGATATTTAGAGAATTCTCTATTTTATATTCAAGCTTTTTTCGAGTGAGACTACATAACGCTCAAAAATGGCCATTTTTAGAGCTTGTTTCCATGCATATCTCAACAATGGGTTACACTAACCTCTTGAAATTTTCAGGAAAGTAAGAGAGGTATATGCCAGGCTTACCAATCTTTAAAATTGGTTCATATCTTGTTTAATTTTTCTATTTCATGCATATAACATGAAAATTCCTTTATCAGCACCAATACCGTGTTTTAGCCGTTTCTGTATGAACTTATTTCTGGTAATACAAAAAAGCTGAACTAAAAGATAATTTATGTGTAACAAGTAGTACATTTTGCAACAAGAATCAGAATTTTGACACTAATGATCTGTGTTATTTTGGCAGTAATGATCCTTGTTATTTTGACAGTAATGATCTGTGTTATTTTGATGCTAATGATCAGTGTTATTTTGACACCAATGATCTGTGTTATTTTGGTAGTAATGATCCTTGTTATTTTGACAGTAATGATCTGTGTTATTTTGATGCTAATGATCAGTGTTATTTTGACACTAATGATCTGTGTTATTTTAAGTTATTCCTAAACTTGTCACTCACTTTTTGCAATTGGTATAACTATTTATGCTTGCATAAGTACATGTATGGATGGTTTGATGAGGTCTGATCTACTTTTACATTACTCAGTTATGATAATGAACTGAACCCTATAGGTCCAACTAGATTGCTCCTCAGTGGTCAAATGGATTTCATTGACCAGTTGTTTTGTGGGTTTGTAGTTGCGCACAATTAACTCAATAGTAATTAGCATCACTGTCAACTAAACCTCAAAAGAGCAGAGATGTACATTTTTATTCAAGAGCAAATTTTCTCCCAATTTAATCCACCTCTTTACCCCCATGCTGCCTCCATTAGTAACAAGTTCTGCATTGTAATGCACAATATGTCTTAAGATTGCTTTATTTAAAACTTTGCTTTGTAGCAAGTTCTGGATTTTAATGCACAATTTGTCTTAAAATTGCCTTGTTTAATACTTCGCTTTGATGCATCTCCCAGTCACACCATGTATGTTATGTAGTCAGTTTGTGATTGGGACTGCCTTTTTTTTTTTTTGATAACTTTCTGAAAGAGGATTTTCTGGCAGTAAACATTCATCAGTGTCTTTATTTTTTTTATCATTTATTTATTTTATTTGTTAGCATTTTTCAATTTTATGCCAAAACTGTAATTACAATGTAGTCACTGTGTACAGTTCAGTTCTATTGTGGATACTGTTATCTGTATCTGATGATTAATTTCCCTTACTTTATAGCAAGTTGTTCATCTCTTGACTGTGTAGCCAGTATTTAAATATTTACCTACTGTTATTCTTATACTTTTTGGTGGTCATTGTTTGTTTTCATAGTGAATCCCAAAGGCATTCTAAGGCACAAAGTTGAAGCACAAAATCTTTATAAAGTCCATAAATTATTTAATTTGAAGGACTTTATTCTAAAATGTTCATATAAAAGCTATGCCTATATACCAGTAACTTATGTACTATGCCTTTGTATAGCTATTTAATTCTATTTATATTAATGTGCATTCTTTACTGAAAGTCACTAAAAGCAGCCAACAGTGAAATCTTTGGAATACGTTGTTATTACATCTTTAATTTTTAAATTTCTTTCTTTCTTTTCCTCTTGCAAGTATGAGTGTATGGTCTTGTGAGCATGCCTATCTATCCTTTTGCTGTTTTATTCTTTAATTCAGTTGTCTGTCTTTTGTGTTTTACTGTCCTTCCAGCTATACATATACACCTACTCATACAGTTATCTGTCTCCAAGGTCTTACTGTCCTTCCATCTATGCACATACACCTACCGATACAGTCAGGGCCATCGCTGGACGAAACAGTACCCCAGTCGAGAGTTGCCTTTAGCACCCCCCAGTTGGAAAAAGTACTGCAAACTCCATGAAACGGCACCCCCTCAGGCTTGGCATCCTGGGCTTTCGGCCATATCACCCACCCCTTACGATGATCCTGCATTCAGTTATCTCTCTCCTGTGTCTTACTGTCCTTCCATCTATACACATACACCTACTGAAACAGTCATCTGTCTGCATTCAATGTCTTACAGTGCTTCCAGCTATGCACATATATCAACCCATTCAGTTATCTCTCCTGTGTCTTCTGTTCTTCGATCTATACGCATACAACTTTCATTACAGTTATCTCTCTCCTGTGTCTTAATGTCCTTCTATCCATACACATGCACCTACATGTACCCAAACAATCATCTGTCTCCATCCAATGTCTTACTGTCCTTCCAGCTATACACATAGCCATACAGTTATCTGTCTGCTGTGTCATACTGTCCTTCCAGCTACTGTATACCAATACCCATTCAGTTATCTGTCTCCTGTATCATACTATCCTTCCAGCTATTCACATACCCATACAGTTATCTGTCTCCTGTGTCATACTGTCCTTCCAGCTACTGTTTACACATACCCATATGGTTATCTGTCTCCTGTGTCATACTGTCCTTCCAGCCACTGTATACACATACCCATTCAGTTATCTGTCTACTGTGTCATAATGTCCTTCCAGCTACTGCATACAAATACCCATTCAGTTATCTGTCTCCTGTGTCATACTGTCCTTCCAGCTATACATATACCCATACGGTTATCTGTCTCCTGTGTCATACTGTCCTTCCAGCTATTCACATACCCATACTGTTATCGGTCTCCTATGTCATACTGTCCTTCCAGCTACTGTTTACACATATCCATAGGGTTATCTGTCTCCTGTGTCATACTGTCCTTCCAGCTATACACATACCCATAGGGTTATCTGTCTCCTGTGTCATACTGTCCTTCCAGCCACTGTATACACATACCCATTCAGTTATCTGTCTACTGGGTCATAATGTCCTTCCAGCTACTGTTTACACATACCCATACAGTTATCTGTCTCCTGTGTCATACTGTCCTTCCAGCTATATACATGCCCATACAGTTATCTGTCTTCTGTGTCATACTGTCCTTCGAGCTATACACATATCCATACAGTTATCTGTCTCCTGTGTCATACTGTCCTTCCAGCTACTGTATACCAATACCCATTCAGTTATCTGTCTCCTATATCATACTGTCCTTCCAGCTATTCACATACCCATGCAGTTATCTGTCTCCTGTGTCATACTGTCCTTCGAGCTATACACATATCCATACGGTTATCTGTCACATATGTCATACTATCCTTCCAGCCACTGTATACACATACCCATACAGTTATCTATCTACTGTGTCATAATGTCCTTCCAGCTACTGTTTACACATACCCATACAGTTATCTGTCTCCTGTGTCATACTGTCCTTCCAGCTATACACATACCCATACGGTTATCTGTCTCCTGTGTCATACTGTCCTTCCAGCTATACACATACCCATACGGTTATCTGTCTCCTGTGTCATACTGTCCTTCCAGCTATACACATGCCCATACGGTTATCTGTCTCCTGTGTCATACTGCCCTTCCAGCTATACACATACCCATAGGGTTATCTGTCTCCTGTGTCATACTGTCCTTCCAGCTATACACATACCCATAGGGTTATCTGTCTCCTGTGTCATACTGTCCTTCCAGCTATACACATACCCATTCAGTTATCTGTCTCCTGTCATACTGTCCTTCCAGCTATACACATACCCATATGGTTATCTGTCTCCTGTGTCATACTGTCCTTCCAGCTATACACATACCCATAGGGTTATCTGTCTCCTGTGTCATACTGTCCTTCCAGCTATACACATACCCATAGGGTTATCTGTCTCCTGTGTCATACTGTCCTTCCAGCTATACACATACCCATATGGTTATCTGTCTCCTGTGTCATACTGTCCTTCCATCTATACACATACCCATATAGTTATCTTAAACAATCTATCATTAAACATGATGCTATTCTTTACTGTAAATAGTAATTATCACATGTATTTAAACTGTGTAAATATTCACTCATTAAACTATGCCCACCCCCTAAAATCATAAGCTAAATTTGTTTAAACTTAGTAATTGTTTTGGCCACTAGTAATTATTACCTTAATATATAAAGTAATTGTTTTACTCCTTTTGATCTGTATTACATAGCTGTATCAAGGCTTGCCAGAGACTGCGAATTGTGGCTTGTGATGATGTCCTCTGGAGACCACAGTGCAAGTATTGGTTCCTGGAGAATGAGTAAGTCATTGTGTCACACTCTTTGTTTGAACCAACAATTAAAATTATGTCTTGAGACTACACAGAGTAGCATGTAGTGATTTTTGAATATATACCCAAGAAAGAAAGAAACACATAAAGTAAACTATGTGATTGTTTGCCTCATAAAGTTGTGTGGAATATACCCATGGCTAGAATAGTGTTAACTTTGCTATGAAGCAACTGTTGATGATGCCAAACATGCTAGCCTTTGCATGTATCAACACCTGTCAATTTGAAACATCTCACTGCAGCACTTTGACTAAACAATCCTGTGTTGTCGAGGGTAGGGGTGAAACAATACACCTGTGTCGCGTATCGATACGATTCACGATACACAGCCTACGATATGATACATTATCGATTCTCAGTTTAAAGAATAAGAAGGCAAACGACTAATAATTATTCATGACTGCTGAAGATTAAAGTAACTTATATAGGATGGATATAATTTTGTATCGATTCTTCACCTCTTGTATCGATACGTGTATTGATATGGCAAAAGTATCAATGCATCGATATATCAATGAATCATTTCACTACTAGTCAAGGGCCATGGTGAACTTTCCTTACTGCTTTCTTAAAGTGAAATTCACATTAGCTTCAAAATATGCTCCAAAGTGTTTACAGCTTCAAAATATGCTTCAAAGTTTACAGCTTCAAAATATGCTTCAAAATATGCAAAGTCTTGTCTTTAAGTTAATCAGGTTGACTACAAGGACATCATTTCGAAAGAAACCCAGTTTAACCCATCATTTGGAAAGGATATTAATTTCACCAAAGAACAGGCCATATTGGTCATGTAATGTTAAAAGACCAATCTGTTGATCATACTGCCAGTTATTTATGGTATTGTTGTAATTGTTGATGCTGCTGCTGCTGATACTGTTGTTTTTAATGTTATTGTTGTTTTTGTTGTTGTTGAGAATACTAACGTTCCTTCCATTTTACCTCCTTTTTTTCCAAGCAGACTTGAATTTGAAAGTTGATGGAGCAAAGGCACAATTGTAGCCTAACATTACCATCCTCGCATAGGTATATACTTGATGACTTGCATGCTATATAATCAAAATCTCATGAATTTGATTTAGAAGGAGAGAGAGATCTTGTATCAACACATTACACCATGATCTCTGATATCATCATATTTTAAGGTTTTGAAACAGCTTTAATATGAATGAGCTTTAAAATGAACAAACAAAAGAAAAATGTGGGCATAACTTGATATAGGTGAGTTCTGTCCCTTTTGTTGCACAAAAATATTTAAATTAAGGATTGAACAAGCTCATGGATTATACATGTGGATAATTGAAAATGGAGTCAGTGCCATAACAATAGATGATATACAAAGCAAATTCATGATTGCCTACACTTTGGAAAAATTAAATGACTTGGACTATTGTACATACAATGACTTTATTTGTTGACAAAACATTTGGAATATATTTTCCAATTTGAATATATATATTACTTCCTTCACTCAAAGCTTTGTTGGGGCGGGGTAGGGGAAATGTTCCAGCTGAGTCAGTATGTGGATTGAAACTCTGCCCAGCTTCAACTGTTGACCAGTGAAAGTTATGCTCTGTCTTAGCAAGCAGTGGCAGCAAAATGATTGACACATGACTCACAGCTCCTTTTTTTAAATTAACAGGTTTAGTGACTGCATTGCAATGAAATGAAGGTTGACATACCTTGTGTCTTTGATGATTCATCAGAAAATGAACACTAAATCATCCACAGATTTAAAACTCTTGTACATCGAATATAAAGGAGATTCACTATAAGATTTCAGAGTAAGAATGGAAAAGTATGTTATGTTCATTCATTGGCCATGGTAAAGTGTAGGAAGGTAAAGGCATACATGTATATAAATGTAAAATATATTTAATGGTTTGTGTGGGACCCTTTTATCTCATGCAAGATAACTGTGCTTGTTTCTTTGGGGGGACGGGGGTGGGCTAGGAATACGATAGAGAGAAAGATTGGCAAAAGAAGGAAAGTTTACAAGACAATTATATATATTATGTACCACATCTTTGCTTTCAGATATGTGTATTTTGTTTATACTATACATGAAGTAATAGCTAAAACCTGCCATGCTAGCATCATGATGGAATGGATACACTGTTACAATTACTCAATTTGTCCACTATCTAAAGTTCTGGAAGACTTGCGCTTGGGGTAAGGAAGAGCCCTTTTGATTTTGGGGTCAAGACCTCAAAGATCAAGGTCAGTGTGACTGAAAGAAGAAAAATGGTTTCTGCACAATAACTCAAGTTCTCCATCATCTACAGTTACCAAACTTTGTGGATGGCTTGCACTTATGGTAAAGAAGAACCATAATGATTTTGGGTTCAAAAGGTCAAAAGTCAAAGTCATAATGACTTAAAGAACAAAAAAGGGTTTCCATGCAATAACTTTTGTTCTCCACCATCTATAGTTACCAAACTTTGTGGATTGCTTGCACTTGGTGTAAAGAAGAATTCTATTGATTTTGGAGTCAAAGGTCAATGTCACTCTGATTGAAAGAAGAAAAATGGTTTCCACACAATAACTTGATTTCTCCATCATCTATGATTATCAAACTTTGTGGATGGTTAGCACTTAGGGTAAGAAAGAAACCTTTCAATTTTGGTTTCATAAAGTCAAAGGTCAAGATCACTGCGACTGAAAGAATAAAAATGGTTTTGCGCAATGACATTAGTTCTTCATCACATACCTGGACCAAACTTTATGGATGGCTTGCACTTTGGGATAAGGAAAAGAAGTATCGATTTCGGAGTTAAAAGGTCAAAAGCCAAAGTCACTGTAACTGAAAGAATAAAAATGGTTTCCACACATTGACATTAGCTCTACATAACATATCTGGACCAATCTTTGTGGATGACATACACTTGGTGTAAGGAAGAATCCTATCAATTTTGGTGTCAAAAGGTCAAAGGTCATGGTCACTGTTACTTAGAGACTAGAAAAGCAGTGTCTGCACACAAATTTTATTTATCTACATGGAGGACTATTAAACATAGAGCAGGCATATACTTTCATTTTCACGGTACTCTTGTTGATACTGTAAAGGTTTTTGTTAAATACTGCTCATTTTAGACCCTCAGTGTTGTGGCAGGAAAGGACAAATCTTCAATATTGGGGTACAGGACAAGATTTTGGGGTAATTTACTCTGACATGAAGGTTTCTATGCAGACTGCAATATGCTTACAACTTTCCTGACTCTGATTTTTTATTCACTTTACTGAGATTTTGATACCAGAAACTACTAATGACAAACACATGTGGAGAAACTTGTGAATTTATGCATGTAAATTTTCAGATTTCTTATTCATCCAGGCAGTTGTTATAAGCAAGAACAGAGTACAGTGCTCCCTCATTATAACACTGTCCATGGATTCCATAGAGTATAATGCCTTATAATGAGACTGCCTTTATAATGAAGTACATGATACAGTACTCCCTCATTATAACACTGTCCATGGATTCCATAGAGTATAATGCCTTATAATGAGACTGCCTTATAATGAAGTACATGATACAGTACTCCCTCATTATAACACTGTCCATGGATTCCATAGAGTATAATGCCTTATAGTGAGAGTACCTAATAATGAAGTACATTATGCATATAACTTCACTACCACTTAATGAAATAGGATCCATGACCATACTCACCTTATAACAGGTACCATGTTATAATGAAGGGCATTATAGTGAGAGAGTGCTGTATTTAGTATTTTGTTCACTCCATCTAGACCAGCCTGTATGTATTCAACTTTTACACCTTTTGTATTTGGTCAGAGTTACATTTAATTTTATTCAGTACCAGAGACAGACTTCAGTGTCCTTGGAATATGATCCTACACAAGGGTCTAGGTATTTGTATCTAAACAATTAGGTGGGGCTAGAGGGTGGGTGTGAGTGGGGGCTAGAGGGTGGGTGTGAGTGTGAGGTAGTGGACTGAATAACACGCACATCTAACTGAACAGCAATAAACAAAATCTGCAATTTCATAATGTGCTAGCCAGAGTTGCACCTTGAGTGCTGGATCATGAGTGTCCCCCAAATCTTGACCCCTGTGCACCCCCCCCCCACTCCCACCACCGGTGCACTTTCTTCATAAGGAAAAAATCAAAAAATATGCCTACACCTTTTCTTTGGTGGACACCCAACCACATCTGTATTGGTGCTAGCAATGGCCAATGTCACTAAAGGCAATAAAAACTGTAAGATGGCAATTAATATCCATTTAAAAATAATATATCTGGCAATTAATATCCATTTTAAAATAATATATATGGCAATTAAAACATTCAAGGTTTGTGGTAGTCAGCTGAGTTGCAACGTAAAGTCTTTGGCAGCAACTTGCGTAATGTATTTTCGAGGTTCAAGTCACACCTGTGGCGATGAAGATTTAATTTATTTTGAGGTTGAATTAATGACAAATGATACTAAATTTAATATGCAGATACACAATTTGTCATTTAAACAATGATTTATTAATTTGAAAAGAAAAGTAATTCTGAAAAAAATCGGTACTTATTATAATAAATGCTGGTAGTAATGAGTGAACACTAAACTTAAATGAAAGCAAAATCCAGAATGGAAAATTCCATGTTGCAGCTCATTTCCGATTAAGCAGATATTCAAACATGTTAATGTTTTCATGAGTTGCTTGAACTAATGATAAAATGTTTATAACAATTATATAAGTGTCCAAGGAAAATATGATAGTACAGTGCAGGCAACAAAGTTCTGGTGGCAAAACTGTCAAAGCAAATAAGATTTGTTTCATTTTGTTAGGACCACTAGTGCATTAAGTACTACTATTTTTCTTTGTCTCTTTCAAAAGTTGAGTGTCCCACAATTTTGGAGGGTGGGGGACACTGTCCCCTCCCCTTAGGATCCTAGGTGAAACACTGAGGCTAGCAGTCAAAGACTGTATTGCTTGTTGTACTTGTGATTTAAGTATGATTGCTTGTCAAATTTTTAAATATTTAACTTTTTTTTAAAAATGATATTTTTACATAGCTAAGAGTCCAAGCAATCCAAAATCACTTGAAACATTATAGGCTGGTGTACATTAGTTGAATATTTATCCTCATAGAGTTGAATATTTATCCTCAGAGTTGAATATTTGTCCTCAGAGTTGAATATTTATCCTCAGAGTTGAATATTTATCCTCACAGAGTTGAATATATATCCTCATAGAGTTGAATATTTATCCTCAGAGTTGAATATTTATCCTCATAGAGTTGAATATTTATTCTCAGAGTTGAATATTTATCCTCAGAGTTGAATATATATCCTCATAGAGTTGAATATTTATCTCAGAGTTGAATATTTATCCTCATAGAAAAGTATGGGATTATTTACCTTTCACTAATTGCTCATAAAATTTAAATACCATATATACTTGCCTATAAGTGTGGTCCAAGATACTCACCCAGGCCAGCCTGGGTCAGCTGCCTCTGTGTGTCCTTGGGAAAGACATTAAGCTCCTATTTCCTCAGCATGATATAGCCAATAATGCATTAAAAGTGCCATTAAAACCCACAACAATAAAACAACAAACCGAAAAGACTCAGATCTGCTGTTACATAATCTGGCAGATCTGGGTCCGTGTAATTTGTTAGGAGTAATCAGTAGAACAAACAACACAGACCCTGATCTGCTGGCACATTATGAGATGGCAGGTCAGGGTCTACGTTGTTTGCATTTGGACCAGGATTATATGCGAGTATAGATGGTAGAATGAGTACTGTATATACTTGCGTATATGCCGATACCAACTGCAAATTGCATAGACCCAGATCTGCCATCGCATAGTGTGCCAGCAGATCTGGGTCTATGCAGTTTGTAAGGACTAATCAGGAGAACAAACAACATGGACCCTGATCTGCTGGCACATTATGCAATGGCAAATCAGGGTCTATGTTGTTAGCATTTGGACCCAGATTATATGCGATTATATATGGTATTAAAAGATTCATCAAATTTGCACAGTTTGAAGATCATAAACTCTTCTTATCAAACACACAAAGGAAAGAGTGACTCTGCTAGTGAGGGAATTTTGTCAGTATGACAGAGTTACTGAGATCTCAATTTCGTTTTTTGCAACAAAAACACCTGCATGGCCAATTTACTACAGGTCATAAATTGCATAAAGTTTCCAAAGGTCTTGTATACCTTTCACTGACTTTTATCATTTTATTTCACAGTAATTTTATGGCTATTATTAAAATTTTACATGCAGTTTCTTTGTCCTTATTTCATTTTACATCCAGTGTCTCCCCGAGTTCATAGCACAGTGATACACCTAGGTAAAGTGATGTCAGATTGATGATATCACAATGTGATTATCACATCATTTCAAGTTGCACATTAAGTGTTCTTTTTACAAAGGCAGACATCCTTAAAAGGAACAGCCTAAACCCTCATCCGTTAACTCAATACAGTACTCCCTCATTATAACACTGTCCATTATAACACTGTCCATTATAACACTGTCCATTGGAGCCATATAGTATACCACCTTAGAGCAAGACTGCCTTATAATAAAGTACATGATACAGTATTCATTCATTTTAGGGGCTCAGGTGGCCAAGTGCTCTAAGGCGCTTGCCTTTACGTATCACTGGCATCTCACCTATGTCTGTGTGGGTTCAAGTCTCAGGCTCGGCCAATGTGTGTATATGATAAAACTTGCCAGTAGCTTCCCGTGGATCGGTGGTTCTTTCCGGGGTTTTCCTGGGTTCTTCCTCTGCCAGATATACTGGCTGCCATGTATAGCCTATAATGTGCTAAAAAATGGCATCAAACCCACAAAATAAACATTCATTATAACACTGTCCATGGGAGCCTTATAGTATACCACCTCATCGTGCGACTGCCTTATAATGAAGAACATTTTGCATATGGTTCTACTACAACTTAATGAAATGAGATCCATCACCATACTGGCATAATAACAGGAACAGTGGTATAATGCAGGGTCTTATAATGAGGGTGTGCTGTATTTAAAACATAATCCAGATCTGACTCTATGCTGTTCATAATTGAGGGAACATTTGATATGGGTAAATATGGTAGCCAAAGCAAAGTGCAAAGAAATGTTGCTTTGTTTCAGATTTAATTTTTTTTTAAAATCAAATGGTCAAGATTTAGTTTCCATTTTTTTTTCAAAAGCACTACAAAGGCCACACTTAGTTTAATTATTTCAAAATTCTTTCCAAGAGTATTATAATTATTTTTTTAAGGATATCTTTAGAACATTTGATAAATATGATATGCAATTGTTTTCAATCACAGAATTAAGCCAAGTTTCAAAGATTTAAATGTTTTATCTGTTCATTATTTTGCATACCTATTTATTGTGTGTATACATGTACATATATACATGTATCTGGGCACCTTATTTTGTGTTTCTTGTTCTCAGGTGTCAAGAGGGTCTGAGCTGGAAGGAGCAATTTGGACAACTGTTTCAGGAATATGGACATCACATACACTGGTATAAACAGATCAAAAAGGCATGGTCACAGATTGAAAAGTACATGATAGAAAAGTGTCCCCAGATTTGGGACTCAGTTAAAGGTAAATTTACAAACTGATTAGTCTTGATAGGTTCTATTTAATTGGTAAAATTGCGTTCTATTATTGGTAATTTATTTCACTTAATTTTAGTTTTTGGTTCAGAACCAAATGTAATGTGGTTTATATCATGAAGTACTCTATTGTTGTGGTTTAATACTATGAAGTACTCTATTGTTGTGATTTAATACCATGAAGTACTCTATTGTTGTGGTTTAATATCATGAAGTACTCTTGTGGTTTAATATCATGAAGTACTCAGTTGTTATGGTTTAATATCATTAAGTGCTCTATTGTTATGGACTAAAACCATAAAGTATTCTATTGTTATGGTTTAATATCATGAAGTACTCTTGTGGTTTAATACCATGAAGTACTTTATTGTTATGGCATAATACCATGAAGTACTCTACTGTTATGGTTTAATATCATGAAGTACTCAATTGTTGTGGTTTAATACCATGAAGTACTCACTTCTTGTGGTTTAATACAAAATGGTCTACATTGTTGTACTATATTCATAAAATGGTCTACATTGTTGTACTATATTCATAAATTGGTCTACATTGTTGTGCTAAGGCTCAGAAGTTTTTTGGGACATCATCCTCACCTCTTTGCTAGTTTAATCCCATTGCCATCAGAGAGAGAGAGACTTTATTAAGTTAGGGGACAAAGGCAATTATATGTAGGAAAATGTTTCTGGACTCGTCCTCAGTAATACACTATAAAGCAGGTAAAAATTGGAACAATATAAGAAACTAGCGCCCTTCAGCTTTAAATTCAATCTTCAGAAGCCATGTATATGTGTCTTCATATATTGCTTTAATACCAACCTCTAATCTACTGAGTTTGATATATTTAAATTTTAATTATTATTTCCCTTTAACTGTTAGAATTTTAATCTGGATATATCTCCTATGACTATTAAGTTCATGCAAAAGTATAAGCCCATTCCCCAGTCATAGAAATTTTTAACTAATTTCAATTTTAGAGAGCTTTTTCCAGCAATAAGATCACCCAGTGGTGGCCCTAATTCCCATCAAACAACTTTTTTTTACTGTGTCTCAACTGTTTTTTGGACTTATTGGCTTGCACAAAAACTTAATTTTTGTTGATGCTGCCACTACCAACAGTATCAACATTATACTGCCACTACCAACAACATCAGCATTATGCTGCCACTACCAACAACATCAGCATTATGCCACTACCAACAACATAAGCATTGCTATGTCTTGCATTATCTTCCAGAATGGTTAGGACAGTAGTGTACTTTAGTTTTTTTGTGGATTATAGTACTAATAAAACTTGACCAGAATGCTATATACATTTTCTTAGAGTAAGTTTGCAAGGATCATTCCTAATACTTACAACAGCAATGTAACGAATAGTCTGTAAAGAGGTTTTGACACTTTTGTCATGAAATAAAAAGCAGGAAGTCATGTTAAATTATTGTTTTATGCCACTTAGGCAAGGGGACTATGAAATAAGCAGCATCTCTTCAATCATTCATGTAAAGCTTGTGAACACTATAGCACAACCTTATTTAGCTTTATCCCAACAAGGGCTTGGATCATTTCAAAGGATGATAACATCTAGCTTTTCTTCAAAGAGTTAGTGCCCTTGATTGACTTAGAATAGGCATCCAAGTAGCTTGTTAACACTTTAGCATTTACACTTACCATATTTTACAGAGTTATGGCCCTTGATGGTCTTATTCTTATCATATTATGGCTTGTGGATGCTCTAGTTTTTTTTGTTTTTTTTAACACAGATTTATTAGAAGCTTCATTATCAGACTAGTTAAATCATAAAATACATTTTGTGCAAAGTTGCAGCCTTGATGGACTTAGAATAGGCGTCACACTGGCATGTGAACACTCTACCATTCATATTTTTGTTTGATTTCACCAAATTTGCTGTGAAGCTTCACCTTTTACCTCAGCAAAGTTTTGAATGAGTTCAGTGATGAATAGGTTTGACCACTTCTATATAGTTGCGGCCTTTGATCAACTTAGATTAGGTATCCAAATGGCTTTTGAACACTCTTGCAATCACATTTTCATTTCATAACCAAATTTGCTGGGAAGCTTCACCTCACAAAGGTCTTGGATACATTTTATGATGTCCAGATTTGTTACAGAGTTCTGGCTCTTGATCAGGTTAGAATAGGCATTCTGTTATATTGTTCATATTCCAGCATTCAACTTTTTTTGTTTCATTTAAATTAAATTTACTAAAAAAGAATTAATCTGAATAAGGTGTTAAACAAGTTTGAATATCAGCAGATTTTGACCTTATTTTATAGCATTTTGGCCCATGATAGACTCAGAACTTTTTACAGGCTTGTGAAAACTCTGGAATTTATGGTTTTGTTTGATTCCACTCATATTTGCTGTGAAGTTCCATGTTAGGAAGATCTTATATGATACCAATTACAAGAAAGATTTTGATTATGTTTTACAGAGTTATTGCCATTATTGACTTTGTACACTTGCACTTACACCCAGTTCACAATATTCAAGCATTGTAGTGGTGGGGCAATGGCCATGTTAGTGGCAACTTCTTGTGAATCGCTAGAAAAACTAAGTTGGTGGATTGTCAGCAGAACCGTCTTTTTATCAACCATTTTGACAACAAAATTTAGGCAGCGGTTCTGTTAATTTTTCATTTTTGGAAGTCCTGGATTTTCACACTTTGAAACTTGGAAGTAACATACCCAAGTCTAGAAGTCCAACATTGCACAAAATTTCATGAGTATAAAAACTCATGTCAGATTGTAATGACTACCTGATGTGTAGTAATACACATGCAGATATACTCACTGTCCATGTCTTTCTTTATTTCCCAAAGCACATATTATTCCCATTTATAAATAAATTTTTTGCACATATCAATTAACTGCTAAATAAACAATCGGCAGATTAGTCCCACTTTCTCAAAGCCCATTTCAATCAGGTCTCTCGCAAGTGCTACTTTGTCATGTGTGCAGATAAGTCACTTTGCATGAATTAGCTTATGGGTAGAAGTTTTCAGGTCAGCCGAGACCTGATTTGAATGTACATGTCCTCTGTCCATATCATTGCAGTTTATGTTTAGCATATTTTGTAACAATTCCTTCAGCAACAGCCATCACAATACATGCATTAATAACACCGTCATTCATTCTAACTTTAAGGATCCAAATTTGGATCACAAGGTCAAGGTGACCCAGCAACAAGGGGTTCCCACAGGGCGATTTTGGCAGGATTGTTTCAAACAGTAGAGGCTTACAGTCATTGGCATTGTTCAAGCACCTAATCCCTAATTGTTGAGAACTTTATACTTTGATATAGATCTTTAAGAATGCACGAGAACCTAATTACTTAAGATTACAATAGTGATATTAAATGTGTTAGCTCAGACATGTGTGGAAAAAGAAGTAGGCCTTTTCTTTAAGATCTCCGCATTTACTCCAGATGTTAGCAATGCAATATCTTAATGAATCAACTTACTAACTGCAGTATGGATAAAACCTGTTTGCTCACAAATGCATGGAAATGAATGTCAGTATAAACTTTTACAGAGACATATGCTTCGTTCTTTGTTTGTTTGTTTTTTAGTGTTTTGGGGGGTTTTTTATTTTTATTTTTTGTAGATGATAGATCCATGAAATTAGGTACCCACGAATATGGACTTTTTACCTAAACCACGAAATTTGAAACCCATGAAAATAAAGTGTTCACAGTATGTATATATATATATATATATATATATATATATATATATATATATATATATATATATATATATATATATATATATATATATATATATATATATATATATATATATATACAAATGTTGAATTTTTTTATATCTGTAATAGAACATTAAACCAAACATATGCAGCATTTACAAATTGTACCTTGTCCTGTGATTAAGAACAGCACTTGATTGATGCACATGTATTAAATATAAAAGGAGATAATGTTCTTTTGATTACTAAAATAAGTTGTAAAATTGCTCAATCTGCTAATTCATGACCATCCACAAGATACTTAATAAAGTTTCTTATTTATCAGGACAACTTATTACATTTTGTTTTATCTGTTCATCATAAGTCTATGCAGTTTTGTAAGTTTCTGACAATTATCACCACAACCTTTCACAGTCGAGATCTACTCCTAGTTAAAACTGTTTTGGTTGTCTTACGTGAGCGTGAGTGGTTCTGTATTCAGCCAGGCTGAGTAGTGCCAGTCCCAACAGATGCAAGAGAGCTGATAGCGACTAGTATACTCTTTGAAGTCTTCCCCCCAGTGTGATTGTGAAATATGCATCTTTAGTTGTCAGCACCTAGTGTCAATCACACTGCTATTTTAATCTGAGGTTCAG
The DNA here is from genome assembly GCA_029931535.1 of Margaritifera margaritifera. Lineage (NCBI taxonomy): Eukaryota > Metazoa > Mollusca > Bivalvia > Unionida > Margaritiferidae > Margaritifera > Margaritifera margaritifera. Next base: position 2,165,694 of record JAQPZY010001484.1, read on the forward strand.
AACACATGTCCTTTAGCAAAACATTGGAATTGATTGTTTTGAGTGCTAGTGGCAGTTTATAGTCTAGCTAGATATAGATGTAATTTTAATTGACAATTTTCCAAGATGTGCCTAAATCCATTACCGTCTATACTCGCATATAAGCGAATACCAACTGCAAACTGCATATACCCAGATCTGCCATCGCATAATGTGCCGGCAGATCTGGGTCTATGCAGTTTGTAAGGACTAAAAGGACTAATCAGTAGAACAATCAAACATAGACCCTGATCTGCCGGTGCATTATGTGATGGCAGATCAGGGTCTGTGTTGTTTGCATTTGGACCCGACCTATACGTGAGTATATACGGTATTTACACCTTAGACTCGGTAATACCCTTATCAATGTCCATACTGGGTTGACAGTAATGGAGACAATGCCGGAAATGATACATGAGTCATCATTGTTTTCATTGTTGGGTGTTATAAATTAACTGATAGGCACAATTAACTGGCTCTGGTAGCAGAGACTGGTTGCATTTCAGAATGGTTGGGATGATGGGGTTTTTTGGGGGGGCATATAGATAGACAACAGGGAAGTACCTAGGCTGTCCTGTGGTAGAATTCTGGACTTTCTGGAGAAGAAGTCTAGCATATAATGTAACAGAAACTCTGTTTAGGAGATGCAATCCCAACAGTATTACTTGCTTTTTTGTGACCATGCTTTCTTGCTTTGCCACTGTTTTTAATAATAGGACAAGTCAGTGGCAAATGTAGATTCACATTGAATTGTTGTCTTTACTCAGGTCCAGCCAGTAAGCAAGATTTAGATGAAGCTGAGAGAGCTCTTAACTGCCAGTTCCCTGTGGACTTCAGGCTGTCATATCGCCTGCATAATGGACAAGAGTTTGGAAAGGTGGCAGCTGGGTATGCTTGTCTCCAAATGAAACCTTTAGAAACTTTTTTTTAAAACTCTATCTTGCACCGATTCTTAATTTCCTTTAGTTTACTTATAAGACAGGGTTTTCAAACCAACCAGTTACATTTGACAATATGCTTGTCAGTCAAAACAGTCAGGCATATAACTTACTAATTAGTTCCCATTTTAGAGATCTGTTTAGTATGCACCATGCTACTAGCAGCTGATCTTCTGAGCTCCTACTGATTTTTTACTCCAAACAGTTTTTTATAGCTTTTGGTTAAGATTTTGAATCCTTCTCACATCCCATTTTTAAAAAAATGTTTGTTGCAGTTTTTTATACACCACTCCCTCAAATAGCTCTTTGTTGGATAACTCGTGAACCCACTTATAATGCGGGGTCACGCATGGATCCCATTTTTTAAACAAGAAAATACCCAAAAAATTGGACCTTATTTGTTCAATGTGAAGAAAATTGCAATCAAAATTGGTAAATGAAACCTTGATATATCACTCATTTTATTGTTTCAAACGGTGGTTAGTACCCAGAAATTTAAATCAACATCATGAAATTTGCATCTTTTGATACAAGTCATATATTTTGTTAAATTTTCTTTCCAAACAACATTCTCAGTACACTGTAAATAACAATATTCTACAAAATTTTGATCAATGTAAAATGTCACTAATGTTTACTGGTGTTTGTCAAGTGAAATTCATGTTTTAGTTCTATCTTTTAATTCCTTGTCAGTATAATCATCATAAAGGCAATATGTTCTCTTGTATTCAAAGATGAAAAATGTAAATCTACTGTCACAGCTATGTCCGCAATCATTTCTGTGAGAACCTAATTAAGTGCAGACTGTGTTTTGATATCTGACATGTGGAAGTATTTGTTTTATTCTTACACTCAAATAAAAGCAGACCTGCTTTGTATTATCACGTTAATTACATCTTTTGCATCAAATCAAATGGGGGGAGGTGGAATGAAAGAAAAGTTAAAGTCATGCAAATCTTACTTGCGTGAGAACTAGAGGTCATGGTTGTGTGTAAGGTCAACTCATTTCAATTGATCAGTCGAATACTTTTATAAATATTAATATGTAAGTAATATAATTAAACTACCTTAAATTAGCCTACTCTTTCACTAATGTGATCAAAGATAGCAAGGCAACCAAGCGAAATGAGTACTTTGTGAATAAAAACCTTTGTTTCACAGATGCGGTTCATTATGGAATAGTGAGTTCCAGATTTTGTAGTGAACTTAAAATTCCTGAATTGGCACTCAGAGATTTCCTCAAGGATGAGAAGAAGTTTCACTATTACATGCAATGAAATCATGGCATCAGTATTTTACTAATACAACAATAAAAAAAATCAAGTTTCGACGTTGGCAGTTTTTGAAAAAAAAGGAATCTTGTTTTGTTGTGAACCAACATCAACAAAAAGCAGTGACGTAATACACATTGTTTTCTTGTATATGTGATGGTTGTTGAAACCTTCTGGAGTTATGTTGGTAACGATCTTTCATAGGTTGGGTATGTTGAAAATAAAGGTAATTTACACAAAAAAGTGAATTCAGCCATTAAACAGCCCTGTAACCCCCCACCCCCGTAGGCATTTCTCGATTTCCAATGGGGATGGTATCCACTTTTTGATTTGTTTTAGATCCCTCGGTAACTCATACCCTCACTTATTGTGCTGTCAATGTTTTTGGACCCCCGTTGTGCGCGCATTATCGAGGGAGACATGGATTTACATTGTTAGAACTTTCCTTTTATTTTGGCACCACATTGCTTTTATTTTGCTGATGTGCTGGTAAACCAATATATAACTTACATACCCATTTTCAGTTCTGGTAATTTTGGCAGAAGTTTTATTCATCCTTTGGTAAACTTTTATATGGATCAAAAATATTTTAGATTTTATGTTTCAGTTTTATTTCTTACCATTGACCTTCACCTTGTTTTTGTTGACCCAGCCTTTTTTTGCTGCCTGCATTTCAGAACTGCTCCATGTATTGTCTTGCCAGTCCTATAATACTGAAATCACCCTGTGCCCCTGTAAAAGACCAAATAATGTAAAACGTAATGAAATCCTCTATAAATGTTGTCTCTTAAAATTTACCAAATGGAGAGTGCCACAAAATGTCACAAAGATCTTTTCGCTGTTATATCAAGGGCCCTGGGTGGCCAAGTGGTCTAAGGCACTCGCCATTACTGATCATTGCCATCGCACCTCTGTCAGCATGGGTTTGAGTCTCAGGTTTGGCCAATGTGGGTATGTGAGAAAGCTTGCCAGTAACTTCCCGTGGGTTGGTGGTTCTTTCTGGGGTTTTCCCGGGTTCTTCCTCCACCAAATATACTGGTCCCCATGTATAGCCTATCAAGTGCTGAAAAATGGCATTAAACCAACAAAACAAACAAACAAGCTGTTATACCAAAGCTTGTTACTGATTTCTCTCTCATCTGATGTGATTTCAAACCCTGGTTCTGAATATCCATGTTGCAGTTGTGGACAGGAAGTCTTAGGTAATGATCATGCTGTTGATTGTGACAAATGTAGCCAGTGGTTCCACATGGCTTGCCAAGTTAAAAGCATATATAAAGAACTCCTTACTAACTGAGTCCTCATTCTCTTGGATTTGCCTAAACTGTGACCATATGAATTACTCCAAAAGTCCAAACTATTCACTCATCTCCATAACCACACAAAACAATCTCAGTCTCCTAAGTAATGAAACAATCACTCTACAAGAACATTCTTTTCCAAGCAGGCCCAAAAACAAAGAAAAGCTTAAACCTGACAGTCCTAAATATCAATTGTCAGTTAGTAGTCAACACAAAAACTGAATTTGTAACCATTCTGGATAAGTACCACCCAGACATAGTTGTTGGAAATGAATCCTGGTTAAAACCAATCCATTTTAACAATGAGATTTTCCCATTCTGGATATATGGCCTTTAGAAGGGATAGGCTGACTGACACATTGGGAAGTGGAGTTTTATACTTGTAAAAGACACAATAATTGCAATCCCTTATTGGCTCGAGGAGGTAGAATAAGTCCAATGCACCCTCTCGCATATTGTTAGATAAGTTCAGTCTATTTTAAATGGTTTATAAACCCACAAGAAGCCACAGTAATCTTGAACTCTTACAACAAATCACACCCTTGTTAAGAAAGTGGCAGTTTAACAAGGCAAATCGAATCATAATATTGTCTATTGTGAAGTTGATACCAAACCAGTGAAAAATAAATATGAATCAAGAACTACACACTTGTATAGGAAAGAAAAATGGTATAATTTAAAACTGTACATGTATAGAGCTGGAGATAACATGTTTGGAAAATCATTCAAGTAAATCAGTTGAAGAATTATGGAACTACCTCAAAAGTGAAATTCACTGAGGTATTTCAGAATTTGTACCAACTAAAAAACTGGGCACCAAAAAAGTCTACCATGGCTCTCACAAGAAATCAAAAGGTTGATCAGAAAAAGAGGTTATCTGTACCAGAAACATAATAACTCTCAAAATTCATCTGACAGAAATCACCTCATTCAAATGAGACACCTGGTCAAATGAGACATCTGGTCAAATGAGACATCTGATTCAAATAAGACATCTGGTCAAATGAGAAAATGAGACATCTGATTCAAATGAGACATCTGGTCAAATGAGACATCTGATTCTAATGAGACATCTGGTAAAATGAGACATATGATTCAAATGAGACATCTAGTCAAATCATAATTAAACAAGCATACAACAGTTATCTAGAAGATATTCTTGGTATTAATAAAAAAGAGAACACATCCCATGAAGGAGCAAATTAATCATAATTTCAGTGAGAATCTTTTTTTATCATAACAAATGCTCACCAGGACTCTAATGGTGTTGCTTCATTAAACAAGCCACACAGTGAAACACTACATATCAGAAATTAGAAAAAAGCTGAAATTTTGAACAAACAGTTTCAATTGGTCTTCACATCAACCATAGCTTGATGTTGAATCAGATTTGTCAAAAGTTGCTTTATGATTACCGTATTTGCCGGCCTATAAGTCGAATTCGCTAATTTCATCAATTTTCAATCCTTCATCCATATATAAGTCGATGCGGAGTATAAGACGAAGCCAGATCAACACCTTGGCTTCGTCACTTTCGCTAGTAACTTCCGGTTTCATGAATATTAATGGCATCACTATGCTATTCCAGATTAATTGGGAAAATGATTAATATGGTCTATACATGTATTATTTATAGGTATTATTTATTGGTACATTGTATGCAATGATTTTCACGTACGAAAAATTACATTAACATACTGTAAAGCAATTTCAATGACATAATCCATATATAAGTCGATTCGGAGTATAAGACGAAGCCCCGACTTCCAGGTAAAAAAGTATCGACTTATAGGCCGGCAAATACAGTATTTCTTATATGGCCTTATGAAGGAGATTCACATACTGAAAAATACAAATGCAATAACCCAGCAATGCGAGAGATAGATATACCTTATATACTCGTGTATAAGCCGATACCAATTGCAAACTGCATAGACCCAGATCTGCCGGCATATAATGCGCTGACATATCTGGGTCTATGCAGTTTGTAAAGACTAATCAGTAGAACAAACAACATAGACCCTGATCTGCTGGCGCATTATGCAACAGTAGATCAGGGTCTATGTTGTTAGCTTTTGGATCCAGCTTATGCGCGAGTATATACGGTATCTTTGAATGGCATATTTAAACTGTTTGCAAATCTTGGCCTCCAAAAAAGCAACTGCTCCAGATTAAATCAAGCCAATAGTACTAAATGTTTGCCCTTTGTTGAAAAATTGATAATAAAAGCAGTTCAGGGAACTACAGACCTGTTTTACTTACATGCACTTTATGTAAAGTTTTTGAACATATAGTTGCATCTAACTTAATGAAGCACTTCAACAAACATAATACAGGTATACTGTATGTCTTAAGAACATAAATTCTATGAAAAAGGTCATGAAACTCAATTGATACAACTAATTGAAGAATTAGCTAGAAAAAAAACCTTTCACGTGGCCATCAAACTGATGTCAGATTGAAAGGCTTCAGCAAAGCTTTTCATAATATAAGTCACTTACAACTACTTTATAAATTACAGAACATCATTATCAATACATTTAACAGATGTTTGTCTATTTACTTGGGTAGCAAATTAATGAATACAATGTCATCAAGTACTTTTGATTTTCACAAATTTTTTATTATGACTATAAGATAATTTTCTTTATTGAGTACAGAATGATATAGGTCACCAATTCTTCAACTCTGCATCCTCTACCATGTGCTGCAAAGTATTTGTTGCCTATACATGCTGAAATAATTGACAAAAATTGTTGTAAAAAAATACACTTTTTAACATTTGTCAACAATCCTAAATTGTTTGAAAATAAATAAATACAGTTGATAAAGGCTGCTGTTATAATAATAAATAACACTGACGGTGTCAATATAGACATTTCAGTATGAATTTTATGAGGATTTCCATTGAACTTTACCTTTATCTTCAGAGTGCTAAAATATTTAATAGATATTGTTCTTTAATGATTTAACCTTTTAAAACTATAGTGCTGGATTAAGTAACAGTGACAAATAGGGTAGCAAGCATAGACATGTGAATTTCTAGCATCACAGGGCGAGGAACTTACAAAATATACGTACATTTTCTAGATTTTCATTAGCTTGTTTAATTGGATTTTGATTATTAATAATGTCAGGAAATTTACAGTCTTTATAAAGTACTATATACTACAGATTTTAGGAATTCCATGAGTATATAACTAACATCTCCCTATTAATAAATCTACTGATTTCACTCTAAGCAGAAACTGTTAGTGTGTTTGCCTTCTTTTGTGTATTACTCTCCATATTTTCAGTCAGTCTTATGTTTTTTTGTTTTTCCTTGCTGATCTCTCTCCATCTATATAAGTATATATCTACATGTCTTCTGTCCATCTTCTTTGCTATGATTCTCTATTCATCCATTTGTCCATTTCTCAATCTATGTATTTAAAAGTGAGTGTCCAAACAGAAGACACAATGTTATGAAACAATTAGCACTATTTCTTGATACTCTATTGAAGTACAGTATTATTTTAAACAAGTTACCTTTGCACAAAATATCATTATCTACCTTGAAGTTAACACTACATAATTTAGCAAACAATTTTAGCAAAGATGTTAAACAGAACTAGCAAAGCTTTCAAAACTTTCTTGCATATTACATTATTTAACCTTGAAAATAGTAATAAAAAAATAACATCACATGGAAACTAGCTAGATTTTTAAAAATAAAAACGCATATATTTAGACATGCAAAGTCTTTTTTATTTATTTATTTATTGTTGTGATTAAAATCCATATATGACTCAGAAAATTAGTATGTTGGATGTAATATATTTTCTTACAAAAATGTTTTTGCATGGATAAAATAGGTAATATCATGAAAGAAAATACATTCTCTCTCTCTCTCTCTCTCTCTCTCTCTCACTCTCTCTCTCTCACTGGCATAGTGCTTGTTCCATTGATGCTTTCCACTCTATCTCTCTCTCTTTCACTCATTGGCATAGTGCTTGTTCCATTGATGCTTCCCAACAGTAACTTCTTACTTGTTAGAAAATGTGGTTATTAAATGTTAGTTTACCAGGAAATGAAAACCTACTCATGATACATGTACATGATTTTAGGTTATATTGTCTCTTACAATATTTGAAATTTACTGTATATTGCTTTGTTAATCAATTTTCTATGTACTCTGGAACAGACAAATTTTGAAAGTGACAAGGCTTTCGGAAATGTATGTTGCTTTTGCTTATGGGGCAGGTGATGATTGCAAAGAGGGATATACTTTAGGGGGATTTCTTTGACCTAACACTTATGATGACTTTGACCTATCACTTGTGATGATGCATATATCAGTACATATTGATTTGAACAATTTTAGTCACCTGGAACATTTTCATGAAACCGGAACAGAGTTGATTGTTGTAAGAGAGCCAAAAACCTTGAATCATGAGACTGGTCCTGATCTCTCTTGCCCAACAGAGCAATACCTCATGACTATTTTCAAACTAGTTAAAACAGTCTTGAATTAAAGGGTTTCTTTTTGTGTATTAGTTTATATTTAATAATAAATATATTTTTACAAACCCCTCCTATGCCTAGTTGCACCAGAATCTGATGTAAATGTGAAAAATAGTGGCTTTAGTTCATGCAGTCAGTCTTGTCAAACATTAATGAGCCACCCAGTCACATGATGCAGTGTCATCAGAGAAGGGACTTACGACAAAATTCTGTTAGAACACCGCACATACATCTACGTTAATTTTTTTTAAAAACAATAACTATGGAATTTAGGTCAATAATTTGATCATGTAGCTATCACGATACAAATGCCAATTTTATATGAGGTTGTTGATACTATGTGTAGAGTATAGTACATATTTTGTAAAAATGGTAATGGTAACTATGTATGGTACACCACTTTGAAAGTGTTTTATTTACTTTGTTTTGCACATGCTAAGAATGTGCCCGTGTTGCAGTTGGAGAAATCTCCATGGTGTCATGTGATATCAGTCAGTATACGTCACAAGAAGTCAGTCAGCTGCACTCACTATAAGTTAGGCTTCACCTATTTCAGGGGCCTTGACCCACCATTTAGGGGAAAATAGACCAATTTAGAAAAAAAGAATTCAGGAGAAAATTGCTAAAATTGGAAATGGACCAATTATTAACCCCTGAGGAGCCCTAAATAATCTCTGGCAACCAAGGTTTTTGTAGACAGTTATTTCATGGATTATAACTGAATGCATGTGTGTACAACAAAACTTCTTTGATCCAAACTCTGTTTATCTGGACATCTTGGTATCTAAAAAAAAATTTTGGGAAACAGATTTTCCTTACTATTTTTGGCAGTCATATTTTTGGATTCTTTATTTATTCACATGAAAGGGATGAGAACAAAAGTGTATATATTAACAGGGTTTCACTCTATTTATGTCACATCACCAACAGCTAGTGTGCTAACCTTTGAACCAGTGTGCCAACGCTTGAGTCAGTGTTCTAACCTTTGAGTTAGTAAAACCAGTATGCTAACTTTGAAACCAATGTACTAATCTTTGAACCTGTGTGTTAACCTTTGAGCCACTGTGATAATCTTTGCACCAGTGTGCTAACCTTGCAGCCAGTATACTAACCTTTGTACCAGTGTGCAAAGCTTTGAGCCACTGTGCTGACCTTTAAGCCAGGATACTATCCTTTGAGCCAGTGTGCTAACCTACTGAACTTTTGAGCCAGTTTTTTGTCTCTTGTTTTTTTGCCACCCTTGCATATCACACAAAGACTGTCATTCCAAATGAACTGTCAACATTATTTGTGAACCTCAGTTTTCTGCCACCCCCTAATTTTCTGGCAATTTTCTACTTATAAAAAAATGAAATAAAATTGAGGGAGCACCATGTATTAATTTTATTTGTATTAATGTGTAGATGTTTTTCTCTTCCTGCAGACTGATGGGCAGTGCTAAGGTGTCGGGACACATCAGGTCAGACAGATTACTGTCACTGGAAATGATCACCAAAAGTCAGCAGGTGAGTTGCACAAACACGGAGTCCAGAATATGGAGAATTGAAGAAACAATATTGAAAACTGAGTGTCCAGGACAAGAACATGGAGGTCCTGGAAGCAAGAGCAGAAAGCTCTGTTGTATTGCACATCTATATATCCTAGGGAAATTTCAAGTTTAAATTATTGAATGTAAACAGAAACCTTTTCTTATACATATTCTTAAGGTGGGTCAGTTCATAGTTCACACAGTTTTATAAGTTACAGCAGTTTTTGCTTAATTGGAGGCAAAATACTATGGTGTATTGTGTTGACAATGAAATACCTTTTCACAATAAAGATGATCATTTACCTTGATCATTATAAAAACACTGCATTTTGTTATAGTTATAATTACATTTAACTCTCAAATGATCTTGTTGTTTAAAATTAAAACAAACAAATTACAAGCCCACAATGTTCACAGTCTGTGATTCATGTGCAGTAGTTTTTAAAGACATACTCGACTTGTTAAAAACGATACATATTTTAAAAAGTATTTTGATTTTTCTTTCCAATAAAATTTTCATACCTCATATTTCAATATTTTCTCCTAGTTGATGTGATTGTATGTAATCCAGTATTCTTGGATTGAAATGTATCTATTGAGGTCGGTCCTTGATACTTATTATTATATATTTTATCTTATAAAGAATAAAATGCATTGAATGAGTTCTTGTTTATTACATGTTCTAGCCTAAGATTATAATACATGTACTGTTATACAGGATGATGAACTCCAGGGTTGTGTGCCTCTGACATTTTGTGTGATCTCTCAGTCAGCCCAGTTCCTTTGTGTCAGTGATGGGAGAGGTATTGAGCAGGGAACTGTATTCTATCCTTCTCCAAACAACCTTGATGGGGAGAGAACAGATTTCTTTATTTCAGGTGATTGCAGCTTGATAGACACTAGCTAATTTTATTAACTTTTTAAGGTTGACTGATTACAGGAAAACCTGTATATAAAGGACACAAAAGAGACCACAACAGATTGACTTTATTAACAGGTGTTTTGTATCAGTAGGTATCCTTTATCTAGAGATAAAAATCGTGTCAAAATTAACAAAGGAGACACATAAATATTGTCCTTTATATGGCAATGTCTAGTAACACAGGTATCCCTACATGTGATTGCAAAAAAAATACATTCAGTATTGTAATTTAACTGATTGCATTTTTATTGTGTTTAGTTAAATTACCAGAATTTTCAGAAGTTGTGGAACTATTTAGTCAGTTATTGTTATGCATGCAAGATTCAGTGTGCACCTTGTCAAGTCAACTAAATCACCATGCACCATGTCAAGTCAACTAAATCACCGATATTTTGGAAACTGCACAAATGACCTCTCAGATACGTGTTTAAATGATTCTTGCCTAGTACCAAACAACAAGTAACAGCAAAAACACATGTGATGTAAGAATAAAGTGGCAAAAGTGTACTGAATAAAGTGTACTGAATAAACAAGTGTACTGAATACACAAGAAAATTCAGGCAAGGGTAATTAGTACATAGAGACAGTTTCAAACCATCTTATGAAGTGTTTAACCTTTTAATGTAAGGTTCCATGGAAAGTGACTATATCCAAGCATGCAAAATTGCTACTTCCATGCATGTTTCTGTCTGTGAAAGTCAAGTCAAAATGAAAGTTAATTTAAAAGTTATATTGCATTGGCCCTTCCTGTTCCAGTTTCTATGTGGGTCATTTGCTATTATAACATCTGAAATGTCCCCCAGTTTGAAGCACTGTGTTCAGCTGAGACAATGCTGTTACTATTTTTGGAGTAGACTGCGTACATGTCCCACTGCATGTATGTCACAAGAGACATTCAAGACAGGATTTATCAGTCAGAAAGCATTGAGCTGAATACAGAAAGGCAAGTTTTATGATATGACTGAAATATCCAATATTGAATTTGGCAGCTAAAGGAAATTAAAATATTTGATAACAAGAAAGAAATTAAGAGCAGTATTGCATACTTTGGGGTTAACTGTAGTTGTCAAATAGTCTATTCCAGATGACTGTACGACTTGCAGGTAACTCACTGTTAAGCCATATGATCTCTTTCTCTCTCCCTTTGTCAACATTTAGTTCAAAATATGCCATGAAAGTGTACTATGATATAGGCAATGTCACCTTATGCAGGGGTACACTATTCGTACTATAATGGTGCATCACTATAACACTGTTCAGGACAGTCATACAAGTGTACCATGATTGAGGTGAGGTGACCTTATACAGAGATACATTATACAGTATTCCAACACTCTAACACTGTTCAGGGAGTCATACAAGTGTACCATGATTGAGGTGAACGTGACCTTATACAGAGATACGTTATACAGTATTCCAACACTCTAACACTGTTCAGGGAGTCATTCAAGTGTACCATGATATAGGTAATTTTTCCTTACACAGAGGTACATTATACAGTGGTCCCACACTAACACTGTTCAAGACAGTCATTCAAGTGTACCATGATAGAGATGAGGTCACCTAACACAGAGGTACATTATACAGTGGTCTCGCACTAACACTGTTCAAGACAGTCATTCAAGTGTACCATGATAGAGATGAGGTCACCTTACACAGAGGTACATTATACAGTGGTCCTGCACTAACACTGTTCAAGACAGTCGTATATGTGTACCATGATAGAGATGAGGTCACCTTACACAGAGGTACATTATACAGTGGTCCCGCACTAACACTGTTCAAGACAGTCATTCAAGTGTATCATGATAGAGATGAGGTCACTTTACACAGAGGTACATTATACAGTGGTCCTGCACTAACACTGTTCAAGACAGTCATTCAAGTGTACCATGATAGAGATGAGGTCACTTTACACAGAGGTACATTATACAGTGGTCCCGCACTAACACTGTTCAAGACAGTCATTCATGTGTACCATGATAGAGATGAGGTCACTATGCACAGATACATTATACAGTGGTCCCGCACTAACACTGTTCAAGACAGTCATTCATGTGTACCATGATAGAGATGAGGTCACCTTACACAGAGGTACATTAAATATAATCCAGTCAGTACAGTGGTATCCATGACCATACCTGTGTTATATCAGGGACTGTGCCATACTCGGGTGTTTTATAGTGAGAGACCACTGTATATATTTTTCATATATAGCATGCACTTGACTTAAGACAGACCAGATCCAGATCAGTCTTGCTAAACTACTACTTGCTAGACTACATAATACACTGGTAGATCTAGGTCCTCATTGTTCTCCTTAACTACAAACAGACCAGACCCAGATCAGTCTTACTATGGCATAATACACTGGTAGATCTGGGTCTACACTATTCTCCTTAACTACAAACAGACCAGACCAAGATCAGTCTGACTGTGACATAATATACTGTTAGATCTGGTAGACACTGTTCTGTTTCACTGTCCTGAACCTATGTCACAGCAATATCCCTGTGATTGCATCTATTAAGACTCTGGTATACACTGTTCTGTTCACTGTGCTGAACCAATGCCATGCACTGACTGGCTGGTAGACACAGCTTCATTAACTGTGCTCAACCTATGCCATGCACAATCTGGCTGGTAGACACGGTTCTGTTCACTGTGTTGAACCTATGCTATGCAGAACAATATCCATGTGATTGTGTCTGTTAATACCAGAAATGGATTTTATTATGTCAATGGCTAGAAATAAGTATCACTTTTCTGCCAGTAACAGGAGTGGTGGAAGGAACAGCAGCATCAACAATGATATGGTGTAATGTTTAATGAAAGTCATACATCTTCTACATCAGTGTCTGTATTCAACTGCATCTGTTCCCTGATATGATAGGAGTTCCTGTTGTGCCTGCATACTCAGAAATATCAGGATGTCAATAGACAAGACACCACATTCCATGGATCATTAGTTAATCAAAGGGCCACTTATGTGATTTAATGTATTCACCACTTTGGCCTCAAGGTTAGGAAAACTTTCTCAGGCTTAAACTAAGACTCCATTCAGAAGTTTTACTTCTGATTGGTCAGAACTGGGGCATTAGTTTTGCAAGCATAAGGATTTTAAGTTCAGTCTTAGTTTTGAATTAAGATTGTGTTTAAAACACCTCACCTTGACCTTATTTAAAGGATTAATATGCAAAATCCAAAATCACATCTTAAGTTTATTTTTCAATTTGACATAAAAAAACAATACTTTACTATATCCAGTTTGTATTTTACAAAATCATACAAGGGTAGAGATGAATTTGTAACTGAGAATAATTTATTTCTATTTGTGACTGTAGAAATTCTGTTTCAGGGAGAACTTTTACAGAGTGGATTTGCACATATGCTCAGCAGTTGGAAGACAATATATATCCACAAATAGATGGAAATGTTTTCAAGTAAGTATTACAATATCAGAATTACTAACCACTCATTTAGTGTGATATTTATCAGTCATCAGGTTTTCACCATATTATTAATTTGCCACAAATACAATTTTTTACACATATTTCATTGCTGTTGCCCCAGGTGCAGGACCCTTTACCAGTCAAAAACTCTTTATAACTAACCTATTATTGCTAAGTTATGTTTAACTGTGTCCTTTTTATTTTCATCAAGCCATTAATATAGATACATTTCAAAATATTTTACTAAAGTGACCAGTCTATGTGTCATTTCAAAACTGGGTCTGTGACATTTTTATTTTTAACCAAACAAAGTGAAGAAATTATTGCACAGTCCTAAGATAAGGAAAACATCCTGAAGTTAATGAAACACATATAATTTCTTAAGAGGCCATCCTAATTATTTATCTTGCATCAGACTAAATGTCAAAATGCAAACTGGATTTTAGTCAGGCGATTTTATTCCAAGGGTGGAATACAGGTGCTAGCCCTGCAAGAGAGTATGGTCAAGGTCAGAAGACAAAGAAAATGAAAGTAACATTTCAACAGGCTCTTATTGGATAAAAATTCTGGCTGGAATGAAAGGAAATATGAACATTCATTACGTTTGACATATATTCCAGTGGTATGTTCTGTGCTTGGTTTCTGCATAATAACTAAACTTCTATGGACCCAATTTTCACTTAACTTTATAGATATACTAAGCTTGGATAGTAACAGCTACTAATCAATTCTGGGGTCTGATAGGTCAATGGTCAAGGTTTCTGGCATAGAAATTGCAATTTAAGTTATACTCACTAGCACATACACATTCCAACTGAATAGCATTTAGAGCTTTTCATTTCATAGAGGGTGAAAAATTCAAGCTTCAAGGTGACTGGAGTTCAGATATTAACTTGGTTTTATGATTAACAATATCAGGTCAGATCATCACAGATCAAGGTCACTTGAAGTATAATAATGGTTATTTTACATTTGTAATAATATCGGGTCAGATCATAACAGATCAAGGTCACTTGAAGTATAATTATGTTAATTATACATTTGTAGTAATATCAGGTCAGATCATCACAGATCAAGGTCACTTGAAGTATAATTATGTTCATTTTTCATTTGTAACAATATCAGGTCAGATCATCACAGATCAAGGTCATTTGAGGTATAATTATGTTCATTTTACATCTGTAACAATATCAGGTCAGATCATCACAGATCAAGGTCAGTTTGAGGTATAATTATGTTCATTTTACATCTGTAACAATATCAGGTCAGATCATCACAGATCAAGGTCACTTGAAGTATAATTATGTTCATTTTACATTTGTAACAATATCAGGTCAGATCATCACAGATCAAAGTCAGTTTGAGGTATAATTATGTTCATTTTACATTTGTAACCCTATCAGGTCAGATCATCACAGGTCAAGGTCACTTGAAGTATAATTATGTTCATTTTACATGTGTAATACTATCGGGTCAGATTATAACAGATCAAAGCCATTTTGAGGTATAATTATGTTCATTTTATATTTGTAATAGCTATGGTCGGTCAGGGAGGACTTTACATTCATCTGATGGCTAGTTTTAATTCTTGATAAAGTGTTTTGAAATGCAATCAGAGCAGTTCAAGCTTAATGATACAAACTTTTCATTGAAACTTTGAAATAGTTCAACATTATAGGTTTTGTACTGAAAGTCATATTAACACTTATTACAGCTTTTGGTTGCATTACAGTATGACATTTTGGAGACTGTTTGTTGTTCCAGTTCACTTGTTCAAATAGAAATCTACTGTTAACAGCAAATAGTGAAGCAGCATATTTCATGCATGTTCCATGCATTAAATCCTCAACACCAGTTCTTGAGAAGTGTGTATACAAATCTAAGACAGAAATTTAAGCTATGTATAATGCACATCATATTGCAGACAGCATAGACCCAGATCTGCCAATATGTAATTTGCTGGTAATTCAGCATAGACCCAGATCTGCCAACATGTAATTTACTGGTTATTCAGCATAGACCCAGATCTGCCAATATGTAATTTGCTGGTAATTCAGCATAGACCCAGATCTGCCAATATGTAATTTGCTGGTAATTCAGCATAGACCCAGATCTGCCAACATGTAATTTGCTGGTTATTCAGCGTAGACCCAGATCTGCCAATATGTAATTTGCTGGTAATTCAGCATAGACCCAGATCTGCCAACATGTAATTTGCTGGTTATTCAGCGTAGACCCAGATCTGCCAACATGTAATTTGTTGATAATTCATGATCTAAACTGTTCATTCTGCATATGATTTCAAGTGAACAGCACCAAGAATGTAATAATTACTTTGTATCATAAAATTATGTATTAATAGTTCATATTCACACTAGATTTTGTTATTTATGGCAAACAGATCACTTTTGACTTAAAGTGATCCATGTCATTAAAATGGTACTAAAATCTTGCTTCAAAATAGATCATATTGTGTACTAAAGGAGTCATCTTGTAAATTAATTTAGCTCTGATTTTATCCATCAAGGTAATTAACTTGGTTGCCTCCCATGATAATTTTACAGTTTGTGTAGCACTCCAGACAAGGAATCAGTTCGATGGCAAGAACCCTGTCTCCCAGAACAACTTCAGTTGGAACTCTAGTTCTCACTTGTCTGACTTGAGTTGCAGTTCATGTAGCACTCCAGGCAATGAATCAGTTCAGTAGAAAGAACCCCATCTCCCAGAACAACTTCAGTTCGAACTCTAGTTCTCACTTGTCTGACTTGAGTTGCAATTCATGTAGCACTCCAGGCAATGAATCAGTTCAGTAGAAAGAACCCCGTCTCCCAGAACAACTTCAGTTGAAACTCTAGTTTTCACTTGTCTGACTTGAGATGCAATGGAATATCCAGAAGCTCAACTCAAGTGTAGCTATCTGCTAACTCTTGGTAAGGATAAAGTCTAACTCTTGTTACTAAAAGTCACAGATTGACACTGGTAGCTACTCATTTGCTGTGTGACCCACTTTTTGATTGGTTGACTTTACTGGCAGGAGGATATCAAAGAATGAAACATCTGCACTAGTAAAACTAAAATTTGAACTGAAATCACCTGGAGACAGAGACAGTATCATTGGGGAATGTGGTGTTAGGCTACAAGTCATATTTTCATATTAAAGTTTGCCCCATATTAATAAGAAAGCAATGTTTCTGCAAGTCAGAAAATGCACAAATGCCCTAACACATTTACATTTTCAAACTGGTTTGTAGGTTTTACCATGAACCCAGCTGTGTGACAGTGACTGACGGGATATTCACAGTGAAGGCAGCCACATGCTTTATGCCAGAGCTCAGCACAGTTAATCCACCCCACTTCTTCTTTGCATACAGAATAACGTAAGTACAATCCAGCTATGTGTAAGCATGAGCCTAGATGTAAGTACAGTCCAGCTGTGTACAAGCATGAACCCAGATGTAACAGCTGTGTGTAAGCATGAGCCCAGTTGTAAATACATTCCAGCTGTGTACAAGCATGAGACCAGATGTAACAGCTGTGTGTAAGTATGAGCCCATATGTAAGTACAATCCAGCTGTGTGTAAATATGATGCCAGATGTAAGTAAAATCCAGCTGTGTGTAAACATGAACCCAGATGTAAATACAATCCAGCTGTGTGTAAGCTTGACCCCAGATGTAAGTACAGTCCAGCTGTGTGCAAGTATGACCTCAGATGCAACAGCTATGTGTAAGCATGAGACCATATGTAAGTGCAATCCAGCTGTGTGTAAGCATGAGCCCAAATGTAAATACAGTCCAGCTGTATGTAAGTGTGAGCCCAGATGTAAATAAAATCCAGCTGTCTTTAAGCATGAGTCCAAATGTAAATACAGTCCAGCTGTGAATAAGCATGACCCCAGATGTAACAGCTGTGTATAAACATGACCCCAGATGTAAATACAATCCAGTTGTGTGTAAGTATGAGCCCAGATGTAAGCACAGGCCAATTATGTGTAAGCATGAGCCCAGATGTAAATACAGTCCAGCTGTGTGTGTAAGCTTGAGCCACTATGTAAGTACAGTCCAGCTGTGTGTAAGCATGAGCCCAGATGTAAATACAGTCCAGCTGTGTGTAAGCATGAGCCCAGATTAAGTATAGTCCACTCCAGCTGTGTGAAACCATGAGCCCAGATTAAGTATAGTCCAGCTGTGTGAAACCATGAGCCCAGATTAAGTATAGTCCAGCTGTGTGAAACCATGAGCCCAGATGTAAATATAGTCCAGCTGTGTGTAAGCATGAACCCAGATCGATTTATCACATGACATCATCAATATGATGTTTCTGTAATCCATTTGATATTTTTAATATTTTACTAGTGAAATGTCATGTCATACATGCTTGTGTGTTCTATAATTATGTCATAATAGGTAAACAGGTACTATTAGAGGCATTCCATTGAGTTTGTGGCTTACACCAATGCAATGTTTCAAGTGTCTGTTGAAAAATATCATGTTTGAAATTAGCTTTGTTTCCTATTCATATGAAATTTATCAAACTTATCAATTGATTTCAACCTTTTAGTTGTCAAGGCAACAAATAGATATTATTACACTTGTTTTATATTCATATGATTTGAACACTCATATAAGATCCATTAAATCTATACCTAGAATTTTGTATTGTGTGATGTATGAACCATGATAGATATGTTATGTTTAGTGAAGATCAGTTTAGGATCATCAAATAAAGTCATATATAAAAAGGAGTGTCTTTGTGATTGGTAACTTTATATATTTATGTATAGTGTTATTGTCTTCAATTTAGTGACTGTCTTATCACTTTTCTGTCATTTTTGTCTAGATTAATTGCCAAACTTTTTTTTATAAACTTCACTTAATGTGTCTTTGTTCATGTTGGATATGTATTTGAATTGTATTTTCATTTATGCTAGTCTCTTTATTTCCCCTTTTACAAGCATAACAGAAGTGTAATTTCTATAAATGTGGTTTCTAAGTACTGGAGCTATGTTTCCACAAAAGTTAACAAACAACTGGACACGCGTAATACTGCCATATTTATCTGTGTATTTTGCACACCCAGTTACAAACAGCATATACACAGATCTGCTGCTGTACCATGCATTGGCAGATCAGTGCATTGGCAGATCAGAATCAATTATGTTCATTTTAATTGTGATTTTTAGAAAACAGCATACACTCTTACTTGCTGGCATATTTTGCAGTGGCAGATCTGGCAGGTTCTAGGCTGTTTACAGTTGCTTGCTGTGACAGATTTGGCAGGTTTTCTAGGCTGTTTACAGTTGCTTGCAGTGGCAGATCTGGTAGGTTCTAGGCTGTTTACAGTTGCTTGCAGTAGCAGATCTGGCTGACTCTAGGCTGTTTATAGTTGGATGCAAAGGCACATCTGGCAGACTTAGAATCTGCTAACAGTTGGATGCAGTGGCAGATATTGCAAGCTCTAGGCTGTTTATTGTTGCATGTAGTGGCAGGTCTAGCTGACTTATGGATGTTAACAATTGGCTACTTTGGTAGATCTGACTAACTCAATGCTGTTTACTCTTTGATGCAGTGGCAGATCTGGCTGTCTCTAGGCTGTTTACTGTGAATGCAATAACTGATCTAGCCAGCTCCAGGCTGTGTACAGTCGTTTGTAATAGCATATCTGGCTGTATCTAGGCTGTTTACAGTTGGGTGTAGTTTGAAGATCTGTATGGCTTTAGGCTGTTTACAGCTGGATGTAGTGGCAGGTCTGACATCGAAAAGCTGTTTATAGTTGGTTTTAATGGCAGATATAGCCAGCTTTAGGCTGTTTACTGTTGGATGCAATAGCAGATCTGGCTGACTCTAGACTGTCTACAGTTGGATGCAATGGCAGATCTGGCTGGATCTAGAATGTTTACAGTTGGTTGCTATGGCGGATGTGGCCAGCACTAGGCTGTTTACAGTTGAATCCAAATCATATATGACCAGCTCTAGGCTGTTTACAGTCGAATGCAATTGTAGAACTGGCTGACTCTATGCAGTTTCATTTGGATGTGCATTTTACACAGATAAGTCCATTAATTCTTCACCTCATACAGGATGTCAATGGACAAAAATGCTGACCCATACCAATCTTGTCAACTGGAGACACGCCACTGGATTGTCACAGATGAGAATGGCAGAGAGGAGGTTGTTCATGGCCCTGGGGTTGTAGGTCAGTTTTATCAACAACACTGTCATCTTTCCCCTTACTTGATGTTTATACACTGACAGTTTTATTCAGTCCTCAATCCATATCATCATGTATAATATGATATTTACTACAGATTAAGATAGTAAAGATGGAAGCCATTCAAATATTGAGACTTCTTTTACTCCTACCCTCCCCCCCCCCCTTCCCTACTCCTGGGGCTGTATTGAGGTTTTGAAACCTTTGTTATTTTCTACTCATCATCTTAAAACAACATCATACCAATGATGATTACCCCCTCCAATTGGTGCAGAAATTCAGGTTACAAAAAAGAGTCCATATTACGTACCAAAATGTGACCGCTGCCCCCCCTCCAGCTCCTCCTCCCCCAAGGGTTGCATCCAAGATCTGAAATCTTCAATCTCATTTTTTCATCCTCCTATTATCATACAGACAAATGGATTGAACATGACCAGTCACAACATGACTGCAACAGTATGGATATAAAAACCTTCTTCAGCAAAAAAATACAAAATTTAAAGATGTAATTCACCTAATTTTATAGATGCTGAATGAAGAAACAAGTTACTGAGGACTTCTTTTCCTTCAAAAGTTGTATTAAATGATCTGTAATTTCTCAGAGGTCTTCTTAAGTTGTCAAGATCAACACATGATACAGACACTAAATGCATCCATGACATTGGTCACTTACTTTACTTTCCACATTTAATTTGTTTTTATCCCCAATCAGGTGAATTCCCAGTGATGCGACCAGGAGCAGAGTTCACATGGATTAGTTGCACTACATTCAGCACAACATATGGAAATATGAAGGGCTACTATACCATGAGGAACCTCAAAACAGGTAAGCACAGTAACATGTGGAGCTGCTTACCATGGGGTACTTCAAAATAAGTAATACAGTTACGTGGGGACACTTACCTTGAGGAGCCTCAAAACAGTCATGTACAGTTATATATGTGGGCCACTTACCCTGAGGAATCCCATAATGGGTATATACAGTAACATAAAGTGTCACTTTACCATGAGGAATCTCAAAATAGGTATGTACAGTTTTATAAGAGGCAACTTGCTATGAGTTACCTCAAATCAAATATGTACAGTAATTTTTAAGGTTCCAAAGAATAAAAAACAGCTATGTACATTAACATGATAAGCCCAGTTACCATGAGTTACCACAAAATGGGTATGTACAGTAACATCAAGGTCCACTTTCCCATGAAGTACCTCCAAATTTGTATATTCAGTAGTAACATGCAGGACCACATACCACAAGGTGCCTCAGAACAGGTATGTGCAGTAATGTGAGGGGCCACTTACCATGAGGAATTTAAAATAGGTATGTATAGTAATGCTAGGTGCTACTTACAGTTAGGAACCATAAAAAAGGTATGTGCAGTAACATGAGAAGTCACTTACCATGAGGTACCTCAAAGAAGGTATGTACAGTAATATGAGGTGCCATATTATTGTGACGTACCCCAAAATTGGTATATATATAGTTACTTAAAGGGCCACTTAACATCAGGTATCTTGAAATAGATATGTAGTTACATGAGGAACAATTTACTATGAGATATCTTAAATTAGGGACCACATACCATGAGGAACCTCAAAACAGGTGTGGACAGTAACATCAGGGGCTATTTATCATGAGGAATCTCAAAACAGGTGTGAACAGTAACATCAGGGGCTATTTACTATGAGGAATCTCAAAACAAGTGTGGACAGTAACATCAGGGGCAATTTACTATAAGGAATCTCAAAACAGGTGTGGACAGTAACATGAGGAGCCACTTACCATGAGGAATCTCAAAACAGGTATGGACAGTAACATCAGGGGCTATTTACTATGACAAAATCTCATAACAAGTGTGGACAGTAACATGAGGGACCGCATACCATGAGGAATCTCAAAACATGTGTGGACAGTAACATGAGGCTTTATTTACTATGAAGAACTTAAAACATGGTTTGGTTTGGTGTTTTACAGCGCAACAACACAAGTAGAATATTTAGTGCTGAGGCAATTAGAGTAAAGTACCTTGCCCAACGATACACCATTGTAGCTGACCCAGACTGATCCAATGGTAGGCTTCGAACCAACACCCTTTCAGTTGCGAGTCTGGCATGCTAACCATTGAGCCACCAAAGCTCCATGCCTCCATTATTTGCCTGTTATGACATGCAGTAGAGCACATCAGGCCTATTCTACATCCCCAAGCCCCCTAAAACATGGTATTTACAGTTACATGAGTGACCTCTTACCATTAGGAACCTCAAAACAAGTATATGCAGTAACATGACAGGCCACTTACCATGTAACTCAAAATAGGTATGTGCAGTAACATGACAGGCCACTTACCATGTAACTCAAAATGGGTATGTGCAGTAATAATAGGAGTTATTTTACCATTAGAAACATCAGGACAGGTATAGACAGTAACATAAGGGGATAATTTATCTTTAGAAAGTTCAAGACATATATGTACAATAACATGAGGGGCTGCTTTACCATGAGGTACATCAAAACAGGTATAGACAGTAAAATGAGATAGCCAAATCCCATGAGGTGCCATGAAACAGGTATAGACAGTCACATGATGGACCAATTCCCATGAGGTACCTCAAAACAGGTATTGATAGTAACATGAGGGACCAATTCCCATGAGGTACCTCAAAACAGGTATGGACAGTAACATGAGGTACGAATTCCCATGAAGTACCTCAAAACAGGTATAGACAGTAACATGAGGTACCAATTCCCATGAAGTACCTCAAAACAGGTATGGAGAGTAACATGAGGGGCCACTTCCCATGAGATGCCATGAAACAGGTATGTTTACTAACACAAGGGCCATTTTATCACGAGGAACCTCAAAATGGGTATGAACATTAAGACGAGAGGACACATTACCAGGAGGTACCTCAAAACTGGTATGTACAGTGTCATGGGCTACATTACCATGAGAAACATTAAAGCATGATATGTGCAGTAACATGTAGAGCCACTGTACAAGAAGGAATTTCAAAATAGGTATCCATCTGTAGGTTGCAACACTTGATTTTTAGCTTTGACAGGGTTGTTTGCTTGTTGTAAGATGGGCAGGTTGGCAGATTTGCGGCCAGGTGTAAATATCTTCTTATTATGCTCTAGAGTTCACATTTCTAGTCACATCTGAAATAAAAACCAAATTTTATATGAAGGAGTATGTCAACAAGATCTTGGACAAGGTCAACAATCAGCAATTGCCTTGAATGTGTCATGGAAATATTGCCCTTTTTGTATGCAAAAACCCACTAGAATCTTTTTGTACACATTTTACAGTCCATGTTTCATATTGGATTTTGACCAGATTTGATATGAAAGTGTATCTAAACAAATTCATGGAATAATTTCATAACTAGCCATTTCTGTCAACAATTGACAGAGTTATGGCCCTTAAGATACATAAACTACACTAAAGCCTTCTTGCTTGTACTGGCATCCACCAAATTTTTATCTAAAGATGTATCTCAAAAATGTTTCAGTTAAGTTCAATAATGAGCACTTTTGGTTAACATATGATGGAGTTGTAATCCTCATTCTTTGTAAAATGCACCAAAACAATTTTATTTAAGCTTGACTATGTCAGATGAATTTGTCAGATGTTACCCAAATTAGGTATCTTGATATATCCATAGATTATCTCAAAGAAATTCTATAATCAGCATTTTTCATTTGTATCAAAGAGTTATTGCCCTTGGTATGCTTAATAATTGTCAAACTTGATTATTCTGCAAGATACCTCTGAAACTATTTGATCAAATCTGACTTCAGATATTAAAGTAAACTTCCTTGGAAGGATCTCATCGACATTTGAAGTTTTTGCGCATTGATTTCCAGAACTAATTTAGTTGCTTCAAAGTAACTGACTGAATTTCTTTGCTTTAAATAAATTTATAAATTTACTTTATATATATATATATATATATTAAACTTTGATTGCAAGGCTTCTGTCAAAGGTTTCTATGATTTCCAGTGTGTCTTCAGATCTTGTTTTTTTATGCCCACCATAAGGCAGAGCATATTATGTTATGATGTTCATCCTTACATCAGCCTGTTCCCTGTTTTGTTTCTGAATAATAACAATAACTCAAGCTCTGCATCATCTACTATTACCAAACTTTGTAAATAGCTTGCATTTGTGGCAAGGAAGAAACCTTTCAATTTTATTTGAAATGGTTAAAGGTCAAGATCACAAGAACTGAAAGAAGGAAAATGGTCTCCACACAATAAATGACTTGGGTACTAGATACATTGACCAAACTTTGTAAAATGCTTACATTTGAGATAAGAACAAAACACCTATTGATTTTGGAGTCAAATGGTCAAAGATCATGGTGACAGTGACTCTAAGAAGAAAATTGGTTCTGCACAATATCCTGAGTTCTTTATCACCTACTCTGACAAATCATTGTGGATTGCTTACATTTGAGATAAGGAAGACACCTGTTAATTTCAGAGTCATAAAATCAAAAGTCAAGGTCACAGGGACTGAAAAAAGGAAAACTGATTTCCACAAAACTAACAAAATTCTGTATCACATGCCTTGACATTTTGTTGATGGCTTGCATTTGAGAGATGGAAGACACCTATTAATTTGGGGTTTAAAAGGTCAAAGGTCATGGTCAGAGGGACACTAGGAAGAAAAACAGTTTCCACATAATAACTCAAGTCCTATGCCACAAACCATGACAAAACTTTATCGATGGCTTGCATTTGAGACAAGAAAGGTACCTATATATTTTGGGGTCAGTAGGTCAAAGGCCGCAGTCACTGTAGCTGAAAATTGAAAATTATTTGTGCAGAACAATTTCAGTTCTCGACCATGTACCTTCAAATGGTTGAAGGTCATGGTCACAATGACTGAAAGAAGACAAATTACTTTTGCATTATTAACTTTTTTTCTAGACCATGTACTTTGATCAAAGATTGTGGATGGATTGCATTTAAGATGATGAAAAGGCCTATTGATTTTGCTGTCAAAAGGTCAAATGTCAGGGTCAGTGAGTAGCAGGATGTGTGAACAGACAAAAGTTTCATCCCATGGAGATGAATATTGATACATTGTTTGCCAGGGTTTTTTCATGACAAGTATTCAGCCCCAGCTGAAAGTTAGTTTCCAGCTGTTACAAACACTTGTTGCCTAACCTGCCAGGCTTCACGAGGCAGGGCCCAAACCAGGGTTTAAGGCCCCTGAAGGCTGATTGTAGAGAGTAGAGTAGCCCAGCTTTTCAAATATGCATGCCGTGGTATGCTTGCCTTGTAAACCTTTTTGGGCAAAGAAGATAAGATTATCTGTCCCATTTTGAGGGTGATGCCACTGTTCAAGTGATTGGTTGGCAACACCTGCTAGAGACCGCAGGAAAGGAACTTTTTCAGTGCACACCACCACACTTATAGAATAAGCTATGCCCATAGCTCTTCAGGCAGGCCCATGGTGTAGGCAAACTGCACAAAAGAGTTTGTCCTTGTAAAAAAGTATATATAATTGAAAATAATACATAAAATGACCCACAGAACAGATATATATACATTTACTTGGCTTTTTTGGCTTTTGCTTGGGAGTACCAAAAGGTGTGATAAGAGCTGCCTAAAAGAGCACTGCAAGGTAGATGTGCAGCAACTGCACAGAGGAGGGGGGACATATGTCTGTATAAGGTGCAGTGTGGGGGTCAAGGCAAAATATGCCTGCTGCGTACGCTGCAGTAGCGAGACGGAGCGAACACAGGTCAGCAGAGAAAGGAAAAATGCTCATGTCTGCAATTTTCTCTGCCCAGCCACTATTGACTGGTAGCCAATTAATTTATAATTTATTTAGAGTAAGGTTTCCCATATATATATATATATATATATATATATATATATATATATATATATATATATATATATATATATATATATATATATATATATATATATATATAAATATATACCCATGGCATGGTACACACCAGATGAGCCAGGGCAGTACATGGGATGTGGAAAGAATAAACCAGGGTGCAACCACCATATCCAGGAAGCTGCGAAGCACTGCTGTTACTGACGGAGTGCCTAGGCCACCTATAGATGAAAGGCGAAATCAGGTGTTAAAACTCTAGCTTGGACATGGGATGGTATTGCAGTTTTCACGACACCAAGGATAAGTTTGATGTTGACAGGGTGGCACATGTGTTCAGCATGTTTCACTTTGAGATCGAAGACCCACTTGCCAGGTTATAAATATTTATTGGCTATGTAGCTCACGGCAGGAAGGCCCCTGACAATAAACATCAGCTTGTACTTTTGCAGCTCAGGCAAGGGTGTGTAAAAGTCCAAAAGCTTGGGCCATTGCTGAGATGTGGAGCTTCTTCTGGTTTTCTGCCAGACACCAGGTAATACTCGTGTTTGGCTGACATCCTGGTAAGTGTTTTCAGCACGCTGTTGGCTAAGCAGCTGCTTGTTAAGGTTATTGGTTATGCTCACTGCACTTGTGTTGGTACTTAACCTGTGCAACTTTGAGCTGTTTCATTGCCTTATCATTGCCAATGCATTCTTCATCGGCAGCTTTTGGGCTTAGCATGGAGATGAGGTAATTTGAGCCAGTAAATACGACGGCATTAGCAAGCACCCTGCTGACTGTGAGAGTAGCCTCAGTCATTAGGCAGCTGTAATGATATTAGCAGGAATTATGCCCTGTTTAATTAGTATGTCCTGTGTTGAAAAGCTCATTGCTGTGATGGTAATGGCTTTTGCTGCATCTTTGAAGTCTAGGTGAGCAAGGTTGGCCGGTTTCATTTTTAACAAGTGTTCAGCAATCATCGTATATCCCAACTTCAGGGCCACATAGTACTGCTCCATGGTAAAGGAGGTTTCAAAAGTCTTTGGCATATGGTGGTGTAGACATCTTGCATTTTGCACACTACTATTCCATATGAAAAGGGTCGGGCATGTGTCTAATAGCTTGTGGAGTTTGTTGCTCTGGTGGTGCCAATATTTTTTGCTGTTGCCAGGGATGATTCTGCTATATTAATTAGGGTTGCGTGATGGCCACAAAATAAACTTTTAATAATATTTCATGATCATTTTAATAATCTGACATGTTTAAATTGACTATTCAGAACTTTTTATACCCACTTCTCCCTATTTTCACCAACTTCACCCTATTCTGGCTGGAGATAGGTAATTTCACCCAAATATTAGGCTCCCTGACTTATTGTGATTAAACACACTTAAAAACAATGCCAAGCTCTTGTACGATAAAGATGACTTCATGTAAGATAAAGGTAAAATTACTGTCCAATCTAGTAAAACATTATGGATATGAAAGGAATGTGGGAAAAGTTCTGGCAAGCAAGATTTACTAACTTTCCATTGGGATATTTCAAAATAAAAATTCTCTGGCTACCAATGGAAATTGTGGCCATCACACAGCCCTAATTAATATAGCAGAATCATCCCTGGCAACAGCAAAAAAACGATTTCTTTAAATATTGGTAATGAGACAGACAGTGCAGGAGCAGGATGGGGTCAGCCTATTTCATAGCCTGGTGTAGCCTGGTGTTGTTTCATCATAGCAGCAAGTTTATTATCAGACAGTTCTGACTTTGGTACTACTGACAATTCTGGCTTTGGTTCCGCTCATGGTTCCATATTCAGTTGCGCTCACAGTTCCACTATCGCACTCATTATTTGTTATTTTTTTACTCTGCTTTTTTTCAACATGCGTGTAACTTATCATGCCAGCTGCAATTGGCACTAGTACCGGGTCATACCTGAAGTAGAGGTGGCTGCTGATGCTCTTCAAAGAGGCCTGGATGAGCAGATCATCTTTTAAATCCCTTGCAATTCACTCAGCTGACTATGAACAAAAAGTGACTCACAAGTGTCATGTACAGGCCAAGCAGAGATGACCCCAGCAAAGCAGTCATCCTGTCCCCTAGTTTAGCCTCATACATGGCATAGGTTTTTCCAACCTCTTCATCGCTCATTGTCTTTTGGCTTGCAAAGGTAAGAGGCCTGCCATATTCTTACACAACTCCAGAAACCACTAGCTCTGACATGCAGTCACACTGTTGTGCTAGTGTTTCACCTGCACTTGTGCTGGTTATTGTTGTGCCTTCCAGCTTGACCTCCAACCGAAGTAGTAGCTCCTCAATATCAAGGTCACTCATAGCTTCTGCCATGGCTCTTATGAAGTTTTAGGTATGGTTCACTGATTGCATGTGTCTAAGTAGTACATAGCCTAAAGCCTCATGTGTTATGGCATGGCAGACGAGGCACAAAATATAAAGCCACCATATCACACCACCGCACACTCTTGAGTAGGCAGAAACAAAGTGGTAGGACACTGATGGGTCTATTCACAAAAAAAGCTTGCTGAAACTTTCCTTTTTAAGAAACTCGTTGGTCTCCACCTGACACCAGGCCTCATTGATATTATTTTCTCTCAGAATCTTCCTAAATGAGTCTTCATCTATGCAGTAAAAGATGGCGGCTTACATAGGTGAGCTTAGTAAGGGCCATTTCCATATGCCAGATGCCAGAAAAAAGGCACAGTAGTAGTAGTTTCCTCAGACTCTTCAGTGAGCACACAAAGTAGGGCATCCAGATCATGGCCCACAGGGCGTCTTTTTTGACACAGGGCCAATGATCTATCATATGCCTTGTTGAGGTGTATAGTAGGGCAGATAATGACAATAAAATCGAAGTGGCCCTTAAATGCTGGCAAACACACACTTGCCACAGTTACAGCAGCTGATGATCATGGCGCAGTGTGGCTGTAAGTTATCAAAGAACTCGTGCAGGCTGCCCAGAGTATGGTGGGTTGTGGCACTTGCTTGGAGACTAGTAGATGGCTCACACAAACTGGATATGTTGTATGTTGAGCAGTGCATCCATGATGACATATAAGTACATGTTCAACATGCCTGCCGCTTGGACCATTTTTTTTATTTGCAGCATTAATCCCACATTTTCAATGTGCCTTCCTCACCGGTGGAGCATGTGGACCTCATATCGATGATAAGGGCTAACCGGTTTTGGTAGAATGCACCAACATTGATCTCATACAGCTCCACATCCTTGATAGACTCCATTGCCATTATTTTTAGGGCCTCTTCCCACTTCTGGTATTGCACCTGCCCATAGGCATAGATCTGGTTTGAGATGCCCTTGATCATCACCAACACCTTGTCAATAAGGGGGTTGTAGAAATACTCAGTATTGCTTGCATTATCAGCACTTTGTGTAACATCCTTAAAAAGCATGGCTATCACCTTCATGCTTACATGAGTAAAGAATGTTAGGCATTCACTGGTGAAACCAGATGGCTGAAAGTCCCACCACAATGCCACCTACGACAAGTGCTGATTTACTGGCTTCATGGTTTTTGGCTTCTTTCAACTCAAGCACTGTGAGAATCATATGCTTGGTGCCAGTTTTTGCTACAGATGCAGCCAGGTCAAATCCCACCTCTTCATGCTTCATCTTCTTGGGTTGTTAAGCTGTGCTTTGCTTGGACACTTGTCCTGGTAACCTGGTTGCGTTGATGTTAACGTTGGTTCTGACCACCATGTCTTCAGTCACCTCCTGAATATTCTTGTTCTACCCCACATAGGTGCCAACTTTAAGCTCCATGTCAGACAAAATCATTAAAGACTGCCCCCAAGGATGTAATCTAGCTTGTTTTTGGTCGTTGTGATCTCATCCTGGTAATTAGCAATCGACTTTGAGGCATCGTCAGCATCTGCGATTTCTGTGTTTATGAGCATGAAAAACTCATTTTGCATATTGAATGCTTTATCTACTCTGATGAACTACGTAAGCATCAGGGACCGTGCACCAAGGATTGCTGAAACATATGGCTGAATGCTATCGTTGAGATGCATCACCCCATGTTGTGTGAAGCCTTGCAAATTATCCAGCATGAAGTACACAAACCCAATTTTAGTCGCTCCATCCTCATCCTGAACGGAATATGTGATGTGCTATTTTCTGCCTGCTGGCTCCCCAAATGTATAATGATCATTTTCAATTATAGAGGGATCAGGCATGTAGGTGGGGATGCCTTCTCATATCTAGCTTGATGGACTGGCCCCCTGGTGATGTAACTGATAACTATTGTGCCCATGCTGTTGTTTATGCCATCCTTTATCTGCCAGTCATCCCTTCTGTTCATGAGAAAGTTATTACAGATGGCCTTGCATTCTTTCATGTCCAGACATAGACAAAGAACATGAATCATTGGTGCTACCAGCTAATCCTGAAATCGACGATGGAGTATTGGCACAACTTGCAAAACAAGTGCTTGACATTGACAAGGAATACAAACCACTGGTGGAATAGTATCTGTACCAACTTGGAGTTGACACATGCCAGTTTGAATTGGAATGGAATGAGGATGTAAAACAAATGGACATCAAGCACTGGAGTTACCCTAAATCAACCCATGATCGGTTTGGGGTAATTGTGCTTTATCTGATGGAACAACAGCCAAAAGTAAATCCCCCTGGGGTTGCAGGTACAATCACTACTACAATGACAACATGGTATTTAGTGGCGAATACCTTTCTTTCAGGGTATATAGCACCCACTATTACTTTTTTGGTTCAACAACAGAATGAAGAGAGTTATTGTCAAAATAGATGTACTCTGCTGGTTCACAGTAACCAGCCAGAATAACAGTGAACAGAGGGTATGGTGTTTGTGACTCTTGGTGAGTATATTGGCCAGGCTTGTTGAAGACTGTACCATTTCTGGATCTAAAGTTATAAGGGATACTGACATTTTCTTTAACTTCATCCCTTTATTGCCAAGCGACAGGTTAGAGTGTGTGTGCGCAGGGGAGTTAACCTTCACCCACCTCCCCAGATCAATTAAGCTTTCACATCACACTCCTTATAAAGGAATTATAATAATGTTGCTATACCCAAAGCTTGATGACCCACAAGATTCTGTCAGACATCATTGCTGCCCCCATTGCAATTGTTCTTGAGATCACTGCAGGAAATTTTGTTAGCATTCACCTCACTACGAAAACCAAAAAGCATGATGAAATCTATGTCTTGGCCAAAACCGAGCTTAATACAATCGTGGACCACATATCAAAGTCATTTGCAAATAATGCCATCTCCACAGAGGAGTTTAAGCTCATAGTTAGTGAGGATGAAAATTATGTGGCTCTCAAAGATGAAATGCAATCTTGCACACACAAGGCCTGCTTTGGTCATCATTGATGAAGTGGTAAAAATACGAATTGATAGCCAGCATAAAAGCCGAATCTCACAAAGATTCTTGCTGGAAATTTATTATAAGCTGTGTTTAGAGCGTCAAAACAAAAGAAATTACAAAACCATTTGAACAACAACCTTCTGACATGAGGCCTACCCACAGTGCACCTCCATTGTATGATGCTGTCTTTTAACAGGCAACATAAAATGCAGTGCCAAAGCAGGCTTTTTTTGCATCTGCATTTAAAGTACATTTGAAAAAAACATAGCTGCCAAATGCACTATTGCTCTTATTTAATATGGTCTGCATGTCCGCAGTAGAAAGTCAAGAACTATAATAATAATAATAATAATAATAATAATAATAATACTTTATTTATAGAAAGTAACTCAATTAGTACAATACTACTCTCCCTTGAGGCCTTCTGCTTAAAATGTGGAAAAATTATATACAATATTTACAACATAATATAAAGTGTCTGTGTATTATGACAATAATCAGACATTATTAAACATGTAAGAAAAACACTTTTCTTTAAATAACTTTAGATTATCACTCTTTTTGACGTTTTGAGGAATACTGTTCCATATGAAAGCACTTGAATATTGTTGAAAGTTTTTGAAGGCTTCTAACTTTGGCTTGGGATATCGAAGATTCCCATTGCGAACAGATCTCAGGCCATATTCAAATGAGTTTGTTACAAATAATTCTGGAAGATATCGTGGATCTATTTCTTGAAGAGACTTGTACGCTAAAATGCTTTTTTGGTAATAAATCCTTCTAGATAAATCCAGCTATTTCAATTCATGGAAGTTTAATTCCTGATGCTCTTTTTTGTAGTTTTGAAAGTCTGTCAATATTGTGTCTGGAACAGTTTCCCCAAATAGTGACACAATAATCAAAAAGTGGCAAAATATAAGCATTATAATAGAGAATCCTTGTTTCCACAGAAAGATATTTCTTTATCTTAAAAAGTAAAGTAATTTTTTAATTTACAGCTTTACATACTTTGTCAACTTGATCATTCCATTGTATAAATTTGTCCACATGAACACCTAAAAGTTTATGACTTGCTACATTCTCAATTTCACATCCTGGTTAAATCTAAATGTGTTTGGCCTAATTGTGCCTGTCATTGTAAAGTTGTTATCAGAATATATAATATATACATATCATTTTTGTGACACCAATCTTCAGTTTTGTTCAAGACATTTCAAAAGTTTGATTGCACAACATATATGGAGAATCCAGATGAATGAAGTGTAGAATCATCTGCAAAAAGGTCAGCATTTGATACACTTGTAATGAAAGTAGATCATTTATGAAGACAAGAAATAACAGAGGTCCAAGGACTGATCCTTGGAAAACACCGGCTTTGATACTTTCTGGTTGTGATGTTGTACTTCCTATGCACACTTGCTGTGTTCTGTCACGTAGATATGAAACTAACCAATATATAGTGTTGTCCTGAAACTTATACCATTTCAATTTTGACAGTAAGATGGAATGATTAACAAGATCAAATACCTTTTTAAAATCCAAGTAAACAATTCCTTTGTTCATTTCGCTCAACCATACATCTGTAATTTTAGTTATAGCTGTTTGACATGAGTGTGAATGTCGAAATCCTGACTGTTCCTTATGTATAAGTATATTTTGATTAAATAAGGTTATATAGAATTTGCTACATGTTTTTCTATTACTTTAGAAAGAGTGGGTAGTATAGATATTGGTCTGTAATTTTGTGTGTTTTCCCTGGCACCTTTCTTAAAAATAGGTGTCACTTTTGCAGTTATAAGCAGGTCAGGATATTCATTTGTTGCAATGCTGATGTTGATTATATGAATAATTGACTTGGTTATCACAGGTGCAGAGAATTTAAGTATTCTCGATCCAATTCCATCTAATCTTGTAGCCTTGTTTACATTTAGGTTTTCCAATGTTTTGTAAACTTAATGTGCTGTAACATAGTCCAATCTAATTGGTTCTGTATTTTGTAGTTTTTCATTTAGGTTCTCATTTAGAACAGTAGGATCAAAGTTTTCACTTTTTCTTTGAAATTCATCAGAGACACAGCTAAAATATTTGCTGAATGAATATACAATATCCTGCATAGAAGTCGCTGTATGACCATTATATTTGATGTTACTGGGGGAGGAACCGGTGACATTTTGGAATTTAGTCCATTTAGATAATTCCACACATTACTAGATTTGTTATTTTCCTCAATGGCTTGTTTGTAGTATGTCTGTTTGGCTATTCCAGTCATATCTGTAACTGCATTCCGTCATTTCCTGTAGTTTTCCGAGTCTTTGAGTTTATGAAATTTGTCTCTAGTGTGCATAGCATTACTGATTTCAGGTGAAAGCCAGTTCGGTTTCATTTGCTGTTTTACTCGCGTTGTTTTTAGTGGTGTGTGAATATTCATGATTTTGTTGAAGAGATTATAAAACATTTCCACAGCAATGTTGCAGTTGTTAATATTTTCAAAACAGTCAAACGGTTCATGTTGTAGGTCATTTAGGAATTCTTCTTCATTAAATGTTTAGAAGTCTCTGTATGTAATTTCCAAATGGTTATGTTTTTTGGACCACTGTGGTGCATGGTGAGTGACAAACACTGGATAGTGGTCACTAATGGCATATGTTGGCACCAGTATTTCTGATATATTTTCAGGCCTATTTGTATTAATTGATCAGTATGGGTTTCAGAGTTAGTAGAGATATGTGTTGCCAGGGAGATAACCTGTTCAAAATTGTATAGTTCATAAAGATCTTTCTATTTTTGAGGTTGTGATTCCAGAAAGTCTTTGTTCATATCTCCAGCAATAATGATTTCAGTATTTTCTCGGCTGTTTGCTCTCACCGCTTCAGTTTTGAACTTGTCAATCCAGTCATTCTTTTAATTTGGTTGGCTGTACAATGAACAGAATAGGATAGGCTTTGAGTGTGATAAATTGACTTGGATCCAAATGCTTTCAACTTCTCCTGTTTCTAGATCATGTCATCTTGCATAGTTGAGATCATTTGATACATAGATGAGGATACCTCCACCTTCTCCTATCTGTCTGTCATGTCTCTCAGAAGAAAATCCATCTATATTGAGTTTATCATCATCTGTTCTTTCATTCATAAAAGTTTCACAAATCTCCGAAATATCAATGGATCATTTTCCTTTAAGAATATATTTTAGTTCATCAAGTTTAGGTAGAATGTGTCTGATGTTTAGGTTACCTATTCTCAGCTCTCTTTTAACTAGACCAAATGTTGTACAGTTACTATAGTCTGAATCAGACCGGGTGTCATTTTCATTTTGTATAGTAGAATTTAGATGATGAGACTTTGAACTTATGTTATCTCTTCCATGTTCACTTGTATTTATTAATCCAGCATAAGTATGTTTACACAGAATCTTTTTCTCAATTTGAACCATTTTTACTTTCACAATATTTGGTAATACTGATGATATTAGTAGTTGACAGATCACTGTTTGGTACATTTACATCAGGGAAACAAGCATGATCCAGTGACACAAAATCTTTGCCACCTCATTAATTGTATAATGAGCAGTCACCTTTTGTTTGTGTCCATTTTGTCCACAGTGAAAACATTCTACTGGTTTCTTGAGTTTGCATACATTGGATATATGGTTGTGTTCTCCACAGAGACTACAGCATGAGCTATTACTTGATTTAAGAATGCTAACATAATAGTCAATATTTTTCAAAAAGACAACAGTTCCTTTGTTAGTCAGATGTATACCATCTCAGTAGAATAGGTTATCTTGTAGCTCACCATTTTATGAATAGTAGTACGCATAGTGTTGTATAAAATATAAATTGTGATATTCACATATATCTTTCAATAGTTCATTCAGTGGTCTAACATCGAGTTCAGACCTTGGTGGTATTCCTGACATGATTATGTTTGTACCAAAATCAGTTTTGTCGTAGTCATGTTCAGAATTTCTTGCAGAGAGTGTCCATCACTATAAACATTACCTCCAACATGTACATGTACTATGACATTTGAATATTGGGACATTCATTTTGCTAATCATGTAGCAAATGATCTTTATTCTTGCACCTCTTTGTGTCCAAACATGAGTGTTTTGTAGTCTTCTGGTTTTAATTCCTTTCAGTATGGATGATCCAATCAGAAGCATTTTTTTTATCTTTCTGGTTCTTCTATGATTCTCTGGAACTTCTGTCGTGTTGCAGTTGGAATCATGAGCAGATCCCATAGTTCGAAATTCTTGTGTTATGAGATTTTCAGGTTTTTCATGTTGCATTGGATCTCACAGTGTTTTCTTTGTACCAGTGTTAACATTTTCCTTTTGATGTATACGTACCTAAACCAACCACAAACAAGGCCACCACAGTTAAAGTTGCCAAAGGCACAAAGGCATCAGTAAGAAAGTAGCCAAGGTACATTGTAGCTCATGTGCATACTACAGCACCTCTAAATTGTCATTGTAAAGCAACTAATTATCTATTGCCTCCACAGTCTGTTCTGGGCTTGGGGTGTGTAAAACCCATGTTTTTTAAATTTATAAGGGGTCTCATCTTTATGCTAACATTACAGCTACTTGGTTCTAGCTAGGAACTAGTACATGCATGCATAGGCTAATAAACATCATGCCTGGGTGAGCAGTAAACAAACAGCTGATGCAATTACATTAAAAACTAGAACGTTCTGTGTGCATATTTTGGTGTTCTTTCTTACGGCTCTCTGTGAGAGAGTTTTATTAGGTCAAAGTTTTGGCTGTTCAGTAACAGGCTTGACAATAATACCAAACATGACAGTAAATGGTGACACAGGAGGGCAGCTAATTACTACAAGGTAAGACCCATAGTTCTTTCACTCATCAAACAACAAAACATTTTTACCACTACTCCCATAGTATGTACATTCTAGAAACTCGGGACGGGAGGGGGAGGGTGGGGGTAGTCCAGAAACAACAGTTTAAACTCCTAAATGTTTGGACCCCACCTCTGGGGGTAGGGGTGGGGCAAAACTCCTGTTTTACATCTGCTTTCTACAATAAGCCTTCAGGGGCCTTAAACCCTCAGTTTGGGTCAACCACATTGGGCCCAGCTGGCCAGGCAACAAGCGTTTTTAACAACTTGGCTGAGGTTGAATACTCGTCAAGAAAAGCTCATGTCAAACTACATATCAATATTCATCTCTGCTGGATCAAACGTTTGGTCTGTTCACACAACCTGCTGTTCATTGTGACTCAAAGAAAACTGGGTTTTGCACAATAATATTTGTACAATGTAAGTTCCTTGACCAAACTTTGTGGATGGTTTGCACATATAATAAGAAAGAAACCTATAGGTTCTGAGGTCGAAAGATTTGAGGTAAAAGTCATGGTAAGTCTAATAAGAGGATTATTAAACATGGGGCAATGTACTGTATAATGTACTGTTCATCATACTCTTGTTTTTAAGATGGGATGTGTTTGTTTTTATCTCACATCTTAAAGGTCAAATATGGAAACAAATCTTCAGTATATACATTTTTCATGTTTTTTGTAACACAATCTGTGTAAATTAAAAATCTGATTCCTCTGTACCATTTACTCCCACCAGATTCCCTAAATTTACTGCTGAAGTTAATATGGAGTTAGATTGTCCAGTATTACTGACTGCATTACCTCCCTTTACATAGGCAGTATTTGCTGTTATGTGTGATGTCATTCCATAATGAGCCAACCATCCATTACTGTAGAAGTGTATTGATTGCACGGACATTTCAAGTGAAAGTAATGGTTGTTTGTGCAGCTTACAATCACATATTGCAATAAAAAAGATAACAAAAGGCAGGTTTCTTTTTAATTTCTTTAAAAAAAAGAAACAGAAAATATGGATTTTACAGTTATATTGTGTCTAACCAGGAAGTTTCAGCTTTGTGAATTCTCCTCATGCTGAATATTCTTCTAAGCAAATTAAGAGCAATCAAATTATCACAAATCTTTCTAAATGCTGAAATAGGTTTTCAACATATAAATTAGGCAACAAGTGAAACTCTGCACAGTTTAATGCCAGTCGACTTTGAGATGACATCAGGGAGAGAGAGAGAAAATGTTGAAAAATTAGTCATCCCTTTTCATAGGGTACAGAAATTAACAACTGAAAACACACATTTCTTTATTTATCATTTGCTTTATCGATTAAAAAGAGAAATAAAAGCAGCAAATATCAATTGGAACATGGCAATGGATTATGTTAAGAGATAGGGGGTGCCATATAATATGGGGGGGGGGGGGGTATTGTGCCATATAATATGGGGGGGGGGTATTTGAAGAGTTATTGTCAATTTTTGTAATTCTTCCAAACTATTGTTATCATTCAAGTTTTATTTTTTCTCCTATCCATCAGTGGCTGTATTGGCTGTCAGTATAGCATCAGTAGTTTTCTCCTATCCATCAGTGACTGTATTGACTGTCAGTATAGCATCACTAGTTTTCTCCTACCCATCAGTGACTGTATTGACTGTCGGTATAGCATCAGTAGTTTTCTCCTATCCATCAGTGACTGTATTGACTGTCAGTATAACATCACTAGTTTTCTCCTACCCATCAATGACTGTATTGACTGTTGGTATAGCATCAGAAGTTTTCTCCTATCCATCAGTGACTGTATTGACTGTCAGTATAACATCACTAATTTGTAATTTCTTAAATTTCTAAAAGATGACTGTTCATTTCATAGTCTATCACAAATTCCATAGCTGTAATCTCAGCATAAGCGAGATCTTTGTCCTCTTGATACATCATTTCCGCATACATACAAGACCGAGGTAATGCCTGTGCTACCTTAACACTTTTAAAAGCAAAATTTGTAAACTAAGCAATAGAATGTTATGACAAAGGTGAATATGGGGTTTTCAGGTATGGAAGATTCAAAAATAAGTTTCAACAAAAATCTCCATATTTGATTTTTTAATAATTAACCCACATGGCAGCTAGACCTTTTCATCTGATGCTCCTGTTTATACTAATGTAAAATTGTCATTTATTTATGAATTTGTAACATAGTGCCACAGTATATATTGTGAGTAACTGTCTTTAAAAAAGATATTTCATAGTTTTTGATTTTCACTGAATCAATTTGAATTTTACCAATAATGTCAGTATTATGTGTAAAGGCAAAGAAAGCTAGATTGGAACCCATACATTTGGTAATAGTTACCTCCCTTAGATATTTTTTCATTGTTCATATGACAAAAATGAAGATTAAAAATTACTTTAAGTTCTTCAGGATTGAATACATAGCCTACATTTTACCAACAGAATCTAAATATGGACACGGACCTAAGTCTAAATTCCAGCAATCCAGTTGGCAGAAATCTGACT
This sequence comes from Margaritifera margaritifera, assembly GCA_029931535.1. NCBI lineage: Eukaryota > Metazoa > Mollusca > Bivalvia > Unionida > Margaritiferidae > Margaritifera > Margaritifera margaritifera. The sequence goes on from JAQPZY010001484.1 coordinate 2,204,431, forward strand.
TTAAAATTAACCAATCAAATGTCTAAAATAAAGTCTTAACTTTAATACTTCTATTGGTGAAATCTGGACCTGATTGCTATTTAACTTGGGCTTATTTTCTGTTCCCATTAAATACATGCATGAAATATTTGCAACTTGGCTATTTTTATGTCCCTATAACAGAGGCATCTAGCATTTGGGTTGTCCATGGATTTGTGGGTCTGTCAGTTTATGTGTGCATGTGCATGTGTATGTGTGCCTGTGGATAGTTTTGATGAATGTTTTTTCCAGCACTCATAGCTGACAGTAACCCTTTACCTGCTTCATATCTGAAATATAATATCATCACATACTCCCACTTCTCCCAGTACCACTCCTCCCCATGGGTGAGGCCATGACATCAAGAATATGAATAGGGACACATTTTGGTTAAAGTTTTTTTTTCCCCAGTTATATTTTCATAACCAATATTTGGAATATAACATCATGACATACAATGACCTTATGGATTTCACTATTCCTACCCCTGGATCAAGGCCCAGGGTGCGGCCACGAGATCTATATGTAGGACATCTTTTGATTAAAGTTTTGATTCCAACTCTTATATTTTAATGAACTTCTTATCCAATTCACTGAGATTTTGTAATATTATATTATCCCAAACTCCCCCTTCCTCCCCGTAGCACCTCTGTTCCCTGGGTTATGTCCCCAGACAGGGTCATGGATTCAAGAAGTAGGACTCCATTTGATAAATTAATTTTATATTTAAATGATGCTTCATTGTTAGAACTTTATTTTTGATTGGCACCATGTAGTTGTTATTGAACTAAGAAGCCGTTATATCCTAATACACACACATCATTTAATTAATTTCATAGTTAGAATATTATATGAACTTGCCATTCTCCCTACATCACTGTTACTTGTGTTGTGTACCTGCATGGGTGGGACCAGGGGAACAATAAGTAAGACAATTTATGATTAGTAGTAGTAGTAGTATTTTAATAAATCCCCATCCAGTTCAATGCATATTTGGAATACCTATCACCTTGTAACACTGCAGCTCATGGGTAATGTCCTTGGATGTAACTACTGGAATGTCCTTGGATGTGGCCATTGCATTATGTCCTTGGATGTAGCCACTGGAATGTCCTTGGATGTGGCCATTGGGTCAAAAAGTATGATATTTGTTTGGTTATATTTTTTTTCTCCCATAAATTACATATCAATAGTTCTTCATCTAATTTACACCCCATTTGGAATATATATTAAAATCATATACTTGCCTTCCTGTAGCGTTCCTGTTCTTGGATCATGCCTTTGGTTGGAACTATGGTGTCCAGGGTTTATGCCCTTTGATAAATTGACAGTTTATTTCAGGGTCACATGAGGGGTTTCTTAAAACACAGTTCTTGTTTCTTGAGCTTTATAGCTATGCATACCCATTTCAGGATCTGTGATTGACATTCAGTGCCCAGTATACCACATGAAGTGCCTTCCCTACATTACATCAGAAGAGCGTGAGGAGGCGATTCAGGCTGCTAGAAGTCAGTTAGCCAATAAGAGGGAAGAGATGCTGCCTGATGTTGACCAGATGGACAAAAATACAAGATAACATGTACAATGTATTATATTCCCTGTATTCTTAACAGACTTTCTTCAGTAATATGTATAAAATTATCTCTTTTGTGTAGGTTAAATGATATGCCTATGCCATGTATCAATACTTCTTGTGAAACACAGCCTATTATACGATACACACCAATGCACATAAAGAATGAAGAGGCAAATGGTTAATAATTATTATTGGCTGTTAAAGATTAAAAGTAACTTTTATTAGGTAAATATCTTTTTGAATCAATTTTTACCTTAAGTAACGATGATGTGTATCGAAACAGCAAAATTATCGATGCATTGATAATTTTATGAATTATTTCATGCCTATTCACTGGTTAGGTTTTGCAGTAATAGCATATAAGGTATTTGTATTCTTTTACAGCAAATTTATCTGTATTCTATGCTGTTATCACTAATGTTCATTTACTATATATATTCGTGTATAAGTGGACACCAACTGCAAACTGCATAGACCCAGATCTGCTGTTGCATAATGTGCTGGCAGATCTGGGTCTATGCAGTTTATAAGGACAAATCAGTAGAACAAACAACATAGACCCTGATCTGCCAGTCCATTATGCGATGGCAGATCAGGATCTATATTGTTTGCATTTGGATCTAGATTATATGCGAGTATATACGGTATATATGAATTTGATGAATAAAAATAATGAAAGAAAAGTGACAGCTTGGAATTCTATGTGTATCTTCTGGTTTTGAATTTGATTTTAGTGGGCACATTTGTTATTAGTCTTTTTTTCTTCTGTGTGCTGTGCTTTCATTTATTTTCTCAGATAGCAATTTTGTGGTTTTGCAAAAAGTTACATTTTTATCGATACTTTAATTTATTCCTTTCCCCCCGATGGAGATGGGGGTCCTTATACATGTATCTTCATTATTCATTGGGTCTTTAAATATGTGATTTATTTCAAACATGAAATCGACAAAATTGGAATTATGTGAATAAATTCAATGTATATCCCAGTTTAAGCCAAAATATGTTGTTTTCTTCAGTATCAAGTGGTGGTACATATTTTTCAGATGATTTTCACTTAGTAAAGGAATTGTATACATTTTTCAGTCTGAACTGTGTACATGTATTATGTGGGTCTGAATTGTATATATGTATTTAGTGTCAGTCTGAAAGACACTAATGTTTATGAAAATAGAAAAATTTTAAAGAAATACAATACCACGAAATGACATTAGTATGCATGTCTAGATGAGATGTCTGCAACAAATCGTATTGACCTTCAGGTTACAAGCAGCTCACTCCGCTATGACATCTCTGATTCAGACAATCTACCAGGAGTCTTGTCATGTTCCATCATTTTCTCATGGTGTATACATATACATTAGGCTTCCTTAAACCCCTGTATTTGCCAGACATGACACCTTAACAAAGTAAAATTCAAAGGTCACTATGTCTAGTTTACAGATTTTTTCTTTGTCAGACAATCAATAAAGGTGTCACCAACTACACTTCATTCAAACTTGACTAGGTCTTGTTTACACAGTTTCTTTGTCAAACAATCACAAGAGGTGTCACCGATTAAGTTTGTTACTGCTCAACTGCCTGAAAGCTATACTGCTCACCGTTAAGCTGGTCAAACAGAGTTAGAGAAGGGCAACTTAATTCTTTAGTGAATTCAATTTCAAAGATTGGCTTCTCAGTAAGCAGTAAGATATTTTGTGTGTTATTCTGAAGTTGTGTTTTTTTTTAATTGGTAGTCTTTTGTATACCTAGATGAGAAAATAATATGACATCATACAAATTCATGTTTTTGCTGCACTTTCTTTGTGAAATCTTTTGAAAAATAAACACTCTTAGCCGGTGTTTGATTTTTGACCGCTGGAAGCAGGGTACCTTGGAGGTACACCCCATTTTGGACCCCTCTGCAATGAGTTTCTTACAGCCATGTGTGACAGCAGTCACATCAAAGGGATAGAACTAAAGTGTTCATCACATGACAATGACATGCCAACCAAAGCAGTACAGTGTGTACGGATTATTGATGGAAACATATGTGACAGATTCACAGACAAAGAGATTTTTAATGTATTCAATGTGTTTGAGTCTAACATTTTTCTTGAAAATCTTAGTGACATGCCACAGGTTGGTAATGATCACATAGACACACTGATCGCTCATTATGGTCACAAAAGAGAGAACAGTGACACAGTAATCAGTGCCAACAAGTAAAGAAGGAGTGGGGGATTCTCAGATACATTGCGTACAACATTTACAGAGGACTCTCAGCAGCTGAATTACTGAGAAAACTAGTTTCAATGAAAGGACAGTACCTGAATCAGATTCATTGGATGGAAATTTTACAGGTACTTCCAGTGTCAAGCGTTGGATGTGAACGGGACTTTTGCACCAGAATTTGATCAAAACAAGCTGTGGTGCAAGCTGAGTGCTGGCACTCTTGATGAACTTATGAGAATAAATCTTGTTGGTGTTGATATTAAAGACTTTGATTTGATGCAGCAGTCAGGAAGTTGAAGGGAAATCAAAACAGACATCTGTACCAATAAAACAAAGAATGCTTTCACCAAACTGATCAACTTTCAGTGTGTGGATTTACCACAGGGCAAATGAGGCAACATCATGATCAATGATAGGAACATTGTGTAAATCTGTTTTTTTAACAAAGAAAAAACACTTGTGGGGTAATTTGTAGCAAATCATAGGGATAAACTTATAGTTTTGCTGCTGCCACCTGATGAGACCTATGGAGGGATCAAACAGTAGATTCATGTGTTTCTATCAAATACATCAAAATGTCCAGTTGCACTGGCGAAAATGTCAGGAAGCCTGATTTATATATATATATATATATATATATATATATATATATATATATATATATATATATATATATATATATATATATATATATATATATATATATCAGCAAAATCAAATTGGTGTTAAGTGCCTTAACCTAGCAGAGACACACCTCAGTGGCTGACTCAACCCAAATCTGGTCAGAATTCAAACCTGCACAAGAACTTTAAGGAGGCTAGAATGAATGTAACAGATGACTAGATTATTTATTTCTTACTTTGGACTAATTGTGTCAGATACTCTGATTCACTACCATTTTTTATAAAAGCAGTATTTGAATGGTCAGTTTATGGTCAGTTATTGTTGTATTTTGATTCCCAGAAATGAGTTACATGAGATAACATTGCATACCTATGGAAACATACATTTGAAGATCTTAAGTCCTGGAAAAAAATATATATTTCAGGGCTATCACCATAACATATGTTGAAGTTGTATGTGGACAGAATAAACACAAAAAAAAGTCAATCCATTATCAATTATTATTGTTACTTGGCATAAACATACCATGACATCATGTCTTTATTATATGGCCATTGGTGTATTTTTATCAAAATGTTGAAACTCATCATCATCATCATGAAGTAAAATTATATAACAGGTTCATTATAGTTGTGTCATTTTTAATCTGCCAGAAATCAAAATTAAAAAACTTCTTTTGTTTTCTCTTTGTGGAGATACCCCACCCCTAATTCTTGTGCACTTATTAGTCACATTTGCCAGAACATGGAATGCTATTTGTATGTTTTCAATAGAATTTTCTTCTTACATATGGGAGAAAATAGCTTCTGCAGGACCCAGGTTTATTTTACCACATGCTTCTCAAGCAGTAATGTCATCCTTGCTTACTGTTTTGTAATGCCATCAGAATACAAATCTAATTATGCAAACAAAATCCAGATTCTTGAGCAAAACAAATAAGACTTTGTCTGACTGATGCTTTAGAAAAACCGAGATTCGAGCATCACCCATTCCAGCAGTGATGTTGGCATCAAATAGTGGTTATGGTTTAAAAGAGTACATGGTATTAAGTCCCTAATAATGAAAAGGGAAAGGTATCATAGTTGGACAATAGAACCAGCAAGTTTTGCTCTGTCATATTCATGTGGTCCTCTCTTTCTGATGTTCATGCAAGGTCAAGGTTATTAGCTTCTAACCAACAAAGTTGGGAGGGAATTTAGTATTTTGCCTGTTCTTGTGTTTGTGTTCATGTGTGTTCATTCATTATGCCCTCAATATCTTGGGCCCTATTTAACCTACTCATGAAAATTGGTATATTGATATGGATGTATCACAGTGAGAGTAACTCAGCCATACCAAAACTAGGTCACTGTGATCTGATTTGCATGCTAAAGTTACTTTTGTATTTTCAGCTGTTCATTCATTGCATCCTCTATATTTTTTACTCTATTTTACCTACTGATAAGTGGATGATATGTGGATGGATCCCAACAAAAGTAACTTGACCATGCCTGTACTAGGTCATTGTGACCCAATATTATTGCTTGAGCGACTTTTGTACTTGACCATGCCTGTACTAGATCATTGTGACCCAATATTATTCCTTGAGTGACTTTTGTATCATCTGTTATCCTTTCATTACATCCTTAATATCATGGACCCTATTTCACCAAAATAATGGAAATTGGTATGTTGATACATTTGAGCAAAAGCAACTCAACTATACCAAAAAATAGGTCAATGTGTGACCTAATTACCATATTTGAGTGACTTTTGTATCTTCAGCTATTCATTTGTTACATGATCCTCACTGTCTTTGATCATATTTCACCTACGCTCATGAAAATGTATATGTTGGTGCATCTAGTGGAGAGTAACTCAATCATACCAAAATAGGTCACTGTGACTCAAATGACTTTTGTATTACCTTTCATACCTGTCAGTATATTGTCAGCTACTCCTAATGTGTACCTGTTGGTGAGCAGATTCATGTTTACAAGTAAACATCTTGTTTGGGAAAAAAAATTATCAAGGGGAGCAGGCAAGACATACAGTTCCTTTTTGTGTGTGTGTGTGTAACCCATCACATGTAGATGCTTATGCAATCTACATCTGAAATGGGTCTGATGCTATAAAGGGTGAAGATGGAAAGTCTGAATACCACTTTTCAAGGAATTTTTCATCCCCAGTAAAAATTATGGATTTTAGACTAGGTTATTGAAATTTTGTCCATGAAACAATAAAAAGAAATTGTGTAACTTTTATGTTTGTTTGTTTTTACTTGGGTTGTTTTGTGTGTGTGTGTGTGTGTGTGTGTGTATGTTTTTTTATTTTTTTTATTTACTGTGGTCTTCTATATGGTTGTACTGATATCTGTGACTATTTAAACAAAAGCTTCAAAAAAATAGCAATTGTATTTTCATAGAAACTCACGCATTTACAGTGACTTTAATGCTTACTGATAACTTTAATGCTTACTGATAACTCTTGAAACTTATATAAAGGATTCTGTAAACCTTTTAAAATTGACAGGCATAACGCTAAAAAGGGCAACAACTCCTTAAATTTGACAGTGCAAAAGTGAGCTCTGATATGGTCAGCCATATATTATTCATCATATGTGAATGATTTTACTGATTTAGATGTTATATGAGATAGATTTTGTGTAGTGATTCTAAAGCGGATTCGAGACTCGTACACAATTCTTAGACGAGGGTAATAATTATGTTAAAGCTGGCACTAAAATTCTGAAAATCTCATTGTTAACCTACATATTATCATAATTTGTGTAAAATGTAATTGCTGCACGTGAAATAGTTTAAATGTAAGTGTGCTTAAACGGATTTGAGACGGACTGACCGAATTTCATAAAGGCATAAGGACCTCTGATGTACAGACAACTGACGTGCAAATGGATGACGGTGGTAATGCAGTTTGGGAAGAGGTGGGGACAGTAGCCGTGCGAGGGTTCGAGACGCCTGGGGCCATGTTCTTTAGTGGCGCCCTACCGAGGCGCCCGGGGGCAATATTCTTTAGTGGCGCCTTTACTTTGCAACAGAAAAGTTTTTATGTCAGCTGCTAACCTCTCTCCCTCCCCCCCCCCCCCCTCCTAATTATAAGTTTTGTGAAGAATTGCCCTCGTTACACTAGCTGAGTTGAAATACTATGAAAATTGCAGCTGCAAACAAAAGAAGCTCCCGACGGCGCCCACCTTCGCCGGGCGCCGGGGGACAATTGCCCCCCAACCCTCTCGCGCCGCCACGGGGGGGGGGGGGGAGGAGGCCAGACATGATAAATACCACTGACAGTATGCTTTTTCCGGAAGTGTGTTAATATTAGAGTCGAAACGTCATTCGTTTCAACTGTTTTCATCCAACATGCTTTATGTTTTGTCTCCTACAAACAATCCATTATCACGCACAACTGCCTGTTACAGGGGCAGATCAGCGGGAGGGGGGGGGGGGCGGAGCCAGTCGCTACCCCCAACGAGCGCTAAACAACCGAAACGTTTCCTACAGTAAGTTTTCTTTACAGTAAGATGATTACAAGTATGCCGTGGAAACGCTTCAAATGCAGGAGCTTCCGGGGGTTTCGTCCCACAGACCCTTTGCCTACTTGTTTACGCCCCACCCCAACCCCTTCACTTTATGTACCCACCACCACTCCATACCCCCATAACGATATTTCTGGATCAGCCACTGCGTTAAATTAGGACATATGTTCTCGCAAATATGGTATCAGTTACAGTACCGGATTAAGGTGGGGGCACAGGGGGCACATGCCTCTAATGGCCGTGGATGAAATTACATGTGTTTAAATAAACCATATATAGGTCTAAACCGTCTAATACTGAGTCTAATATAGCTTTAATAATGATACACATATATAGGACAGTTTAAGGACTGCTTTCAGGGTGTATTTGTAGATCTATATCTTAAGTGCCCCGGGCACCCCAAAACCTTAGTTGGCCCCAGATCTGTTAGTAGTCGGACAAAAACGACAATTTACATTTTTAGTCAATAAATAATGCAGTCATAGAGTACCTTACACGAGGTATGACTATAGGCTAATAAGGATTAAGCGCATGCGTCTTTAACTTTCTTCTTCTTCCTCTTTTCTCCACATTATTTATTTATTGGTTTATTTTTTTTAATTTTTTATTTTAATTTAAAAAAGCGAAATAAAGAAACATTACTTTTTCCGTATGGATGCGGGAGGCACACGGAACTATGTCCGGACAGTGTGAACCAAGATAGACAGTCCATGCACTAAGTAAAACAAAACCTTTTGTTGTTATCTATTTCTTCTTAAATGTATGTCCACAATATGTCATTACAGTGTATTTTGGCCAGTGGCGGCGCGTAGGTTCGAGGCGCCCGAGGGCAATGTTCTTTAGTGGCGCCCGGGGGCAATATTCTTTAGTGGCGCCCCTACTTTGCCGCAGAGAAAAGTTTTTATGTCAGTTGCCAACCTCCATCCCACCTCCCCAATTCTAAACATGTTTTGCGAAGAATTGCCCCCGTTACACTAAGGTGAAGTGAAATACTCTGAAAATGTCAGCTGCAAAACAAACGAACAAACAAAAACTCCCGACGGCGCCTCCCTTCGCCTGGCGCCAGGGGTTAATACCCCTTCCCCTCGCGCCGCCACTCATTTTGGCCCTATTATATGTCCACAATATGTCATTACAGTGTATTTCCTATTGCTTCAAAAGATCATTAATTTTAATTGCTTTTTGTACAAAGATTACATTGTGGTGATTGCTAATAGGTACAAATATTTAATAAACTGTCATTAGAACAAATAAATTATGTTTTGATAGTTTCTACAATTTTGAATTGACCCCTTACCATGTATTTGTAAGTTGAGGTTATTCACTTGCAAAGCCAGTGACCACTATAGTGTGAAGACATTTGTGCATGTGCCCTCTTGTACATTTACAGGGGTTGTTTCAAAAGTGTTCTAAACTGTTGTGGACTTTGTTAATTTGTGTGATGTTTTAGAACTTACAAGAAATAAATTGTTTGTTTTAGTGGGAGTTTATTAAATAGTTTTACCTATTAGCAATTACCATAATGTAATATAGGTATTACTAGCAGTTAGAATTAATTACGATGTATAGTTCAGCTGCTTATTTGAGGTCATGTGGCCATAATACATGGTGTAATGAGCAAAGTGTGGACATAAACCTTACGCTAACTAGAAATTGAATAATATTCTAACCCCTAATTTGATTAAAATCAGATTTTTCAACTCGGCTCTTGTTTGTCTTCCAATTCTGCTCCCATTTTTAGCCACTGCCGGAAGCACAGGTGGAATATATATTTTAATCAAATTGCTCAACTCGATCTACATACGCATCACTTAGCGGCGAATCATGGTCCACACTTTTTTACTGGTGCATATACTTACGGTCAATAGGAGAAAGCAACATTGCCCCATTACAGGTATTAAAAACTACATGTGCTATTAAAATAGCAGAAACGTTTGGTTAATATTTTTGCGATAGATTCTTAGCTCTTTCATATAAATCTAGACAGAATACATTGAAATGTAGGAGAAGGATAAACAGTAGCAGAGACAGACAGACAGACAGAAGGAGGACTAACCCTTTGTTTTTAATGAAAGAAGAACTCCAAACGTTATGAAACTTGAATAATATCAGTATCGATGCGGGTTGGGGTTTTTTTTCTTTCTCTCTATCGGTTATTTCGTATTTTGAAACGGAAGGATTTGTTAATTTTTGTTATTATTACTTTTCTTCAAATATGAAATTAATACATTTTAAAATTCTGACTTAGTTTACACCAACTGTAGAAACTAACAAAGCTGTAACGAATTAACAAGTATGAAAATTGCATTTTTTTTCAAGCAAATATTTCCATTAGTAACAAATACTGCTGGTATCGTATAGTTTTGTGTCAGCGTATAGACTCGATAAATGTTACGATATATTGTTATGCTCAAGCATTATGCCGGGGTGGGGGTGTAGATAAGATTTTCGCGAATAGCAAGAATCAGAAAGTAAGTAAGTATAGTTGTCATTTTACTTCTTTGATATTGCGTGATAAGTTATTGAACGGGTACATACAAATTAATAGATAAGTAAATATTATGAAAGGTAGATAGGTAAGCAAGTAAGTGATTAAGTAGGTAGGTGGATAGATAGGTAGGAAAAAGAAACAATTCAAAATATACCTATCTGTCTACTCAATTTGGTCTGGCTTTTTGGTGTTTTACGGCACAGCAGCACAAGTAGGTTTTATAGTGCCAAGGCAATTGCAGTAAAGTACCTTGCCAACGGACACACAACAGTAGCCCCGGCTGATCCGATGATACGATTCAAACCGCAATCCTTTCTGTGGCGAGTCCAGCGCGCTAACCACTGAGCCACCGCGGCTTCTAGCTACCTACTCAGATACCAACCTACCTACTACGTTTGGTCGGACTGGCGGCCAAACCCCCACCCCATAGGGAAATCGCTGGCAATTTGATGTATTTGGGTTCCTGGAGTCCCCCAGGGAAATCTCCCTGTGGACCAGGCCATCCATGCTGACCTACCTACATAAATACATGCATGGGCCTCCAGTCGATTGAATTTGAAATAAGATATAACCTTGTTCTGAACACAGGTAGTGCACACATTCTTCGTATCCCGAGTAGCATTTTAGCTCGGCTATAAAGACGCACAGACGCACATTATGAACACCGAATCCATGTATATTGCTACAGGTACTTGCATAGGGGAGAAAATACATGTACGTTCTTATACCTGGATGCATAGAGATAAATATACATGAACATATGTTTCTTGTATATAGTATTGCTATTACCGTCAGCTAGGCGTAGGTTGATTAATGTTATCGTTGATTTATTTAGTAATAACAATGGTAATGGTGGCTTTATTACTGCTACAAAGCAATCTCAGACATAATTTTGCCCAGATACGGGTCACACCGAGGGCATAACAACATTCGTTAACGACATTTCTCGACCGTTATAATAAATCAATACAAAATTACGGTGTAGTCAATCCAATTATACGACCCTTCGTCAAATAGAATTCCACAGAAGGCAATTGCATCTAATAAAATTATTATGTTCTCCCCCGTCGTCATAGCAACTGGCGTGAAATCCAATTTAATAACCGTACATCAGCGTTATTTGGTTTAAGCTTATTACAAGTCGCGGACAAAGGGAATTCTAGCCTACGCATAAGAGAAATATTTTTTGCCGGGAGTGCCGAGTTAGCGGGCTGTGAATAGGACATAGTTACTGAGTTGGGATAAATTTTTCTTTCGGCAAAAACACGTAGAACCTCTGAGCTAAAGCGTGACTGAGGTAAGAACATAGTTTTATCTAATATTGTTTTCTATATGCTTATAGTATTATTCATTTTTTTCCACATTCAATTGTCATTATGAAATACTTTTCCATACATTTCGCATTTTGACGCAGCATGCAGCCTAATATTTGTTGCTTCCGAACATTTTTTTAACAAATGTGGGAGAGATGGGCACTCTTGAAATAAATAATATCAGCACTGAGGCTAATATATTTAATGTGAATTGTTTTCCGCTTGTTCTATCTCAAGCATAGAACATACCGATCAAAAAAGGCTGTTTACAATGATATGGCATACAGTAGGATCGAACTTTGGTCCCCAACACAAAATGGCGTAGGTCTAAACTGTGCTCACTTCACATGTACAAGATCATGAAGATAGGTTCGAAATGCATTAGTTTGAGGATAAGATGACGTTTGTTTCGGGCCACAAGAATCAGTAGGTACTTCTTATACCTTAATTCCCTTGTGTAATGACTGCTAGATGAATTACGTCACTTCCGTTTTTGCTGTTTGAAATGTACGGTAACACGGGGCTCATATATGGTTGACTGCGTGCAAACGTTATTGCCGGAGCACGAGGGAATACTTTGAACACGAGCAAGGCGAACCTTCAGTCCTGCGCCCCCCCCCCCCCCAGTTAACTTTCGAAAATGAATATTGTACATTTATTCTTTCCTTCTGTTTTTCTCTTTCTATTTTTAGACGCTTATTGTTTTCTATTTTAAGGCTATTTCTGTTCTTTTTTTTTATTCATTCAGTTTTTTGCCCCCCCCCCCCCCAATTTTGCCGCCCTAGGCGACCACCTAGTTTGCCTAGCGGTTAAATCAGCCCTGAACCCGAGGGTTGAAGTCATTCCCGAGTGTTCCGGCAACATATGCTGGAGCGCGAGGGAATACTTTTTTTTTTAACCCGATGACTTAAGTTATTCCCGAATGTTCCTGCAACGTTTGCTGCAGCACGAGGGAGTGCTTTGAACCCGAGGGTTTAAAGTCATTCCTGAGAGTTCCTGCAACGTTTGCTAGTGCACGAGGGAATACTTTGAACCCATGGAATTGCAGTCATTCCTGAGTGTTCCGGCAACGTTTGCTTGAGCACGAGGGAATACTTTGAATCCGAGGGTTTGAAGTCATTCCCGAGTGTTCCGGCAACGTTTGCACACATCACACCGTGTATGATCAGTATTATTACATGATCAGTAATCCTAATGAGTAATTTTCAACAGCTTAAAAAATAATATCCAGAATAAGTCTTCCCGTATGATATGAGAATTAGGTCACGTAAGTCTTCTTTATCCGCAAGTTACTCGACACGCGCAATCATTCGCAACTTCGAGGTCAATCCAACGATTCATACCTCGAATGTATGCCGATAGCTGCTATTCGGACCACCTCGACTATTTACGAAACAAGGATTGACCAAGAAGCTGCGAATGCATCGAACTATTTTTTATTTTTTTTATTTCTATTTTCATCTGCAATCGCACTCTGCACCATCGCAGCTATGTAAGCGCCGCAGATACTGGCGATGTAGTAACTAATTATGGATATTATCCCTACGCCGACCAACTTGGCGGACACGTAGTCTAACAAAATGGTTCCAAACAATTGGCCCTATTACGTTTTTTGTTGTGATGACTTGCTAAAATGAAACTAATATATGTCTTGATTGTAATTTTTTAACTAAGAAAATTCTTCGTCAAAATGCATTGACATGTGTTTTACAAAACGTAAAATTGCTCATGCCCACTGAAGCACTTCCGTTGTCAAATCCTTAGTTTGGGAGGTGAGTAGTTTTGCACGTTGTTAAGCTTTTCAATTTCGGCGATCAGTAAACTTTTCATGCTGTCCTAGCACATTAACTGTATATCAGATACATTCAAAAATTAATATTATTTTTTTTTAAACCCACAAAAACTATACTTAATCAGTACGTGGATTTTTGATGTTTCATTAAGGCTGACGTCACAAAATCAAACCAGTAAAAATGGGCCTCATCATTTAATAATTGAAGTAAATCAATACAGTAAGGGTTTAGTCTCAGTTTTATGTCATTTGAATGTGGTTAGGTTTTAGAACGATTGTTCACTCTAAGTATTAGGAGGATATTGTCTTGCAATAATGTAACATTTCTACATGCGCGCACATTTGTGTTTTAGAGACTGTTTAGATATTGTCTTGCATTAATGTAACATTTCTACATGCGCGCACATTTGTGTTTTAGAGACTGTTTAAATATTGTCTTGCATTAATGTAACATTTCTACATGCGCGCACATTTGTGTTTTAGAGACTGTTTAGATATTGTCTTGCATTAATGTAACATTTCTACATGCGCGCACATTTGTGTTTTAGAGACTGTTTAGATATCCGCAGCAATCACAGTTGTCCTACGGAAATGTATGTTCTTCTTGGTGTCCGTGCGTGTTTCATGCTTGTTTATTGCCGTATGTATGTATGTATGTATGTATGTATGTATGTATGTATGTATGTATGTATGTATGTATGTATGTATGTATGTATGTATCTATGTATGTATCTATGTATGTATGTATGTATGTATGTATGTATGTATGTATGTATGTATGTATGTATGTATGTATGTATGTATGTATGTACGCGAAAACAAATTCAAATATGAGGATGATTGTTTGGTACAAATGTACTGAGCCGTACACAGGTATGAATGGCTCTACCGAGTCGGGAATGTAATTTGGCAATAGTAGTATTTTGTTTACACGAAATTTTATTTCGCTTACATCAAATAATATCGTTAACAAGATATTTTACTTAGGCCAAATATTATCTTATTTAAACAAGATAATTAATTACACACACACACACACACACACGCACGCACACACACACACACACACACATACAGACAGACAGACATATAAACAAACCGTAACAGTATCCAGCAGTGAACCAGAGACCTACACCGATAAGAGAATTATCTGCCACAGTGGTAATGGCAACATTAACGGGATGGTTGGTTGTAGTTGAAAATACCTTTCATCTTTTATGGCCAATAAGTGTAATAGCGGATATCATAACAGGCTAAACAGTTTTAACCATTGAAACGTTGAGTAATTACCGACAAATATCAGTAAATGACTCATTCCCACTTAACAGTTACAAATAGTCTTCATTGTTAACGGTGTAGATTTGACAATTTTCGAACGGATATATATATAGTATGCGTATATAAAGACTCTAATCATAGAAATATAACAGGATCAGAAAAGCTTGTGTATATCGACACAATTTTGCAGGAGTTCAATTGCTTTTTTGTTTTTTTTTCTCTCGCATTTTCATCATTTGGTGGACCTTTGTACCTATTGTCTGAATCACTCTTTTTCATTTTGGTATTGATACTAAAAGTCTCAAATTATTTTTTTGTTTAGGCTTTACATTATCACTGCGCACGGTTATGTTCTCTGGTTGTCCAAATTCCCCTGGTTTAATTTCCACAGAGAAAACTTTTGCACAGGGTTTTAACAGGGCGTAATTTCCACAGTGTGATCTCCACAGAGTGTAATCTTGTCAATATTTTATTGCTGGATGTCAAACCAAATTTTGTATGCAGCTTTGAATTTGCAACATCTCAAATGAGTTTAATTATTGGCGTTAAAAGTCATCACTTAACGATGTTTGACGTAATTATTTAGTGGAATTATGACCCATGATTGTTTGAGGCAATCGGTTTTATTTAGGCATAAAGCTTTGTTTATTCATATTGTATTTCAAACGAATATTGCATGATGATTTATGTTGATTGGTTTGGTTTGGTGTCTTACGCCACAGCAGCACAAGTAGGTTATTTAGTGCCAAGGCAATTGGAGTAGTGTGCCTTGTACAAGAGCACACAACGGTAGCCGACCCAGACTGATTCGATGGTAAGATTCGAACCCGCACCTTTCGGTCGCGAGTCTGCACACTAAGCACAGAGGCACCGCGTATTCTTTGATTTATGTTCAAGAATTCTTAGACGAGTTTAATTGTTAGCATTCTATGTTATCATTTGATGGAGTTTTGCACACACACACACACACACACACACACACACACACACACACACACACACGATTTTCCAAAAGACCCGTTTTTCCAAATCAGAATTATTTTTATTTTAACTTTCAAGAAATTTGTTGTGCTTCGTAGTGGTTTTTACATCACCAATAACCAGTTTCAGCACCCTATATCATCATCATTTGCTGCATCGTTTGGCTTCTGATTATCAAATTTACCAGCTTTCTATACACTCTCTGTTTATTCTTATTGTAGTCAGCAAACATTTCGTATGCAGTTACACTTGTGTTACTCTGATATAGTACCGGTCACTGATATTGTACCTAACTGTATTGCAAGTATCATAGATTCAGTCATAAATACATCCTTTGAAGGCTTGGATCATAGTCATGGGCGGAAATGCAACCCATGAATTAAAAAAAAAAAAAACAATCTTGAAAAGCCTGAAGGAGAAAAGAGCAGTTTGAACAGACTAATAATTCAAATTATACATACTTGGAGCTTGGCAAAGGGAAGGATCACTTTAAGTTTATCAAAAGATTTTGTCAAATGTTAGAAATGTCTGATTAATACGTATAAACAATACAATTATTCCTTTCCATCCGAAGGTCAGTTGGAGTGGGAACTGCGCGGCTAAATGATAAAGTATTGCATTTGGAATAAAAAGTTATTGATAGACTATCGCGTCACGAAAACTATTCAGCTTCATTACCCCAATTAGAAAAACTTCCTACCAGCGCCATATATATATATATATATATATATATATATATATATATATATATATATATATATATATATATATATATATATGGCAAAAGGGATACGAGTCTACTTCAACCAAGAGATACTGTAAAATAGTTCAGTAATTATTTCGTTTTCATTCATTTGTTAAACAGTACAAATGACTGCAGAATTTCACAATTTTGGTTTTAGGATGTCGTGTTCAGTTAGGTTTGTACTGCTTGGCAACTTACAAAACCTTCCACGTTATATCTAGTTCAGTATAAAGTTTATAATAAAAAAAATATAGCATAAGCACGTTAATTATGTAACAAAATATAGTCCTCGGTTAATCCACATACATACATACATACATACATACATACATACATACATACATACATACATACATACATACATACATACATACATACATACATACATACATACATACATACATACATACATACATACATGCAGCAGTGTTTTGTTTTACTTTTTGCTTTGTCCAATCAGCCAATTTCATTATTAAAAAGATGTAATATTTTGACAAAGTACGTTATTTTCAACCGGTAGTATTTAGGAAAATGTAAGAACATTACTGATTGCCAAAAACAAATAAAAGGGATAACGTTATCTCCATTTTCTTTTTCCTTTAAAGCAAAGAGGTAAAAACAAACTAGAATTCTTTAAAATTTCAGGGGCTGAAATTTCATTCAGCCCGAGGTCCGGGACTCACCATTTGAACCGGGAATCCCGCTATTATCCTAAAAAGTCGGATCTAAATGATCACGTACAGTATATAATATGCATTACAGGTTGTAGTGACTTTAGTATTCTTGGGACCGATGTCCCTTATGGGGAAGAAAGGACATTTGTATTCTTGGAACCTAGGTCCCTTAGGGGAAAGAAAGGATATTTTACTTTTACTTTTATATTTTACTTTCCTGTATGAGCATGGAAACCCCGTAAAACGAAATTATAATATGCTAATTAATATTGTGGATATTGCAGGGAACGTGTGTCACCCCATTTCAACATGGATGAAAACAATCGTCTAATGATGCAGCTGGCTTCCTTTCTGATCAATGAATCTCGGCAACAGCAGCAACAACACGCGGGAGTGGGTCAAGGTCAATCGTCGATGCAAACCCCGTTGAGTGTGGCGGATCTCGCCAGAAAACTTCTGTCCGGAGAGGACACCCGCCATGGTATGCAAGAACAGAACACTAACCAGATGCTGATGGTACAATTGGCGAGACAAATGTTGGCCAACGTTGGTGGCAGCGGTGGGATGGCGTCACAGCCGTTCCCTCCTCCACATCAGAATCAGGGCGATGGTTTCCCAGTGGACAGGCAGCAGTCGATGATGGCTTCTTCTGTCCACGGGGTATCGCCATCCACAGATGGCATCCCTTCTAACAGAAGAAATTCAAGTGAAGGAAGGGTGTTTGTGTACCAACAAAATCCTAATCGACCATTTCAGCCGCAAAATAACGGAGCGCAAGAATTCACGACACCTAACGTCCCCAGTTCTCATCCATCCCCATCAATGTCCCAGACGAAAGAAGGCATGCACCAGCCAATACACGGGTTTTGCGATCAACAGCGAGTGCTCGTGCATAATGTGTCAGAAAACAGACCTCGCCCTCCCGTACCAAGGGTTCTAAGACCGGGAATAGACAACTTCTCCAGGTTTACGGGAGTTGCAAATCCCAGCATGATAATGCATGCAATGCAGCTATTAAAGAGAAAAGACAGACGGAAGAGAGGCCCGAAAGAGAAAGAAACATTTCCTGTATTTCTGTACTGCCTTCCTGACAAAAACTCCAAGCTTCCCAAGTTTTCTTCGTTGGATCCTGTGGAAAGGAGTCTGGTAGATCAGCACCAGAAGGAAGGGTTTGGTAGGTAATATTCTCTCCAATGTCAATGAAACTCTTAAATCTCAATGTAGAGCTGTAAAATGCAAGTCAGGGGTATTAATTAATCCAAATTTGTTGTGACAGAAAATTAGAATAGTCACAAATTGAACATAACGAAGTAGTGTTTTCAAGAAAATAAGTAAACAATATAGCCAGACTTAATGTGTTTCAATATATAGATGTTTGCGAGCTGCGCGATTTTGCTAATTTCCTCAGTGTATAAAATATTCGATATACTCCATTTCATGCCTTTTCGTTTGTAGCCGTTTTTTTATTAAAAAAACACTCTTGTTTAAATGGCCATTATTTATTTATTTATTTATTTGTTTATTTATCTATCAGGAGGGCTGGTGATTTTAGAATTAATATTGTCTTCCTACAAGGTTGAAAATCTTTCCAACTTCTTATGCACGTATGAAAAGCTTGGCTCTAAATATTTGCAAAAATGTTCTTGATGGTCTAGAAGTTAAGAAGGTGAGAATTCTGGGACCCCAGGTAGTTATATTCAAATTTTCTAAAATTACACATATCAGCAGCCGAGTTGCTCCTACCTTATAAAATTAAATTTCAAACAAAAAACTCCAGTGCGCCTGAAACTCCCACCTTCTTAACTACATAAATGACATGCAGGACTGAATTAAATGATCATGACACAATGATAAAAAAGATACAGATTTATCATCTGTGTAATAAATGATCATGACAGAACGATAAAAAAGATACGAATTTTTCATCTGTTCAAAAATTTTCTGTGTTTGGTCTTTATACGGTTTGTCATATCCAATGAATTTTTATGCCGTTTCTTATTAGTTGGTTATCTTGGCTTTGCTATTGTGTTAAACGATTTGTCTACCTTTTCGACAATTTTGTGGTGGAATGATTTAATTATCTCCAGTTGTTGCCTGCTTAATTATGATTCATCCTCGAGTTTAGCAATGCTTTTCCTAAAACATTAGATCTATCTTGGTAGATTGAAGCTTGGTAAACTATCAATGGATGTTTTAAGCTGTCCCCATGGAGACTGTTTATGCAAGAATCATCAACCTAGATATTTATTAGTGCCAGAATCTTACAACAAAAAAAGGTCACGGTGACTAAAATTTCACATTTACTAGCTTAAGTTAGGCTTTTGCGTTTGACCATTATTTTTGCACTCTGTATACATACTGTTATTCCGAGAATCATGAAACTTAGTGAGGGGATGCATGTTGATGAGTAATACACCCTCATCACAAAAGTAGGTCAATGTGACCCATATTTCACTCTTCACTCACTTGGGTGCACTTCCCAGCACTGTTCATGCCAGAAGCATCAAACAAGATGATTGTATGCATCTTTGTAGTCCCACACCCGTACAACAAAAGAAGGTCACTTTTCCCTTACGTTTCACTTTTCACTGGCATATGTTACGTTTTTGCGTTTAACTCATGACCAAATAGTGTCTTTCTGCACCCTGTATATACAGTGTTATACCTGAAATAATGAAACTTGGTGAGAGAAGGCATATTGATGAGTGCTACACCCTTATCCTAAAGGTAGATTACTGTGACTCATATTTCATGCTTCGCTGATTTGTGTTAAATTTTGTTTTTACTCATTATGCTTGAATCATTAAACTAGATGATTGTATGCATTTCTGTTAGTAACACAACCATGCACAACAACAAGGTCACCATGAGCTACATTTCACATTTTACTGGCTTATGTTAAGGTTTTGCTTAAATAGAAAATAGGCCAACATTTTTGTTGTCTATATCTTACAATGACACCGGAGACTACTAAAAGCTTCAGAGAGGTACGCTGTGTAACCTTTGATTATAATATGGTTAGATCATCACCATTCATGTATTATTCATGTTTATATTCAGCATATATGTCTGGTATCATGCTAATTCATCGTAGCATTCCACACTCAATCATCAGGAACATATCGCAATCAGTTAACAGTTCCAGTCGTAGCATTCCACACTCGATCATCAGGAACATATCGCCATCAATGAACAGTTCCAGTCGTAGTATTCCACACTCAATCATCAGGAACATATCGCAATCAGTTAACAGTTCAGGTCGTAGTATTCCACACTCAATCATCAGGAACATATCGCAATCAGTTAACAGTTCCAGTCATCGAATTCCACACTCGATCATCAGGAACATATCGCAATCATTGAACAGTCCCAGTCGTAGTATTCCACATTCAATCAGCAGGAACATATCGCCATCAGTGAACAGTTCCAGTCGTAGTATTCCACACTAAATCATCAGGAACATATCGCCATCAGTGAACAGTTCCAGTCGTAGTATTCCACACTAAATCATCAGGAACATATCGCCATCAGTTAACAGTTCCAGTTGTAATATTCCACACTAAATCATCAGGAACATATTGCAATCAGTTAACAGTTCCAGTCGTAATATTCCACACTAAATCATCAGGAACATATTGCAATCAGTTAACAGTTCCAGTCGTAATATTCCACACTAAATCATCAGGAACATATTGCAATCAGTTAACAGTTCCAGTCGTAATATTCCACACTAAATCATCAGGAACATATTGCAATTAGTTAACAGTTCATGTTCTTCAACGGTGAGCTTCAGACTAGAAGCACGAACTAGACCATGAACACTACAATAGTGAGCAGGGTCATGTTTGTAATGTTTAATACAAACAATTCTGAACTCTTAAAATATAGAACACTGTATTATAAACACTATAATGTCCCTCATCACAAAGTAATCATGAATGTGACATAGAGTCTTTATGTCGAAGTGTTTCATTACATACTGAATATACAGGTTTTAATCTTATGCTTGAATTGAATAGTGATAAATAAAACCTTTATACTGTCGGTAAATATGTTTTATTAAACCTTTAAAACCTAGCCACGTATTCTTATGGATAAATAAATGTGTTTTCCCAAATATTTAGGCTGCATCCATTGAAAACAGCTAATCGTATTTGTGAACTTTTCATCACTCAGATTCTTTGTCAACTGTTCCAACAATTGTATCTTGAATTTAAAGCTACCTACAAACCCGAGCATCCTTTTAACTTCTATTTCTGTGCCTTTTTATGAACCTATCAAGTATGAAATCCTTGCTGAATGAAATATATTCGTGAACCATTGTTATATATGACTTTTAAGTCTTATCCTGACTAATTCCTTTATGAATCAATGACTGTCATAACCTGACAAATACTGAATGAGAATGGGAAGAAATTTGAATATTTTAAATTTAAATTGAAATTGCTATAGGCTGGACCTCTATACTGGCCTGTCAAATGACAGTGGTCGCGAAATTCGTGAGCGCGAGTTCCGCCTTCTCTTACCGTAAAATTTACAATTTCTTTCTCACATATATGGCCCTATGGCCCGTGTGTGATTTAAAAGGAAAGACAGTCTTGCATTTAAGTTTTAACATATAGTATGTAGGAGGCATGCCTTTTTTTAATTTCTACACCAGAATGGATAATACTTTATATTTCTACGAAATAAATAGCTTGAAAGTACCGTATTATCTCTGTAACTGTTAACCGCCAGTAGAGACTACCCGTAACGTCAACAAGTCGGTTTATGGCTACACTAAGCAGTTGAAACACGTGATTATAGTACTTCCATGTCGAACATGATGAACTATTTGCTAACTAGTCATAGCTGCTAAAGCTAAATATGTTTTTAAATTTATACCCAGATAAAGCATACCTTATGCGTTTTCAAGTGATAGTTCCATCGATTATAACATTGTCTTTTTACTTTTACTCGGGTGGGAATCATCACAAACTTAAGTCCTCGTTGAAAAAAAAAAAGCTAAAAACAAAAAAAAAAAAAAAAAAAAATTCAAACCAAAGACAAAGCAAACATAACTCGAGATTTAGTATGTTTAAATTCTTCATTTTATGAAAATACTTCACTCAAACAACATTCTATGCTGTACTATATATATTACAGTGAAGACAAACCGTCCTCGTGACGCAATGAATCATTTGGAGATCCTCTGGTGCCATCATAACATTCATACATTTTATCTCTGGAATATTGTGGTGCCAAACATACAGTAAATACGCTAGATTTTCAAAAGTTTAATTTGAAATATTTCCATAAGTGTGTGTGTGCGGGGGTGGGTGGGTGGGGGTGTCTTCCGAATTAATTTACATTATATGTATCTATGAGGTCAATGTCTGTCAAATAATAAAGAGTGAAGATTTTCATGGACCTTCTCTTTACAATGTTTTCATCTTTCTCAGTATATACCAAAGCTTGTGCATGCTTTTGGATTTAATTGAAGATACACAAGATTTGCGATTTTACCTAATCTATCGCAAATCATCTGAATGCAGTCAGTACTCCTGTACACAATTTGTTTATAATTTATGTGTACTAAATTTAGATATAGACAGAAACTATAGGAAATATGTTTAGGATCGTTTGTGTCCACAATTGGAATGAAACTGTATGTTCCATGACGTCATTAGTTTTAACCACAATACTTTCAGAATCTCAGTAAACGACAAATGGAACGTTTAATTGGTATTTAAAGTTCATTAATTTTAGGATGGACTATTGATTCAGGCACAATGTTTATCATGTTAGCTACATTGTAACACTTAGAATTGTTTTCTGGTATAATGAAAAAAATGAAGCCACTATTTATATATAAACTTTTAAACATGACGTCTAATTATCTGACTAGACACATGGTTATCCCCCCTTCCTCTGGGTCAAAAATATTAACATGTCGACATGCATTTCATTTTCGTTATTGATCACTCTTACCGATCTAACGTATTTATTTTTCACTATCTCATACACGTTAGCTGTAATATGGAATTTGTCTTCAAATTTGTCTTTATTCCTAATTTTTACAAAACATCTGTCGAAGCAGTGACTATATATCTAAATCGTATTTTTGATGCGTAGATCTTGCATTGCAGCATTTGAAGCAATGTTATAGTTAACGTTTAACTTTGACATATGCTTTGTTTAATATTTTACTCTTCGGGTAAACCTATGTATGAGCTTCCCTTGAGTGGCTCATATTTTTCAGTGTTGAATATTAGGTATTCAATCATGTTAGATACCCATTTTGTGCTATCACTGATCTTTTGGTCAAATTTCGCATGAATTACATTTTATAGTGTCGATGATAAAATTCATATATAGTTTTGTCATGGTAGTGTTGCAGTGAGTAGCATTAACATGTATTCCTTTCTCTTCGTTGTGTGCCCTCATCAAATGAAGGAAATAGTCTTGCTCTTACCGCCAGTACAAGTTGAATGAATATTGAATCAAATTTACTTAGCTTACTGCTAATAAGATTCTTCATGCGTGGTTAAGTATGACTAAAGTAAATACACAAGTCTCGGTCACTGCCACACAATTTTTTTGTATTCATTGTTTCTGTTACTATATGATCCTTGCCTTCCAATCGTAATCGGATTTGGTCCTAATTTCTTATGCCTGCATAGTTGCTTAATTCGTTGCCTACGAAGATTTTGCTTTTCTGATCTTTCAAGTCTTGACGGTCTTGTCTTCGACGTTGAAATTTCTCTTACCTTCGTTGACTTTGTTGTGTTATCCTGTTCTGTTATCTAAGACACGTTTATTTCAATAGTTGAGCTTTGCTCGCTGTCTTTGTTGTTGGTCTTTGATCCGTTATGTTATTCTTTGCATTCGTAGACTTTCAGATTCATTACTAATCTGTTGTGTTACTCTTTTCACTCGTGAATTTTCAGACTCGTCATTAATCTGCTGTGTTACTCATCAGTAATCTGTTGTGTTACTCACAGTAATCCGTTGTGTTACTCTTTGCACTCGTGGATTTTCAGACTCATCATTAATCTGTTGTGTTACTCATCATAACCCTGTTGTGTTACTCATCAGTAATCTGTTGTGGTATTATTCTTTGCATTAGTTGACTTTCAGACTCATCAGTAATCTGTTGGGGTTTTTTTGCATTCGTTCAGACTCATCAGTAATCTGTTGGGTTTTTTTGCATTCGTTCAGACTCATCAGTAATCTGTTGTTTTTTTTTTGCATTCGTTCAGACTCATCAGTAATCTGTTGTTATTCTTTGCATTCGTGCACTTTCAGACTCATCAGTAATCTGTTGTTATTCTTTGCATTCGTGCACTTTCAGTCTCATCAGTAATCTTTTGTGTTACTCTTTGAATTCGGTGACTTTCAGACTCATCAATAATCTTTTGTGTTATACTCTTTGCATTCGTGGAGTTTTAGACTCATCAATAATCTGTTGTGTTATACTCTTTGCATTCGGTGACTTTCAGACTCATCAATAATCTGTTGTGTTATACTCTTTGCATTCGGTGACTTTTAGACTCATCAATAATCTGTTGTGTTATACTCTTTGCATTCTGTGACTTTCAGACTCATCAATAATCTGTTGTGTTATACTCTTTGCATTCGTGGACTTTTAGACTCATCAATAATCTGTTGTGTTATACTCTTTGCATTCGGTGACTTTCAGACTCATCAATAAACTGTTGTGTTATACTCTTTGCATTCGGTGACTTTCAGACTCATCAGTAACCTGTTGTGTTATTCTTTGCATTCGTGGACTTTCAACTCATCAATAATCTGTTGTGTTATTCCTGGCATTCGTTGACTTTCAGACTCATCAATAATCTGTTGTGTTATTACTTGCATTCGTGGACTTTCATACTCTATTCCTTGCAATCGTGGACTTTCAGACTCATCAGTAATCTGTTGTACTATTCCTTGCATTCGTGGACTTTCAGACTCATCAGTAACCTGTTGTATTATTCCTTGCATTCGTGGACTTTCAGACTATTCAGCAATCTGGTGCTCCAAAATGTTAATTTTCGCAAAATTTGTTTGAATTTCTTCGCAATAGAATTCATTGAACTATTAACCGTATTATCCATTGCAGTTAAATTCTATGAGTTATTTAGCAAAACTATACGTTAGAATTTATCGAACTTTAAAATGTAGTATCCATAGCAGTTAAATCCTTTGATTTATTTAGCAACAATTGCTTCAGTTTGTTTGTAGCAGAATTCATAGAACTTTCAACTGTATTTCAAGTGACTACCTAAAATTAGTGAAAGTTACTCGCTAAAACTGACTATTAGTGATTTTCAGTACCTATTTGTGACTCTCAGTCCATACCTAAGTAACGTTTAGTGATTACCTAAGTAATTTTTAGTGTTCAAATTTCTGTAAACGATATATCGCTTATGAAGGCTAATGTCGTTGATGATTTATAGATATGCTTTTGTACACTTTCAAACTATTTTATACACAATTTTACATGTTATTTTTCTATAGGTTTTGGGTAAATCTAGAAGCCAAATGGATTAGATCATTCGACGAAACCATTGTCGAAAAAGCAAACGAATTGTTCAATACAGTAGCAAAGCAAACGAATCATTTAATACAGTTGCAAAGCAAACGAATTGTTTAATACGGTAGCAAAGCCACTGAATCGTTTAATACAGTAGCAAAGTCAATGAATCGTTTAATACAGGTGCAAAGCCAATGAATCGTTTAATACAGGTGCAAAGCCAATGAATCGTTTAGTACAGGTGCAAAGCCAATGAATCGTTTAGTACAGTAGCAAAGCCAATGAATCGTTTAGTACAGTAGCAAAGCCAATGAATCGTTTAATACAGGTACAAAGCCAATGAATCGTTTAGTACAGTAGCAAAGCCAATGAATCGTTTAGTACAGTAGCAAAGCCAATGAATCGTTTAGTACAGTAGCAAAGCCAATGAATCGTTTAATACAGGTGCAAAACCAATGAATCGTTTAGTACAGTAGCAAAGCCAATGAATCGTTTAATACAGGTACAAAGCCAATGAATCGTTTAATACAGGTGCAAAGCCAATGAATCGTTTAGTACAGTAGCAAAGCCAATGAATCGTTTAATACAGGTACAAAGCCAATGAATCGTTTAATACAGGTGCAAAGCCAATGAATCGTTTAGTACAGTAGCAAAGCCAATGAATCGTTTAATACAGGTGCAAAGCCAATGAATCGTTTAATACAGGTGCAAAGCCAATGAATCGTTTAATACAGGTGCAAAGCCAATGAATCGTTTAGTACAGTAGCAAAGCCAATGAATCGTTTAATACAGGTGCAAAGTCAATGAATCGTTTAATACAGGTGCAAAGCCAATGAATCGTTTAATACAGGTGCAAAGCCAACGAATCGTTTACTACAGGTGCAAAGCCAATGAATCGTTTAGTACAGTAGCAAAGCTAAAAGAACCGGCTCATAAGAGACGACACAAAACATTGATGGGACACACACAAGAAAGCGTACATAGACCATAACAAATCATTTTTGCGTAGATGATTCATTTTATCGTTTTCGTCATTCTGTTTTTCACTTTACATAATTGTATACGATCATTTAATTCAGTATTTATTGTCATTTATGTAGTTAAGAAGGTGAGAGTTTCGGGTGCACTGGAGTTTTAGTTTGAAATTCAATTTTTTATGTTAGGAGCGCTGATATGTTTAGTTTTTGAATTTTTAAAAATATCATAGTACTCAAGAAATCTCTCATTCTTAACTACTTTGGCTAGCCTGGTACTGATATTTACGCTCCAAAACATTAGAAGCACTGGTATTCATGGTCCGTCCAAAAGGATCAAAAGTATTTAACATGTAATATTTGTTGTTTCTTTGTCTTATACATGGACTGATAGAGCTTATATTTACATGCTCTATACTGTCTTGGTGTCATCTGAATTTGCAGGATACCCTGCGCAGGATTACATTGATAGCATCCCCAGGAAAACCCAGCTATGCCTCAGCTACACAGCCGAGAAGTTCCACAACTTTATGGTCGCCATCTTCCCAAAGCTGGATGGGAAGTGCTATGACCTATACCGGATCGATAAGACCCGGAGACTGATTCGGATTGAAGTCAGGACACCCAGGCACCTAAAGGATCTCAAATACCAGGGCAGTGTCATCATTATCCCATATGTAAGTTCCATAACTCTACCTTTCACGTATTTGAACTCTTTGTATGATGAAAAATCCGTGGCATTTATTTGCTTCCCATAGTGCTGAATATACCTTATTATTTAATGGAATTTCGCTTGCTCATTGTTACTCCTTGTACATTTGTGTCCAAGTTTATTTTACAA
Source organism: Margaritifera margaritifera (assembly GCA_029931535.1). Lineage (NCBI taxonomy): Eukaryota > Metazoa > Mollusca > Bivalvia > Unionida > Margaritiferidae > Margaritifera > Margaritifera margaritifera. The sequence goes on from JAQPZY010001484.1 coordinate 2,231,999, forward strand.
TAAAGACAGTATTCTCGCTGCTTCGAAGTTTCAAAATGTGACGCTTTTACACAGGTGCATGTAAATCAATCTAGACAAACCAACTTCCCATGTCTGGCGCAAGATAATACATTTAGCCAGCTTTGATCATGGGCAGCAACAATTTCAAAGAATTTGTCTTTGCGCCGTTCTTATATATACAGGGTATATCCAAGGTGTCTCTAGTAATAATGTTTTATTTCAAATTAATCCATCGATATTGTATTTCGAGTCTGATGTGGTGTTCTTGAGATTATGCTGATAAAATATATGTCAGTGCAACCCGCAGTGCAAAGGCTTGACGTCTGAAGTATTCGAATGTGCATTGAGTCCGTTTACGTCCAGTCATCCCAGCATCGAGTCGGATAAAACCCTGACGTCCAACTTTCGAGACTGATTACGTTCAGACACCCCAGCACTGAGTCGGGTTACGCCCAGACACCTCTGCATTTAGTCTGATTACAGTCAAGGCATCGAACCATCGATTGGGATTGCGCACAAACATCCCAGAATCGCGTCCTATTGCACCTTGACGTCGTAGTACGCCAAGACATCCCAGCATCGAGTCAGAATATCCCTAGCCACCCAGCATCGAGTCCGTTTACGCCTACACAATCCAGCATCGAGTCGGATTACAATCAGAAATCCCAACATCTAGATGGATTATGCCTAGACATCCCAGCACCAAACCGGATTACGCCCACACAGTCAGTACCGAGTGCGATTACGCCCAGACATTCCAGCATCGAGTCGGATTACGCCCAGACGCCCCATCATCGAGTATAATAACGTCCAGACATCCCAGCATCGAGTCTGATCACCCTAAAACATCCAAGCATTTAGTCAAATTATGCCCAGACATTCCACCATCGAGTTTGATTACAGAAATGTATATATTGAGAAAGAAGACCAAGATTTGTTTTCTTTTTGCATTTATATATCCCTTATATCAATACGAGAAAATTAACAATAAAAATTGAAAATAACTAGACCAGCACTACATGAGCGTACATGTATTTGAAAATCATTAAAGTTGCTAGACTATTTAGACTATGAAGACAATTAGCAAACAGCACAGCATGTGCAAAGTACAGAAGTAAATGAAATCATGTACATGATAAATAATGGCACAAAACTACATTTTTATTGAATTCGACAGTTTCCAGAGAGGTGAAATATTTACACTAGTTTAACATACAAGCAACACTGTCGGTCCCAGAGATAATGTGTATTTGTTTACAAGTTTGAATACGATAAAAGTGTGGTCAAAGCTAGGTATGTTACAAAATATCATACAAGAGAATACAAATGTTGATTTGTTGATTTAAAACATAAAAAAGATATCCTGCAATGCTTTAGAATAGATTCTGATTGACATATTACATTCAGTGGTGATAAGATGGAGATAAGCATCATCAACCTTAATAGCAACATGGATAAAAAGTACATTATGACGAAAGAATAAATTGCGTATTTGATGTGGATAAAAGCACAAATGTTTATTCATTTTAATTTAGATGATACTTCAAAGATCTCATTAACTTTAGAAGCTCAGTGTAAAATGATTTGGTAAAACTAGAGCTATAATTTATGGAAAACAAAGCTTGATTTAAAACAATACACGGTGATTCAGTTTATGAAGTAGCTGTTTTAGAATCAACCAAGCTAAATTTCACATCAATCTGAAATCATTTGTATGCTTGAAAGGATTAGAAAAACGTTGCACTTTGTTGAAAATAAACGTTCCAGTTGTAAATGGATGTCCTGTTGGCTTGTTGATAACACCCAAAGGCAGTTTATCAAGCATAAATATTATCTGGGCGTTTTAATACCAGTTTTAAATCACCTTCGTCGGAGATGCTGTATTTTACCAAAGGTAGACTTTACAGAGCAAGAAAAAGAAATTTTTAATGAATCTTTGCTATGATCTTAAAAGTCCAGTTGTTAATACAAGTATCTGTCAATTATGGCATCAAATTAAACGGGACAAAAATAAAATAAAATACACTGAATTGAAAGAATGGTTAACTGAACAGTCTACTTACACATTACACAAGCAAACGAGAAATAAGATTTCCCTATAAGGGAGTTTATATTAATCACATGGAAGACCAGTGGCAGGCAGAAATTGTTGACATTAAAAACACACAAAAAAAAGATACAAATACAGTTTGGCAGTGCTTCCCAAAATACTCCCAGGCTGAAAAAGTGAAAATGAAAGAGAGAGATCACATAAACGATTTTGTTTTTGTTTTCTAAAAATAAAATCTTCAAAGAGCGAAAACACGAAAAGATTGAGTTTGATGAGGGAAAATAGTTTTACAACAGGACATTTAGGGATTTGTTGGAAAAGGCAAACATCGAAAACTTTTAACTTAATCAGGCAAAAAGGCTAACAGAACCTTAAAAACTATAATGAGGAAGTGTGTCACTCAAATTAGAACCAGAACATGGGTTGACGTTTCTCTATGAGCTATATAAAGTTTGTTGTATTCTGTAGCAGCCACAGGGATTATCTTTCTATTAAATATTTATGGTGTTTAGCAGACTGTTTATATAAGATATGGTTTTATACTTGTTTGCAAATCAATATAAATACTATTTTTATAATGCGTTTCCTCATTAACCCTTCCTGTTATAAACATAGTGAGTTTGGAACTAGAGTCCCCTAGAGAATCTGGCACCAGTTACCGTACTGTCGTTAATTCTCATGGATTATCTTTATTAATTGTCAAGACAAAATGTACCTTATATTGAATGTTAATTATTTTTTCTGCCATTTCAAATTGTACTACAATGAGTCTTCAATAAATGATGAACGTGAGGTAGGCCTGGCTGGTTCCGTACGGAAACTGCATAGACCCTCAATAGCTTTCTATGATTGGAATTTTTTTACCAAAAAATTCAGAACGAATTAACAACAGTTTCACAGTATTGCATACCACTGTATATAATGCTGTTATAGAGAAATATTTGTCCAAAATACCAGTCTGATACAAATATTTTATAAACCAAGCTGGATTTGCTTATTTCTTCATAAAACTCATCGTCTGCAAATCAACACCGCCTGGAAATATTTCAAATGTAAAGATTTTCCTTAATTTCTAAAGAATATGTGTGTCTGATAGAGTAAAACTGCATTTAATTTCATACTTTACTCATTTGTTGTGACATAATATTTGTAAAATGAAAGTTACATACCTTGTAAACTGCTGCTGCGATAAAAACGTCACTGTTGCCTGCCATAGTATCTAACCATTTTCTTTAAAATTACCGTATCCCACATGAGTGAACAACATAACATTTTCTGAGATTACAACTTATCTAATAAGGGAAACGTCTTGAAAGTTTCCCGTTGTTTCATGACTGCGGGAATAGTTTAATATACTAGTATATAAATACATTATAGTCAGACGAATTTTTCACATTTTCTGCATTCTACGCATAACGCGCGGCTGCCGATGACGTCATCGCAAGCGATAAATATGGAAAATAAAACGTATTATTAAAGACAAAGGTATGTTTATACAAAATAAATAAAACAGCTTTTAAAATAAAGAAAATACATTTTGGACATTTTCTGAGGCCATTACAGTGATCTAGAGTCCCTAGTCCTTTGGTATGGGCAATGTCAAATAAATGATCAGTTACATAATCGATTTCACTTCTGTTCAGTGTATTTAAAAACCTTGTCTTGTAGTAAAAATGTATATACTATACTCTACTCGGTTTACCTCCTTGGTGGGTTGTTTGCTAACTCTGATCGTTAAATCTAAGCTGTACTTTTACAGAACCAAATCGTCGAATTTGTCTACTAATGATTTTCTTCAAATAAGGGTCAATGTCATTGAAACTTTATACAAATCGTGCTTGTTACCGCCATAAAATCTATACTCATTTTGAATTTTCCTAAATGAATCTCTAAGCCTTTTAGTGATAATTATGTTTACTTTTATCTTATTCGTATGTCTCAGTTCTTTTCTGTTTAGGTAAAAAGAGAAGAAAAAGACTCTGATAACGCTTTCTCTTAAAGGGGGGGGGGTGCAGTTTTATTCTAAAATGATATGATATTCGTTTTCATCTATTCATCTATATATCTAACGTTTATGTATTTTTAGTTATTTTTAATCATTTAATTATATATTTCACTATCTATTTTGCATGTGTATTTAAATATTCAACCTTCCTCTTATTGCTTACGACTTGGGGTAGTTGAACTGCACCACTTACCGCCCCCATGGAGATACCACATTTTCTATAACATATATTTATATCTGTATATATCATATTTTGTCTTCTACGTATTTCGTGTATATAGTGACTGTGTCACGCGGCCTTTCTGCGTCATCCGTACAATGCAAATTTATCACGTTTGTCGTCGAGCCCACTTTAGTGTGAAACGAGACATATCAGTCACTTTTTCTACGGCGGCGGCGGCGGCGTCGACAGTTTCTTATGGTTGTGGTTAAAGTTTTTCATTTGCTTATATTTCCCAAAGCTCTTAATAGATTCTCATCATACTTGGCATGAATCATTATGAAGCTAAGGCAATATTCATCATATGACATGTTCGCCCACCCCTTTCACAGTGGGATCAAGGTCACAGTCATAAAGAATTTGTGTTAATGTTATGGTTAAAGTTTTTTTTTTATTTTATTTTTTTATTTGTTTATATTTCCTGAGTCCCTTGATGGATTTTCTTCTTATTTGGGATGAATCATTACGAAGCTAAGACAATTCATTCGGTGACATGCAAGCTTAACCATGGGTTCAAGGTCACATTCATAGAAAATATGCTTTAAGGTTTTGGATAAAGCTGTTTTTCTTATTTGGTTATAAACCTAAACCCCTTGGTGGATTTTGTTCATAAATTGCTTGAATCATTATAAAGCTACGGCAACTCATTCTGCAACATCGTCGCTCTCCCATTTTGACCTTGGGATCAAGTGACAAGTTTCACAGCAACGCTTTGCTAGTGCGCTTGACATACAGGCTCTGGTCTTCTTGTTTGTTTTAATGCCTTATTTGAACCCTTTCCAAATAGTAGATCTTATTTCGATCGCGGAGTGTATTTGATTTGCCGTTAATGTTGTGGCTGGTCTGTAGACAGTGAGGTGGTTCACAGTTAATTTTTGATGGTATGTGCTTCATTTATATACTTTTTTTTTTTTTTTTTTTGTTAAATATCTTGAAAAGTATGCACGGTCTTTTGGAGATTTTTTAAAAATAAATGAGATACAATAAATTTCTTTTAAAAGTTTCTCATTACTAGTGTATCGTTTATCAAAATCTAGAAATAAAAATACAACGCGTCTGCTGGCTATACTTACTACTAGGGCTCCTGTACACATTCTCTGAAAAACAAAAATTGTAGCATTGATTTTTGTAAGATTTCAAGTCAGTTGACACAAAATCGTTTCTTGTTTTTGACTCTGTTTAGTATATTTTGAAACAGAGAGAGCAATATACGGAATGAAAAAGTATATTTATTATCCGCAAATCTAAACAATTGACAATGTTGCAAAAGGGTTGGGTCTACCCATCAACTAAGGCAGCAATAATTATACTAAATCATGTTCCTAACAACGCTCTCTCGTTCAACTCTTGATAATATTATGCACTGATTTGCTTTGCACTACTTTTTTGTGATCTCTCACTGCGTGTTTCAATTGTTGTTCAAATTATTTCTGTTTCTTTCTTCATGTTTATGTAGCTACTTCATGCACCGGTTTGTCAAACATTTAATCAGTTGCAAAATTCTCTATTTTGGGAGTGTTCCAGCTAGCTTCAATTTCTCTTCACGTGTGATCAGTCAATTAATATATTAATCTGTCTCGATTATCATGAATGAATCAATCAACCAATCTTGAGTACCGGTATTGGTAGTACCGGTAGTATTATTATTGTTTCGTGGGTTTTGTTTTTAATTATTATTGTTTGTATTCACAGAATACGGATGAAGAACGGCCGAATCCAATTATTCATAGAAATTTTGATGATTGCTACATCACATCAGCTCATTTTGGAATGAACATGAATTTCTCTATTCCTATTGGTGCTCTTACCGACCAATCAATGGACAGCTTCGACTTGTCACATGATTACCAGATGGACCAACCGGTGTTTCCGGGACAGGGACCAAAGACAATGACACTTCCAACTCTCAACCCTGACAAAGAGCAGGTGAGAATCAGAAATAGATTTTAGATCACATAACCGTCAGACCATGTCAGCCTACTGTATGGCCCTGCATCCGTCATGTGTCGTGTGTCCGTCAACAATTTATATTTTCAACTTCACCTCAAATAACACCAGGCCAATGTTAACCAAACTTGGCAGAAAAATTCTGGCATGAGGGTCTTTCAAATTTGTACAAATTACGCCGATTTCTATCAGATATCGCCGATGTTGGTAAATTTTGAAAACCTTAAAACGACATCTTGTCAAAACTTGCACGACAGAATTTGACCAAATTTAACGGAAATCTTCCTGACATAACGGTCTTTTGAGTTTATACAAATGAGCTAAATCTACCGTCAAATATGGCCGCATTTACTAAAAGAGAACAAGTTGTATCTTATCAAAAACTGCCCAACGTAATATGATAAAATTTTACAAGAAGCATCTTGACACGAAGGACTTTAAAGTTATAAAAATAATACCGATTCACCATCAGGTATGGCCCCGTTAACAAAATATAAAACCTTTAAACGACTTCTCAAAATCCGCTCAACATAATTTTACCAAATTCAAGTCAAATCATCTTGGCATCTTGGCATAAAGGGCTTTCACATTTTTACAAATGACGCAGATCTGCCATAAAATATAGCAGCCATTACTAAAACAATAAAAAAATTAAACGATATCTTCTTCAATACTACTCAGCAGAATCTTACCAGTCTGGATAGAAATCCTCTTGGCATGAAGGACTTTCAAAATTATACAAATGATTCCAATCTGTCATTAAATATGGCCACCATTACTGAAAGTAGAAAACACTATACGTGACTTCCAAAAAGCCGCTCAAAAGAATTTGACCAAATATGACTGAACACATCCTGGCATGGGGGCCTTTCAATATTGGATAAATGATACTGATGTGCTATCAAATATAGACGGAAGTACAAAAAATAGAGAAACATTGAAACAACTGTTTTCGTAATATATGCAGGGAACAGAATTGGAAGACATTTCTACATTAACATCCCACTGTCCTACAATCATTAGCCAACTACTATTTCATTAGATAGATGTCAGCCAGGCGAGATATGTCAGGCCCACTTGGACCTCTTATTTACATTTTGTGTATCTCTTGAAGCAAATGCAGTAATGTATTGAATGACATAAAATAAAAGATAACAGGGTTCATCGAAATTAAGTTAAACTCAGAAGAACAAATTCCCGTTTTCACTCTGCTTGGTTAATGTTACACCATATTTTTTCCAGCCGTAGAAACTTAAATAAGAAAGTTTGGCTGTTTGTTTGTTTTCAGTATCAAATTTAAGCACAATATAAAACATACATTTCATTGTACGAATGGAACCAAAAGCTTAATATAGCTTTATTTATTTCAGTTCTGGTCTTTATAACGTCAATACTGCCAAGGCTAGTTAACTCATGATTGACATAAAATATTGAAATTTTTTAACCCGTACGGAAAGACCCCAAACGACCCTAAAATAGAACTTTACGATATGTATTAGACAAAAATAGATGTATGCAAGGAGTTTATTGTAGATTACTTAGAAGTCATAACATTGAATCAGGTGTTATAATATATAGACGTCATAACAGTGAATCAGGTGTTATAATATATATACGTCATAACAGTGAATCAGGTGTTATAATATATAGAAGTCATAACAGTGAATCAGGTGTTATAATATATAGACGTCATAACAGTGAATCAGGTGTTATAATATATAGACATCATAACAGTGAATCAGGTGTTATAATATATAGACGTCATAACAGTGAATCAGGTGTTATAATATATAGAAGTCATAACAGTGAATCAGGTGTTATAATATATAGACGTCATAACAGTGAATCAGGTATTATAATATATAGACGTCATAACAGTGAATCAGGTGTTATAATATATAGACGTCATAACAGTGAATCAGGTGTTATAATATATAGAAGTCATAACATTGAATCAGGTGTTATAATATATAGAAGTCATAACATTGAATCAGGTGTTATAATATATAGAAGTCATAACAGTGAATCAGGTGTTATAATATATAGAAGTCATAACAGTGAATCAGGTATTATAATATATAGACGTCTTAACAGTAAATCAGGTGTTATAATATATAGAAGTCATAACATTGAATCAGGTGTTATAATTTATAGATGTCATAACAGTAAATGAGGTATTATAATATATAGAAGTCATAACAGTGAATCAGGTGTTATAATATATAGACGTCATAACAGTGAATGAGGTATTATAATATATAGAAGTCATAACAGTAAATCAGGTGTTATAATATATGGACGTCATAACATTGAATCAGGTGCTTTAATATATAGAAGTCATAACAGTAAATCAGGTGTTATAATATATAGATGTCATAACAGTAAATCAGGTGTCATAATATATAGAAGTCATAACAGTAAATCAATTGTTGTAATATATAGATGTCATAACAGTAAATCAGGTGTTATAATATATAGAAATCATAACTGTAAATCAGGTGTTATAATATATAGAAGTCATAACACTGAATCAGGTGTTGTAATATATAGATATATAGAAGTCATAACAGTAAATCAGGTGTTATAATATATAGAGGTAATTTTTGCCATCACGTATCATCTTTGCAAAAATATTTTTTAAAAAATTGATAGTGAATAAACTGTTGCACAAACTATTCCAAACTTCACAACTATCATCAACCAGTATAAATTGAAAAAAAAAAAAAAAAAAAAAAAATTCTGAAAACTGGAATAATTTTTACTTAACTGACAGAATAAGAAATTTGATTTAGACAAAAACTAACAATCCTGTTATTCAATAAGGAGTAATATTGTTAATTATATTATATGAAATCCATTTCAATTTGGCTAACTCTTTAGTAGTATTCAACCAGCAGTGACATAATAGCAGTGAAATGATTGCTGATCTAAAACAAAACAGACTTGCGGTGTCTAGGCGCTCTGGTCTATGCTTAGGCGATGATTTGACTATGAACATGTCTCACTTTGATCTTCGGCTGGCCGTGTTTTGGAGACTCTGATTTGGTCATCTGACGTCGCTATTCCATCTAAAATATAACTGTGCTTTTCCTTCGGTTAGGAAAATATGACAAGATGGTTGACATGTGAGTGTTCCTAGACACAAACACAGTCCTTGTTGCCAAAGAGATATTTAACTATTTACAAATCAGTAAAGTTAATACAACATATTCTTTCAATAAATCAATAAATAAATCAATAAATTAATAAATAAAGTTAATAAAAGATATTCTTTCCTTGTTAGATCTGAAACATAAAACGTATCAAATAGAAATAAATTTGCTAAAATTTCCATTCTGTCTAGCTTAACCAAATCTGTTTTAGCGTTTAAACAGGAACATATTTTGGGTAACGAAATCTCGGTCAAAACAGGCTTGTTTAGTAAGACCGCCAAAATGCATATCGGACCGAGGTGTCTGTTGCAACTGACCATCAGTCAAACAGAGACAAGGTCATGTTGATATGTGAAAACGGCTGAGGCGGAACGAAGATGACTACCTCCAGTCCGACTATTTGTTTTAGTACATAAACTGCGACAAAATATGCGGCCTCTTGTGTTCGCCATCTTGCGTCTGTCGAACTGAGGATAAAGATGGGTTACACACTGCTGTCGGACCAGTGACGTCACACAGCCATAACCACGGTATCCAAAATGTATGTACAATGACCGAAGTAAAACGTTCGTGGACTGAGAACCGCCAAAACACGATCGAATAATTTTACATTATGAGTAGTTTTTCATCTTGTTTAGAGTTTGTGAGAAACGCCAAAACACCAAAAAAAATAAAATGAAATAAAATTAAATTAAATTAAATAAAAACAGTAACACTGAATTACAGTTGCTGTTAAAGCTTATTTGGTATGCAGTGTGCACTATTAAAAAAGAGTAAATACACACAGATGTGAGCTGGAAATTTAAATGTAGTTCTAGTTTTAACTAATTTGTGCTAGATTTAAAAAAAAAGCTGTATATATATATATATATATATATATATATATATATATATATATATATATATATATATATAAATGTATATAAATGTAAAAGGAAATGTACTTACTGAAGTAAAAGAAATCACTAAAATACATATTTTACAGTGCCATAAAGGTGGAAGACAGAACTGTTTCAGCAGAGTGAAGACCTCTGCTCCAATCCGGTTTTTATTTAGTACCGGCCTAAACCACAAGTTATATAAAACAGAACAATTTAGGCATTAATTTCCTTTAGATATCGATGTAAACTAATTTTATTGTAAGTTTTGAAAATATACTGAAAGTTGATTTTCAAAAGTGAGATAGTGTTTATCTTTTTGACGAGAAGTGGTTGGACGCCAGTACACACATCGACCTTGTTTGGTTCGCTCGACCTGGAGGTGCTCTTAGACACCGAGTGTGTTACGCTACATTCAGATGACATTATGTCGCACTTCTGAAAATGCCTATGATGAGACGGTAAAAGAAGTTGGTTTGTTTTCCCTCAGCAAATCAGATCTTGAGGTTTTCATTTTGTTTTTTTGCTGCTACAAGCAGCCGGGAAATAAATTACAATTTTGTCCGAAAATTTTGTACAATGTACGCTGGTTCAAATTCTGGATGGTGATAATAGAGAAGCTTTATTTGAAAAAAAATGCAGCAGACATCTTTGTCAGGCGTAGGGAATGGGTGTCCTTGAGGAACAAATAGAGGTCTATGCTCCAAGTACAGTTTTAATGTTGAAATAAGTGTTACTAGTCACCCTTATTCAAGTACAGTTTTAATGTTGAAATAAGTGTTACTGGTCACCCATATTCAAGTACAGTTTTAATGTTGAAATAAGTGTTACTGGTCACCCTTATTCAAGTACAGTTTTAATGTTGAAATAAGTGTTACTGGTCACCCTTATTCAAGTACAGTTTTAATGTTGAAATAAGTGTTACTGGTCACCCATATTCAAGTACAGTTTTAATGTTGAAATAAGTGTTACTAGTCACCCTTATTCAAGTACAGTTTTACGCATTTTGGCCCTTTTAATGTCGCTCTGTCTTTGGCAATCATATTTCAGCATTAATAATTATATCGTTTCAGGCGGCTATTTCTTTGAACACAGGAATGGAGACAACTACAATGGACAGTGAGAAAAGAATTGAATCGCCAATGAGCGATGCTCCAGATGAAAACAGTAGTGATGACGCACCGTCAGATGTTTCAACTACCTACGGTACACGTATCATATTTTAGACATAATCACAACTAGTTTAATGCCCAATTGCTACTTTTACATTCTAAGTGATCGCCCATTCCACCGATCGACGGTACGCGCCAAGCCGCATTCGACCGAGTGATGCATACTCGGCGTGCACTGTCGATTGGTCGAATGCACTAAGGCGAGTACCGCCTCGATCCAACGAAATATAGATGTTATTGTCTCCGTCGAATGCGAAAATAGCAAATTGGCATTTACCCTCTTGATCATCGAAAGATGGAATTCAAGTTATATGACCTACAAAAATAAAAGACAAATTTTACATTATGTCCTCTCTATCATAATACGGATCAAATCTTTTCTGTCCTTGGTTTCAGAGTAAATTCTAACATTTGTTTGGATAAAAGGCACTAAATAAGATAAGATTACTGCGAAAACAAATGCCTTTCTGTTGGAAAACCTGTCCAGCAGATATCTTTATTTATGTATCATATTGTGAAATAAGGCGATTCCCGCATGGTGATGAGCATGAGGACGTTTTGTTGGTTTCGTTCGCAACTTGCATTACTTATGCATATAAATGTAGTCAAACGATTATTAGTACTATCATTTATTCTATCTGCAGATGGCATCAAAATTCTCCAAGGTGCCATAGCACAGAAATCCCACCTAGGGGACACAGTGACGATCAACATCCGGGGAGATCACCTTGTAGAGGACGTTCTCAAAGCATATCGCCAGTCGACTGACCTGGAGAAAAACGACATCAAATTCTACTATCAAGACAACAAGGATAAAGGGGGGACCAGTCAAGAATACGACGACCTCGACCCTGGAGTCACCATGGTAAAATTTTGGGAAGAAGCTTTTAGACTCTTCTTCAAAGGAGATGATGAAAAAGTTCCAATATTGGACCCGGACTTTCCTGATGACATTTATTTATTGTTGGGTCGTATTCTGGCACACGGTCTTATTCTCTCCAATTATTGGCCTATGTCTTTTCCGTCGGCGTGCGCGTCATACATTTTGTCAGATTCTTGCTCTGATAAACTTCTTTTGACTTCCCTCTACAAGCTAATGAAAGAATCTGAGAAAGGAGTTGTGGAAACAGCGTTGGATGAGGTTAAAACGACGGGAGCACTCTCACTGCGTACTGAGATTTGTATGAAAGTGTTTATTAGGAGCTACGGATTTAGGAACATACCAAAGGCAGTCAATATTGAATCCTTCATCCTAAGTGTCGCAAAGAACGTTTTGGTTTATCAGATATTTTGGCCCCTGGTGCAAATAAGAGAGGGAATTATGAGACACAGTGAAGATATTTTCGATAACATTGAAGAAGATGATGTCTTATCAATGTATCAAGCACTGTTCCCTCAACTACCCGCCATTATCGAGAAAATCACCTACCTCTTTTCGAACCAATCAGAGACCAGTGACAAAGAAAAGACCGTCAAAGCCTGTTTTGAACAGTATCTATTTACGCTGAACAGGAAAGAACTGCTGTCATTATTGGTCAAATGGACTGGTTACGACTGTCTTTGTAATGGTGATCTATACGTAAAATTCAGAGGCGAAAACGAGACTGATGGTCCCGTATTCCAACCAAAGCAATCAACTTTAATTCTACCTTCATCTTGCATATACCCCGAGGACTTCAAACCGATTCTGGAAACTTAAGCCATTAAGCCAATTATGAAAACTTAAGTTGTCATATATGTTTAACGATAGACCTATTCTTTCCTCCAAATCATTTATTTTTTCTGTTTCTCTTCTTCAAGAGCCTGGTTCATGTCGAAATACAAAACTATTCAAATATTTTATGGTCCTTATTCCATTGGAATTGACAGAAAATATGGAGACATCTCGCTTTATTTGGAATTCTTTTGGTAGCTATCGCGAAATTAGCTGAAAGTACAAGTGTCCGGATCCAGAAGTAGATTGACATGTACTAATTGTACTCAAAGACTTAGAATGCAGACATGTCAATGTTTGTCCAGGTTCCCGGGTAATTAGAGGCACGAGAACAAGAAATCATCAACAGATAAATAGCACATACTATTTTTGCATAGATAAATTTGTTTCTAACACACAAGACAAATTAATTTGTCTAGGGTACACCGACTCAGATTCTCGGTAACCTCAAATAAAATACATGATTTTAGAAACTACGCGTATTTATGCTAAGGAAGATATTTTCACTAAGACATTTGTTAAGTTATGTATGTCAGAGATTTACATTAAATATAAGTGGGAAATAACATATACGCTGAATAATGACTTGGGAATGTTTGAGCTGTGGTAGCTCAGTTGCTAGAACTAAGGGTCCGGGTTCGATACCCACCCAGGCCAACCCCGGGTCGGCTACTATAATGTGTCTTTGGGAAAGGCACTTAGCTCCCATTTCCTCGCATTATATAGCCAATAATGTGTTAAAAGTACCGTTGAAACCACAACCACCAACAAGAAAGTAAGATAGAAGGACCGACCATATTTTGCAATTTTAAATTTCATATAGCTATAAGAGAATATTTCTGGAACACTTATATTTTTTATAAAAAAAATAACCCACGGTCCCTGGACTGCAGTTTGCATAAGTGCTGTCTTACATATTGATATGCAGAATCAGTCAACCAGATTAAACCAGGCAGTCATTTATTTTTTCAATTTTAAATGTCGTAGCCCATACAAGAACATTTCTGGACTACTCAGCATCTCCTGTTCTCTGAACCGTTGTATAAATTGGTGCTGTCTAACATCGATATATAGAACCAATAATATTTTTGCATTACCATCTCGTGTATGGAATGTCGGCTGCTAGAATTTTCGTACATCGCTCAGACAGCCGGAGAGGAATTTTATGAATGCCACTTATGAATGACAGTTTATTTGCTTATGTCTGCAGCAAGGAATTATTCACTAAATATTTTATTCTAGACTCTGGTGTCAACAATCTCAGAACATTTTACCTAGCAGCTGTTCTCTCTACGATATTCAGGATATTGTTCCACTTGTTATTAAATAGAAAAGCCGTGATTCATATGTCTATCTTTTGTCAGCAAATAGCATCTGCATCATACTACTTACTCCAAAATATTGATACCCATATGGGCAGCAGATCGGAAAAATATATGTAAATGAAAAATTTAATACATCATTCTGCAAAAAGACATTAATGTGATATTCAAGATATCAGAGAGAAATAAAAGATATCATTGCAAATTTCAAAATATATCAATAATGAATATAAGACATGAACGAAAATTTCTGAGGATATTACAGCAAATTTTTAAAGACATGATCACAAAAATGAAGATACTGTTGCTTTTTTAAATGAAAAGATATTATTAAAAAGTAAAAGAATTCATCGGACAGAAAAACACGTCAGTGTGAAGGACAAGACTACATAATGAGGACATCATTGCTTGCTACAAGACATCGTTGGGGAAAAAAGGAAAGGAAGGAAACAAGGCGACATTTCTATAGGCCCACAGGTCACTGTACCATAATTACTGTCACAAGTAATGTTCCAATTGGCCCCACGCACTACTTATAGAGTTTGTTTTGGAAATCGTCTATTATTTACCGCGAAGCTGGTGGTAAAGTTGGCAATGCAACTACTGCTTTACTGTGGGGGTAGTTTAAACACTTTTTTTGCATTTTGTTTTTGGACGTATTAAAATAAAGTAGACCAAAAAACTTTTTTTTTAGACATGTATAGGTCACTTGCCAGTAAGTCTTTTGCTTTCTTTGCATAGTTTCGATTTTCTCGCCAATGGAGTTGTATTTATCATAAAAATAAAACTCCATATAGTCAAAACGTGTTTCTTCACAAATCGGTTGGTAACTAAATTACTAAATTAAAAAAGAAAATGAAAACTTTCAACAGAGTTATAAAATAATAACAAGTCAGGAATATATTAGTTCTCAACGAGTCAAAAACATGGCACGTACAAAGATATGTTTAACATGAGATTAGGATAATTAAAGGAAAAGAAAAAAATATTAACAATTGCACATCAACAACAGCATAACAAATTTGTTCTTAAAAAGACATAATTGTAAACTTAGATACTTAATATTTTTTTAAAATCAAAATTTCGTTATCCACAGTGTTACGACTCTATGGTCTAAGAAAAATGTAACAGAAAGAAAGTGAAACCAACAAATCAAGTAAAAATCAAAAAGCAATTTATTACTAGATAATTAAAATGAAAAATCAAAAAAAGTCACTTACAGTAATGTGTTTTGAAATCCTAATAATCCAATAAGAATGATTGTTCTAATCACAAGTCCTAAATATAGAATGTTCCGAATTCACGGCTGTGTCCTTGAATGTTATGATGTGCTAATGGTCTCCAAAGTCCTGATGTACTAGTAATCTTGATGTGCTGATGTCAAAATGAAGTATTCCAAAATCTCTGAATAAGTTCACCTAAATTCCAAAATCATCAATTAAAATCCAAAATCCAAAAGTTTATGAGCACTGTTATAATCCAATGAATATTTTAAATAATTCCTCTCTTAGAATTTGTAATGAATTTTCACAACTGTAATAGCTCTTTACAAGACTGATGGTAATGTCAAAAATGAAAAAATGTCCACCAAACATGGCATATATAAAGATTGGTCACATGACAGAATGTTCTAGAATATGAGTCATCTTAATGGAATTTTTACTTGTAAACAAAAATCAACCTTGACCTTCAAATTAAGAAAACATATTGATCAAAACAACCTAATTCAAGGACACTAGTTAAACATGTTTTTCCTGATAACATTAAGATTTAAGCAAATATTAAAGTGAAGAAACATTTATAATTTCCTAAAAAATTTATAATATTATATAAACATCATACATAACAACAGTTAATACCTCAATAAATTTAAACACATTAGCCCTTTTTCTGCATTATACAGGAATATATCTTCAGTACCCTACATTATATCAAATATCAAAATTTTGGCTTAGACTTAAAGTGGTACTAAAATTCCTAAAATATCACGGACTTTAGTGGAGACTGTAAAAATCCGGAAAAAATGTCAATATTTTAGCTTAGCACTAAAATTCCGAAACTGTACAGAGCTTTAGTGAAGACTGAAAAAAATCCGGAAATATGTCAACATTTTAGCTTAGACCAAAAGTAGTACCAAAATTTCGAAGCTTTCACTGACTTTAGCAGAGACTAAAAAAGTCCAGAAAAGTGAAAAAAATATGGTCGAGACAAGAAGTAATATTAAAATTTCTAATTTAATACAGAATTTAGCAGAGATTACAAAGAATTTTCCCCTCAAAATATAAAAATTGTTAAAAAGATTTTTTTAACAAATTGTAAAACAAAATCAAAAGTGAATAATTTACAAATTTACTATTTTTTACAAATAGAAACTAAACAAATTAAAGAATGAAAATGTCCAGACAAATGTAAAAATTGCAAATAATTTTACAAATTGTGAAAATAAAATGAAATTTTATTTAATTTTCTTTTTACGAATTGTGAAGGATATATATATATATATATATATATATATATATATATATATATATATATATATATATATATATATATATATATATATATATATATAAATTTAACAATTTCACGCGGTTTTGAGTTACCAACCCACACGTACTAACCAGCGAAAACTCAACAACGGAGGCCGGACGTGTAGAAAAACATCCCTCTTATAAAAAATTCTAAGATCGACAGAGATAATGTGAAACAGCTTGTCCAAAAGGAATTTTTTGTTTCCTAAAAAAACGAGCCAATACCATTTTATGTAAACCACTTTTTTTAATCAGCCCCTCTCACTGAAACATCAAAAAAACCAGTGAAAGGGAAGGATAAGGTTTACTCCCTTCCTCTTCGTTTACAAATACCAAAACATTAAACATGAACGTATTTACAAGTTTGACAACGTTGTGGAGTCGGATTATACTTCCAGTGATGTAGTACAGTGTCATTTTGCCATCGATACACACCAGGTTTCTGTGCTAAAGAAACCATATGGCCACAATGTTCACAAAACTACCTTTCTATTTCATCATCCTTTCTAGAGAAATCACGTTCAAAATAAGTCACTAAATATTCTAAGGGGAATCCAAGACTGCGTTGACGAAGAAAATGCACACAATATTGTCCACTCACTATCGAATCTGATCCTTGTAATCTCACATTATTGAATTGAGTAGATAAAGCATTTCTTCTCATAAAGTCGATGATGTCGTCTTCCAGAGGAGGTAATCCATAAGAATCAGAATATTCTACACTGTGGTCTTTGGGAAAGTAGGCGGCTACCTTGAGCAATGACTGTCGTCCGTGTTGATGACAGAGGCTTGAATGTCTTTAGTTTTTGCATGTTGAAGTTCGTCATTAGCACACACCACTGAATTCCAAAAAGCTGTGTACGAACTGTGAGTCAGAAGGTAATGAAGTTCCCAGGTATACGTTCTTTTCACAAATAATGATAAGTCATAAGTTCACACTTGACTTTTTCCTTGAAAATAAATCGATGAACGGGAAGTCTTCGTACTATGTTGCAAGAGAACTTCCATACGTTTCATTTCCCAAAAAGTTTATGGTGGTAAGCAATGGTCACGTGTCTCTATACTACTCTTTCAAAATGTTCTCTACTGAGACGAGAGCCTATGCATCTAGTCTTCCAACTTTTCTTCTTGACTCATCATCAAACATTTGTCATGTTGTTTCTGATTAGGATGATAGAATTTACATCCATGACAATGTTCTCTGGTCGGTTGTGTGATTCTTTCAGCCAAGTGACAAGCAAAACAGAAAACTAAGTGTTGCTCTTGTTCTGGCCATCTTGAAATCATGGCTGTATATGTTTTTCTTATTTTTCTCCTTCACTTGTGGTCGCCCATCTTCATACGTTCCATCTTTTAACGGTCTAGGATCATTTCACTCAGACTGTTGATTTCTAGAGTATTATCGAATTCTGCATTCAAGATGACGTTTACTGTGTTCGCCAGAACTACTGCAAACTGAAGTTCCACACGAAGTTGGCCCGATTTGTATACGGTGTAATTAACCTTCGCCGCTGCTTTGGTCTAGAGTTAAATCAAATCTCTACAAAGCATATTCTCCACCCATAAAATCTTCGTACGAAATACCGTGGTTATTGTTGATTCGGAATTGTCCGCTGGCTTCAGAGTCAAGTAAAATCTCACGCAATTTTTCTGGGCAAAGTTAGATTTAAAGGGTCTGGTACACAACGTCTGGCCATCATGGGTGACTTCTATCTTGGACACGTTGAAATATTGGAACTCGAAAGGATTTTTGATCGATGGTTCCGTTGAGGTCTGCATTGCTGACGATGTGGAGTACCAAACGTTTTTTTAGTTTACTTTGGAAAACATGATTTTTTTTTACCTTGGATCAGAGTCCAGAGGCAACAGTGAAGGTTTTAACTTCCACTCGTAGTAGAGAATACTTGGCTGTCGTTCTGCACAGAGTTTAACTGATGTCGTTTCCCACGTCGCACGTATAGTCTGATTTCTTCAACGTTCGCTTTGTACTCGTAAGGATTAGCCATAAAATTGAACGCTTACTACTTCGATTCAGCCCCAGTCGTACATCCACCCCATTCAGCAAATATTTGTCTTGCAATCACGTCCAAACGCAAACGATCCATCATTTCTACACTATGTCCTTGTTTGATTTTTTTTTTTAGGTCGTTAAACCCAACATTACGAGCATCGTCATCCGCAGTGCATTTTTTGTCGTTGAACTTTTCCAACGTGTCAGGTTTCCACACCACTGACGCATCCATATGTTCTTGGCTTCGTTTACTTAAGTCAGGAGATTTTCCTGGTACGTTAGGTAAGGGTAAGTGTCCATTGCTGCTTATGACTAGTTTGTTGTTCAAGTACAAATCCACTTCGATGAACAACGAATGCATGAAATTGTTGACGGAAGCTACTATGGCATCGGCGCCTGGATTGCCATTCTCCGTTTTGAGAACATTGACTTTCAGGTATAGGTAAATGTTGTTCATATCGATTTAATCTTCTGTTTGTCCTTTGATTTCAAATTCGATAGGTGTTGAGGTGGTCAAAGACGACACAGGATGAAGTGTGAAGCGAATGTGTAGGGGTGTCTTTTCCTATCTGAATCAACAGATTTTTTCCTGCTTTCATCAAGGTTTCTTTAGGACTTTGTTTGTAAAGTGAGCACGTTTTGGAGAAATTCATTTTCTTGCATCAAAGCTGCATCTTTTAAAGCAGGCAATCCTTGAATGACTATCGGTTTTAAGATGGGAGCTACGGTACGAAAAAGTTATTTTAACATATCACCTAAATCATGTCCTCGTTGTTGAGTGACTCCTCAGTAAACATGAAACACCTATTCAAATTCACTGGAGAAACGGTTTCGAAAATCTGGTTTCACGGTGACTTTTCCTTTCAAGAATATACTATTTTGTCCAAGATCTCCTTTTATTCTAGAGTTTCTGATAGGAAGATAATGAGGATGTACAAATTCTCGGTGAAGGTGATACGTGTTTACTTCTTGACCGTAAGCTGCTCTGGCAGAATCCACTTTGAAAGGAATGACTCTCAGCAACGGAAAAGCTATGTTTCCAATGGTGTTTGCACTCGACGACATCAGAATACACAAACATAAAAATCAGTCCTTTGTTCAGTTCGATAAGGTTGAGAACATGCTTGTAGAATCGATCGTTGTTGTGAATGTCTTGTGACTGTGGTGTTATGTTCGTGTTTTCACCCAGAATAGCAAACAAACTGGGAGAAAATCTGATAGACAGCGTTTTTCCTTCTTAAAAAGACATTTTAAGACGATGAGCACTTTTATGGTACTCTATCTGTACACTTTGGCAAATTTTCTCCAGTGCTTTGCCAAACTGACCGTTGAAAACTGCTGACATCTTGTCGACTAGATGTTGAGCATTGAAAAAAATATCCTGTAGGAATTCTCATGGTCTAGATATTCAATTCAGGATTCGCTGGCGATGGTGTTTGGGATTCGTGAATGAGAGGATAATTTTTGTCCAAGTACTCTTGTTTGTTAAATATTTTGACGACGAAAGTGGTTTGATTTCCAACCACATTCCAGACTTGAGATGGATGAGCTTCGTGATTTAATTGATTTGCTTAAGGTAACCTGGCTGTAAAACAACATAATGTGTCGTAGGTTAACACATCCATAGAATTGTCACTAGGTGATGTTAAATAAAATTGGTTTTTCATAGTTCAATGGTTATGGTCTCCGAGGAGTCACTCGATGTCAAAGGATGATTTTCCAAAGAGGATTCTATAAGAGGACTGCTGCTAATGTGATTGGAAGAGTTGTTGTTCTAACAGGTTTCAGAAAGCTATCGTTGTTGTTATTACTGTCAGTATATTTCAACGACGGAATGGTAAAAAGATGACTAATAGAACTGCCGAGTAACTGCTTGGAGCTTCAAACAACGTGTTGATGGTAGAGGGTGGGTGTTGGATAGTACATACCTGAGTGATGGATAGTAAATAAGTGGCCAATGGTCACTCCAAACGACGTGTTAGATAGTAGATAACTGGGTGTTGAATAGTATATCATTGGCTGATGGTAACTCCAAACGGAGTGTTGATGGTATAGTGTGGGAGCTGGCTAGTAGATAACTGTGTTTTGGTAAATAACTGAGGGCTGGTCACTTCAAACGGCGTATTGGTTAGTAAGTGTAGTTTAAACATTACATTTTCCGATAGAGGTCATAGAGACCCATAATGTTAAACCTATGGACATTTTAACATTTCATTTCACGTTAGAGGATTATCCTTAATCTGAAACCTATGGACATTTTTAATATTACATTTCACCTTAGAGGTCATAGAGACGTAAAACTAAAAAGTATAGTCTCGATGTTAAATTCCCATATCTTTAATTATTTACAATTGGACCAGAATTCTCATATATTACATACTTACTAGAATTAGTATGTTCGCATATCAATTTCCGTGGCTAGACATTTCGCATATCCATTCCTTTTATATTTTTTCTAGACCAACTTTGAGCTTTGACCACTAGCAGAGTTGTCAATATATTTAGTTTATAGTTTAGAAATAATAGATTGTCTACCGGTAATAAACATTTTATTACAAGTGATAAACAAACATGTTTTTTTTTTTTGTTTTTTTTTTTTTTACAAAATACTCTTATTATTAAGAAAATTGTTTGATAGTAGGATATACCTACACTTGAGCTTGTGGATAACATGTTCGTACCAATAACAAAAAGTTTCATGTTTGTGAGGTTTGCAAATTTACTGTTTACAAAAGAACAATTGCATCTTCTACGACATAGATGTTTTAATCATTTGAATCTGAATGCTACAAAAAGCTGATATGTTTCAAAATATTAAAATGATTAGAAGACGTTCCTGTAAATGGACAAATTAGAAGAGCGTATTCAGAATGTTCGTCCTGAGCTGCGAGAACGCATTTACCACTACTTGGTACAGATTCGAGTGAAACGCAAGGAACAGTTGCATCATAAACGGTATATACTTTTTAATCATTGGTATCTGAATGTTATAAGAAGACTGGTTACTTTGAAAATGTTCAAATGGTAAGACATTGATCAACTGCGAAGACATTATAAGACTTACCATGTCGCAGATTCTGTCATCAGTGTTATACCAAATTCAACAGATGTAAGTCAATGACATTGTTCAAGACTTGGTGAATTACAAAGTACTTTTAGAAGAACTGATTCCACAAGACGAGAAGATTCCTTTGAATTTTGGACGCCGTGTCGTGTGGGTGTTAGCTTTCGTTCTCAAACGTATTCTTTGTACATGCAAAGACATGACAACCATTGAGACTTGAACTGTTTAAATTTAAACAGTCGTTCTAAATTTTCGGTAAGTCACTTTTTGGGTAGGTCAAATGTAAAAATAATCTTTATGAACTACCGAACGACTTTCTTTCTTGGATGATCTTGACTCTCTCGGTCTAGTCGTAGAGGTAGATAGTGTTGGTTCAGGATCACTCAAGTCTTCTTCAAAATCGCTAGCCTAAACATCAGCTAACACTTTTTGGACACTGTCGGGTGACATAGAACGCTTGGCTTCTGGTTTCTCCTTGGAAATCTGTGATCGTTTCATGACAGTAGATGATTCAAATTTAATTTGACTACGTTACATCTCTCTACCTATATATATATATATATATATATATATATATATATATATATATATATATATATATATAAACTCGCACCCTAAGAGAATACACTCACTCAGTTTCAAGCTGTGAAAATGGAAGAGTCACAACAGATCGCACTTC
Source organism: Margaritifera margaritifera (assembly GCA_029931535.1). Lineage (NCBI taxonomy): Eukaryota > Metazoa > Mollusca > Bivalvia > Unionida > Margaritiferidae > Margaritifera > Margaritifera margaritifera. The sequence continues at coordinate 2,254,744 of JAQPZY010001484.1, forward strand.
TCGTCAGAGATTGATAGAGAGTCATTCGAAAGTACACTTCCAACAAGACATCTGACGTCTCCACTTGAGATAAAAGTCAAGATATCTCCTATGCCTGTCAAGAGAAAGGACATTGGGCTCCAGAATGTTCACATCGTCAAAGAAAAGGAACCACTAAGACAGGAGAAAAGAGACATAAAAGTAAAGATACCTATTATCAATGTTAAAAAAGAGCATTGGTCTTCAGAGTGCCCAAGAGAAAAGAGAAAAAGGAGAAGGAACGTTCAGCACAAGCTGAAGAAGTACATATTCCAGTAAGAAATTCAAGAAGGCGAGACAAGCAGAAGAAACTGAAGTAGAAGGACCCATGTCAGTGAAGACATTCAAAAGAGAAAGAGAGTAAAGGAAAGAAAGAAGAAAATATACTTTGGTAAGTGATTTGAAATTTCATTGTGATTCTGATTTCACAAAAATATACCAAAGAAAACGTAAGTGTCTCTCTTTCTCTTGATTTGGTTTTAGTATGGATAAAGTAACACACACAAAAACACAAACACACACACACACACATTATAATGGAGGGATTTGAGTTTATTTTATTTGGCAATTATTGAGTAGTATCTCTTTTCTAAGAAATATAGGTGGCTCTGAAAAGGGCCGTTGGAGGTTTTGAATCACAAAAAATGTATGGACTTGACTTCATCAGTTGTAACTGTCTTAAACCTTTTCCACGTCCAAGTCCTACTCATGTTGCTGCTGCTGCTGTGATAGTGGTAGTATTGACTGCTGCTGGCGTATCAGTGGTGGTCGTGAACGTTGATCTAGTCAGAGAGGGTTTAGAAGTCTTTAATCGTGAAGGTTTCTTTCTCTTCGGTTTGGATAAAGACGTTTGATACATTCCTCTCAGGTATTTTAAATCCACCAAAATGTTTTGTAACACACTAACCGTTTTGTTCTAACTCTCTTCCTTCTTCTCACTGTTCAAAGTTGTCATCTTCTCCTCTTTTTGCTTTTTCCCCCCTCTTGTTGTTGTTGTTGAACAAATACTTCTTCATCTTCTTTCTGACGTTGCAAAAATCTCTCCAACTCTGGTAATGATGGAGAAGGGGGTGAAGGTGGTACTACCGCTGGCAAAGACGATAAGAAATCGCACAAAGACAAATCCAAATTCAGGTCATTCTCTTCTGGAAGAATAGTAGTGATGTGGTATCATAGGCCCATATCGGACTTCCATGTTAAAAAGGATTGAAAGTTTATAGGACAAAACGGGAAATTAACATGGGAAATTTTGGTCCTGACAAAGGGTCGAAAGTTAACAGGCCCAACGAAAATTTAACAGGAGTAAAAAATGGTAACATTGTTAGAAGTGGTTGACCTACATTGGGTAAAGATTTACAGGCTCAAACGGGAATTTAACATGGTGTAAGTTTGTAACATAGTTTGAAGTGGTTGACCTCAATATTTCTGGAGCCGTTGTCGATATAGACCCAAACGAGAATCCTATGCTAAAATGGATCAAAAGTTTTAGACCCAAAGGGGAATTTAACAGTGGAATAGTTATATAATATCCAGCACTTAGTTATCTACTATTCAATACGTAGTTATTTACTATCCATTTACTTAGTTCTCTACTATCCAATATATCACATATACTATCCAAAACGCAGTGTGTAGTGACCAAAACCTCACACCTACTATCTAACGAAATGGGTAGGATGTAAAAGAAGGGCGATGAAATATACACAAAGATATTATCGCACAGAAGCAAGAGTAGGAGTGTTTATAGACACACTATACCAACACAAACATACTATGACATACAAGCAAGGGTAAGGGGTTTTAAGTTTTAGTTGGGTTGTAAAGATAGACAAAGAACATACACAAACATACACAAACACATATATCAGCAATGAGTAGTATATCTCTCTCTTTTAACACCACTCTTTATTATTGGCCTCTACACCTCCCGGGTCGGACACCGCAAATCGCACATCGTTGTCCCCATCTGTCTCCACTCCAAGATGTTTTCGTGGAGACAATGAGTTTAAACCCAGGCTCATTGACCGCCATATCCCTCCTTTTCTCCCCACTGCCTCATTTTCTGCTGAACCCTCATCCAGTTGGCATTTAGTCTCTGAAAGTCTCTCTCCTTCTTTTGCCGTTCCCTTTCTCTCCTTTTTTCAGCCAACACTGCCTTCATCTTGACAACTTCTTTCTCCAAGACTTCTCACACAAACCTCTTGGCTATTTTAAGTGAGGTCTTCTCCCTCTTTACATGCCTTTGGTTGGGGTAACATCCCATTTCCTCTACCTGTCGTATGAGCTACTCTACTCTCTCTATCAAACTGATGGCTTCCCTCAAATTCCCGACTTGGCAATGTTGGGCGACTGTCACTCTTCTTTACTGTCTTCAGGATCGCCGATGAATAGCAAAACTGATGAACGCACCTCTTTATATGTGGGAAGCTCAGACGTGAAGTAAAACATCCGTAGGTGTAGTACAGAATACAAGTCAAGAGAAATCACGCGGACCTAAAGAAAATATTTTTGTTCCCACACAAACTCCTATTATCATTGAGACTGAGAAATTTATGATACACAAGGGTATGAGTGTTTATATATACACACTAAACCCACAAATACATATTATCACTCTGAAGTAGGGGTTTAAGTTTTAGTTGTGAACATAGACATACAAAAACATACAAACATAAAACACAAAAATGTTTGGCAAATGAGTAGTATATCTCTTTTCTAGAGATTTGAGAGGCCCTGAAAATGGCCGTTTCGATTGTTTTATACACCAAGTGTCCACACCTCCCAGGTATAGGTCTCGAAGCAGCTCATCTTCTATTCCATCTATCTCCACCCCAGTGATTGATGGAGACTGGTAGGGATGGGGGAGTATTATTTACCTCGCTTTTCCAATCTTCTGTTTGAGGGACTATTGGTGACTGCCTCTGTTGTTGTAGTTGTTGTTGTTGCTGCTACTGCTGGTATTGCCACTGCTGCAGCTCTATATCCCCTTCTTCTTTCTGGACGACCCGGTCTTCAGTCTGGGGGACCCTACTTCTCCTCCGCTGTTGAGATGATCGTGTAGCCCGCACTACAGGCCTCACGGCACAGCAGAGACGTGTCCGTGACACTCTAACATGAATGTCATTGGTTGCCACCTCTGTTGTCACAACACATGGACTTCCCTGGTGTTTCCTCCTCTTGTTTTTCTCCCACTTCCTCTGATTCTATAAAACTTCATCTTCCAACATCAAGATGACAAAGTGATTTGACAAGTTAAAATGCATCATGGTCCTCTTAAACAATCGCTGGTCTGGATGGAGTTCCTTCGCTTGATCCAGGAGACGATGAACACACTCTAGGTGCACTAAAGTTTGGCTTAATGTTCTGGTCGTATTTCTGCTCATTTTTGTCTTCTTTGTCAAATCGACGATGGGTGGCAAGACTGCTTACATATTTAATTTGAATTATGCGGTCATTCGGCAATGTGCGAGTGGTTAATGCGCACGACGCCCTATTTAATTCATACACACCACTCCCTCGTTGCATGGTTTCCCCACTTTGAGGGTTCGTTGGAAGCGAGATGTGGGAGGATGTGTAAGTTATTCGTCAGATGAGTTGCCAGGCTGCAAACCCACCTGACGCATTACTGCGTGCACGGTATGCTTTTTACTTACATGTCTGGAGTGGAAGGCTGCACGGAATCGGCAACGGAGGCGCGAAGCGGAACGGAAGTACCGAAACACCAGGAACGTACATGATCAAATTCTGCCCAGTTAGCTATTCGGGCTGTCCCTAACGTGGCAGCCGTGAAACACCACAGGTGGCCCCCTCCCCTCTTCCTACCACAGCAGGTACAGCTCCGTTCTTGTGATGTTGCTGGCTTGACGGCTGGTTGCTGTCTGGTGAACGCGCTGCTTTATATGGTAGAAGCATGGACGTGAAGGAAAACACCCCTCAGATTCGGTACGCGGACGTGAAAGAAAACATTCTTGTTATTAGAAAAATCGACAGAGAGAATGAAAGAGCATGTCAACAAAATTGGGGGCGGGGGTAAAAAATAAACAAGTCAACACCATTTTATTTTTCTAAATGAACATTTTTAATAATAAGAAGAAGCTTCTCTAAGTCAAACATGAATACAAACTGCCAAATTAAACATGAACGTATTTACAATGTTCACAACGTTGTGGAGTCAGATTAGACTTCCAATGATCTAATACAGTATCATTTTGCCATCGATGCACACTACGTTTCTGTGCTGAAGAAAATAGATAGCCATATTGTTCACAAAACCACATTTCTATTTTATCATACTTTCTCGAGTACTCACGTTTCGTGTTTTAATTTTGTACTCTGACTTTGAAATGTAAATATGTTTTTGTTGCTGCTGCACTATCATGACAAAAAAAAAATTAAACGTCTATCAAATGTATAAAATGTCTTGTCAGAATTTCAAACACCATTGTTATGGCGGCATCCATCGTCCCCAAAGTGATTGCCGAAACGTTAGATCGTCAAAGCTGGGAGGCACTGTATCTTCGCCATCCCTTCAACATGTTGATTGCTGGACCAATTGGTTGAGGCAAAACCGAATATGTCAAATGTTTGAACACAAATCACATTTGTTCGATCGTCCTCAACAACGTATCGTGTGGTGGTACAAAGAGATGCAATCGTCTTGCACTTTACTCCAAGAAAGTCAAGGAGAATCCATTTCATGTACAGAAGGAATTCCTCGCGAAGATGGATGGGATCGTGTCTGACTCTAGTCAAACACATCTCGGCATCTTCGATGACATGTTAGGAGAAGACGGAGAGGAAATTAAACTTTGTTTTACATGAAAATGACATCACGGTAATGCCAGTATTATTTACATTACTCAAAACTTATTTCAACAAAGTAAAGCGCATCGCACCATCAGTCTCAATTCACATGATGTGGCGCTGTTTAAAAGCCAAGAGACAAATCTCAAGTGCAAGTGTTAGCCAAACAGTTAGGAACACCTTGGCTGAATTATGTGTATGACAATGCCACTCAATCACCACATGCGTATTTACTCATCGATTTAAAACCTACCACTCCCGATTATTTGAGATTTCGACCAAATTTGTTTCACGATTGGTGCCAAGAGGGAGGCCCTGTCATTTACATATCACCTACCTCGTTTTCGTCTGTTAAAAAAAACTATGAAACATCAATCACTTCTTTTCATTCTAACGGTATTCAACATGACTTCCTTTCAATCTCATCCTCCTGCCAAAGTGATTCATGCACTGATGCCATCAGTCAAGAAACAAAATGCACAAGTACGTTCACGTTTGTTAGAAGTTAGTCTCAAAGAAGTGTTACGATAGTTGACTTTGACAGCACGTTAATTACTTCAAGGCATCATTCACATACCACATCAAACAAAACGGTTTTTTTTAATTTGAAAAAAAACAACATAAAGTAGCTTTGTCACAACTGGCTGATCCAAGAACCGATAGGCAAACCAAAACACATATCATTTTGAAATCTGGTGGAAGTGGATTTTTAGGGGCTGTCATTATTCGTTCACTTTAAAATCGGATCGTAATGCCAAAGCTTAAAAGGTCAAATTTGCCTAAAAGACAGCAGACCAAAAAGAAGAGAGGTGGTGGTGGTGTTGCAGCAAGTTCACACTCTAGCAAAAGGAAGAGGAAGAAAAGCTCCAAGAAAAGTCCCAAGAAAAAAAACATCTCCTGCAAGAAAGAGAGGTACTGACGCTAGAATGCGCACGTGTTCAAGAAAACCTCGCTTGCTGACAGTTTCTCCTATTACTTCTTCGTCTTTGTCGTTCATAATGATGCCTGCCACACCTGATTTAAGACCAATGTTTCCTAATTTGATGAACAACTGAAATCCGTTTCTAAAGGAACTTCGACTTCCCCGGCGACAACGACGTCTTCTTCTATTGCTCTATCTGCTGCTGCTGCAGCCAAAATAGTAGCCTCTCCTAAGACAAAAGTACAAGACAGAACAGGTGTGTTTCAAAGTTTACTGGATTTGTCCAAACAAGAACTGGCAAGATTTAGTCCGTTGAAAACACCAGTAGTTCCTATAGTCACGTTGATACGACGTGCCGACAATCAGGGAAGACAAATTCTAGTAAAGAAGTGTTGGATAAGAATCACTTCAGTTTTCTGAACCTGAAATAAAGATGTCACCAAAAAGTTCACATCATCATCATCCACAAAAACCTTCTTCCAGAAAAGGAAAAAAAGGGAGTCCCTTCTCAATGAGCTAAACATTGGGATGTTTTGTCAGCACTGTCCAACCCAATGATCCTATGTGAAAACAAATCATCTAAAAAGCACCCAAAGAAATCATCGATACCGTGTGTGAATATTGTTTGAACGTTTTGAAAGGAACGGTGCCTTTGACCAAGATACAGAAATAGAGACTAGAAAAAATCGTCACCTTCTTCGTCAAATGGCGAAAAGAAAATGCCCATCTGTCAAAACAAAACAATAGTCGTTCAACGAGGAGGACTTCTACCCATGCTGATATGACCATTGTTAAAAGTGCTTGTTCCTTTGTTAGGATCGATTCCTGGACCTCTTTTAGGAGGAGTGATGAGACGATGAAAAAGAAGAAGACAAAAAGGACATACGTTTTTGGAAAGACATCACACTTGTACCCCTGGATCTTATGGAAGGACGGAAATTAACTCTATTTCCATACAAACGATGGATGAAACTCCATTGTTGGTACGAACAACGGACACCACATTTACCTCCTAATCCTAATCTCCCGAGATGTCAAACTTATAACAAGAAGTACAATCGCGGATGGATCGAAAAGATTTGTCAGAAACAGAAAAATCGCAACGGTACGGACAATTATTGCAACATCTTCAACTGCTTCACCAAAAACTTTAGACGAAACAGATAAACCTACTCTGAGAGATTTCAAGAATGTCATGAAGCGAACAAAAGCAAAAAAGCAACAAAGATGATGACAGAAACAGACACAGGGATCCGTCCCTGTGTCTGTTTCTGTCATCATTTTTGTTGCTTTTTGTTCGATCCATCAGAAGAAGAAAAAGATTCACGAGAAGTCTTTCAAATTCCATCTACTCCTCCTCCTAGTATGGCAGCCTCATTGTTGACACCTTGCCCTACTCCCAAAAGAGACGAAACTAAAGCTTGGGTCAAAAAGACCACACGAACAACCTAAGAGCAGTATCAAACAGTGGGTGACATATTGAGGAGCAGCAACAAAACAGCAAACCACATGGATACACGTTTAGCTAGCATTTCTTACAGTCCTGTTCATGCTGCTGGCTACAGAAGAATTCAAAATTTGTATCGTGCTGCTGAAACCAAACTCAAAAGTTTACGTCTGCAAGATGTGCAACAATGGTTACAAGAACAAGCAAAGTAAATGTTACAGAAATCCATTGGACGAAAATTTTCCAGAAGCCAAACGAAGGTAGCAGGCATCGATCATCAATGACAAGCAGATTTAGCAGATGTCTCTCATTTAGCGGCGTACAATCGAGATTACAAATATTTATTTTGTGTTATTGACGTGTTATTGACGTGGATGAGGGTTCAGGAGAAAATGAGGCAGTGGGGAGAAAAGGAGGGATATGGCGGTCAATGAGCCTAGGTTTAAACTCATTGTCTCCACGAAAACATCTTGGAGTGGAGACAGATCGGGACAACGATGTGCGATTTGCGGTGCCCGACCCGGGAGGTGTAGAGGCCACTAATAAAGAGTGGTGTTAGAAGAGAGAGAGAGATACTACTCATTGCTGATACTGTAGTATCATCAATTTTCGTGGGGGACCAATTTTCGTGGTTTTCGTTGTTGCCCCGAACCACGAATTTAAATACCCAACGAAAAATTAGCCACGTATGATGTTGGTGCCCCCCCCCCCCCCCCGCTCATTTTCTTATACTGTGTCGTTCCTAGAGATTAAGGAACCTACTTGTATTTCATAAATCAACGTAAATACTGTAATTTGGAAATAAAATATTAGCTTTTACACGTGTTTGTTTTATTTTAAACCTTTAAAAAAGAATTATAAAGCATTTTATATTGTTTCAATGCAAACGTGTCGATAGGATATCCGATAGCTTTAATTTCCACTGACTGCCTTAAATCGATATGCGAGATAGGTAAGGATAGAGAGAAACGAGAAAAAGCATAAGGTATTCAAACACTAGTAATGTTGAAAATGAAAGAAAGAATAATAAAAAATAATAGTATATGAAAATTAAATTAAATACTTGTTCAAATCGATCCTTCACTCGAGTACAACTGTTGTTAAACAAGTTAAATCCTCCCTAAACCATATTTCATTTATCCATGCATTTTTATTCCAAAAGTACAACAAGCCTGTAAAATACTAGAACTATTGCTTGAAGCACTATTATTAATGAAACACTACGTATATACACTAATTACAGCAGAGTATTAAAGCTCACACTTAACTGATTTTCGGACAAAGCCACTGCATCAACATCGTGTCAATCAAGTTTCAATGTACACAATTTAAATCCTCCTGAAACCACATTTCATTTTATCCATGCATTTTTAATCCAAAAGAACAACAATCCTGTAAAATACTAGAACTATTGCTTGAAGCACTATTATTAATGAAACACTACGTATATACCCTAATTGCAGCAGAGTATTAAAGCTCACACTTCACTGATTTTCGGACAAAGCCACTGTATCAACATCATGTCAATCAAGTCTCAATATACACACAAATGCTTGTGAGGTAAATAATCCCCAAATTACACAATTAAACAATTCCAGCTGTGTTGTTGGCTGCGTCGGCTTACATTGATGTTATTCACTTGGACAAAAATACGGTTTCAGTATTGAACTTGACAGGTTTTTGATTTGTGCTCATACATGTGAAAGTATAAACATTCAAGTGACCGCCGTTTGCGTCGGCAGAGTTTTATTCTTTTGTATTCCTTATTTTGGGTATTTGTAGAGGTTAAACCACGAACTTAAACACTTAGTAATATGCAAACTTTGACAGGAAAAACCACGAATTTAAGTACCCACAAAAATGTCTTTTTTTACAAAACCACTAAAATTGAACCCGACGAAAATAAATGATACTACAGTATATGTGTTTGTGTATGTTTGTGTATGTCTATGTCTATCTATGCAACCCAACTAACACTTAAAACCGCTTACCCTTGCTTGTATGTGATAGTATGTTTGTGTTGGTATAGTGTGTCTATAAACACTCCTACTCTTGATTGTGTGTGATAGTATGTTTGTATGTATGCGGTGTTGACGTTTAGCTGCTTCAAATTGTTGCGCGGGGTCAACATCAGTAGGGTGATTCCGGATAACTTGTCCGGGGAAAGTTTCAAATTCACTCGGTTTGTTTTCTCATCGCAGTTGAGATCTTTTCGGGTTCACATCGGCTCAATGTGACAAGTTTACGCAGATGTGACATTTGATTTAGAATGTAACAGGTTCAATTACGAGTTTTTAAAAACCGCTACAAGTTAATGAAAACACTATGTGTTTGAGAAATTTCTATGAATTTTCCACAGGCGCGTTAATTACCCTCCTTCGGCCACTCAAGCCTCGAAACAACAGTCTTGTCGGAGAGAATCACAGCAATATATCTTTAGTTTGAGTCCTCACCAACACATGCTTTGAAGTACATGTCCACCAAGGACTGCTTAACCAAGTCTAGATGCTCGAGAGAAAAGTAATAAATCGGGTACACCGTAGTAAAGTCTTTTTGGGAAATTTGCAAGCTCGTGTCAATATTTTAGTGTCGGTTCAAGAATTTCAAAAGCCGATGCTAGATACGCGCGACATTATTATTTTCGAAGTCAAACAAAATATCTTTGGTGGGTTCTTTGGTGACCGTTTAACCTCAGCGAGACCTCAGTCACCTTCAGTTTTGAAAATATCATCGAACTTCCCTCTTGTTTTTCTATATTGTGCATGTTCTGAAATGCAACAAACACGTGCCGTGGTATGCTGACACCTTGTTGGACACTTATTTGCCATGGGAATTCTTCTCAGACGTCGCTTTGGTGCGAGTCTGTGGCCATCGCGAGGAATGAAATCATAGATATTTCGCCAGATGCTATAAATTATGTCAAACGTTCGTCTGTGGTCACTGAGTGACTCACTGAAGGCATCCAAAACGTAAGTTTAGATAACACAACTGTACTGTCGACGGCACCATCAAGCCTAATTGCATCATTATTGGTGTGGCTCTTACGTCTTAACGTGACTGTGTGTTTGGTCCCGAAAATAACTTTACGAACGTCTCTACAAAACCCAAATATGTGTGATAGTGGAATTGTGCAGGACCGTCGCTGTGTCTGGCGAGTCCTAATATCGTAGTGGCAATGTCAACTTTACCCAAACAGGGTTCGATTTTCGTTCCGTCGATGAGATATTTTGCGCTATTGAACAATGCCATTATGCCGTTGTTGACAAATCCGATTTTGTCGTTGGCGTTGAATGCGGCGTTCTTGTCTAAGATTGCTTCACATGGGAGAAAATACCGAAATGTGTCCTGAACATGAAGTTCTATTGACCCTTCCTGGTTTGGCACCCTAGCATCGCATGCGTAATATTACTAATCTTGAACGCTTCTATCTCGCAACACAGGCGCGTCCATGTCCCACGCCGGATGACATACGTCTTTGAATTAGGCCATACATTATCGGTTTCGTCTAATACTTTTTGGCGAGACAACAGTAAAATCCGCTCCCCTTTAGCGCATTTGCAGGCATGTAATCAGCATTAGAATTTGCCAGACGTTGTTGAGCTGCTTCATTAATAATTTTACTAACCGAAGCTGGCATAGTTGCTGTGGATGAAAGTGTAACTTCTCGTGGAAGTGTAACCGCCTTTGGTTGTCGAGTCACTAATCGTCGTAAAACCGCTTGCGATCCCAGATTTTTCAAACGATCCGCAGCGGCGCTTTTAATGCTATCAACAATTCGCATTGCAACTTGTTGAGCATTCTGTGCAGCGCGAGAGGCCAGGCCCGCGAGAACCTTTGGGGCTCCCGTGAACAATCCCAGAACAACATCGCCAAAGTCATTTCCATACTCTGTCGCGTAAACGGGTTTTCTCGCGTTGACAACACGCACGAGCATTACACGTCCTCGTACGACTGTTATTGTATTAAATATCAGGTGGATCTCTAATATACAGTTGTATCGTCAAGGTCTCACCGCAGAGGTCCAACGTGTGCCTGTCCTGATCCACAGGGGTGAAACGAAGGTGCATGAGTCGGGGATTGTTACATGGAAGATACCCGGGCGTGGAGTAATCGATATCAGATTACCTGGGGGATCAGTCGAGGCTGAGGCTTCATAACTGCCACTGATGACGTCACAGGTTAAATTAACTTGAATCGTCGAAGTGATGCCGACAATGTCTGCGGCGATATTATAACTGGTACCGTCGGGTCCTGCAGGTAAGAACCGTTGGTCCGCGGGAATCTTATTATTATCTTTAGGCCAGTCAATAACTATTCTCAACGACGACTGTCCAATGTCAACTTCATACTGTGGAGATTTAATCGAGATGGCAGAGCTGAGTGTTGGATTGTGTTTTTCTATGTAGATTTTAGAATCGCGCTTGGTCATCAATGTAATCCTTAGTCAGATCTCATCATTCTTTGATTCAATCTCGTACGCGCCCGTGGAAAGCCCAACAACGTTCCAGATTTCGCCACCGTCTGACGAGAACACGAACGATTTATTCGTGTCAAAGCCCCCGAACGACGGCGATCGAATGAGGGGCCAACTACGGTAAACTAGCAACGATTCTAGTGCGATCTCGAGTGTGCGGGATTTCCCTGCGGTATTTAGCGTCTGGAAAGTCACGTGAAATTCCGGTTTTGTAGACGAGATTGTAATCATCGAGGCAACGCTTGGGGTTTTATTTGCAATGATACGCTGTATCTCAGCATTGATTTCGCTAAGAATGGAAAACGCCTCAGAACTCATCATTGGTTTTATATACATCATCGATGTCTTTAATGAGTTCATACATTAACGCGTCTCCGCTATCTTAATGTTGTTGGTAAGCAACAGCTGACAAATCGATGCGGCCTCGTTGATGACTTCTGGCGCGTTGTTGCCGGTGTGAACCGACCCCAGGAGTGTTTCCAACCTGTCTACGAGTTCATGGACCCGCTGCTTGTCTGCAGTCGTGCAATTAACAATAGGCAAACGTTGTGCTTTGTTGGTACCTTCACCAGCAAATTCTTCAGGTCTCCCAACGACTTCTTGCTGTCTCCAGTGTTGACTTGTTACATATTTTTTTTTTATTTCACAGTCAAATTGCTTCCACTCTTCACCTGTTGCCATTCTGTTACTAAACCTTTCCCAATATACCCACATAGCCCAATTTGCAGACGCAGTACCATTGGGACCTTTATGCTTGAGACAGCACATATAAGGAAGTGCTTCTGGGACCTAAGTTGAATTTGAGGTCGAGATTTTGTTTTGACTAATCACAAATGATGTTACTTTTGAAAGCTTGTTTCTGATTGGCTGAATGTGGCCGATCATGTGGGAGAAACAAAAGATCAGCCTGGTGAACTTCGTTTGGGGTCCTCACATCAAACTATCCACGGGAAATTCTCCTTGGTGCGGGTAAATAAATCTGCCACAATGCTTGTTTGGCCAGCCACGCTTTAGCAATATTTGAGGTAACTTTTGCCGCGCTCGCTAACTTTTCAACAGCTGCTTCACCGTTCCATAAAGCGCGTGGACTGTAGTATATCGCGGACAGTTTCGCGTCTATGTTTGTTATATCAATGTGTTTTACTTCAAATGAATGGACTTTGCTTCCAAGTGGCGCGCTAGCGACCCCCAAGTACAATCTTGGCTTTCATACATCCTTTGATGATCCATCTGGCGATTCTTTCTCCCAGTGTAGGACTGATCGCATTCAAGTCATGTATAAGATCTACGTCAGTTTTTTAACGCACACGGATAGCACTTGATGTTTTATATGCAAGATCATGTCGGTAACATGCAGCATCAATGCGGTTAATAGGTTCTCTCCAGGCACTGCTCATTTATTGGAGTCCAGTCGTATATCCAACCGTGTTCAAGGGCCGCAGTAATTGTATCCAGGGATATGTTTTTCACCAGGATATTTACTCCATGGTACCCCAGGTAGTTTTGTTAACTCAGCAGCGATATAACCGCCGCCAAGTTGTTTTTTTTTATAGATCTAGAAGGTCCGCCCACAAACGTAAACTTTTTTGTTCCACACCGGGAACAAGTTACAACGATTCTGGCTCTGCCATTAAGTGTTACAACCCGAGCTGGATTTGTAGTACGAATTTTCATGCGGCATCGCACACAATATGAAGGCATGATAATAAGTTATACTACAATTGACATTTAGCAAATGAGAAAAGATTTCACCGTCATTGACTTCTCTGCGTCGGGGAAGCGTCGACCACACAAGCATAGTTCCGATGGAACCGGTTCCGTGTTTCCAAATTCAGTTGCTGAATCTAATCCAGAGATGGCTAACGTGGGTTCAGTTGTACGTGATTGCACCATCTGCTGACGATCAGCCATGTTATGATGTACTCTGGGATTTTACGAAAGCACTTGCGTCGTCAAAGTCTTCATCGTCCATCATGGAGTTTTTTCCACAATCGATGAAGCCCCTGCGATTGATGACCTTGACCCAGATCCTAATCTTGTTGTGTACGACGATGTGATGCTTGACCGGCAAGATAATTGCGCGAGAATATTTTCCTGTGGCAGGCACAAAACACAGACGTGATCTATGTGACCCAACAATACGCACACGTATCTAAAGTGATCCGGGACAACTGTAACATGTTAATGATATTTCGTGGGATTGACGCGCACAGTCTTGCAAACAATCATTGGACTTGGTGTGCTGTTGATTACTCGTGGGATGAGTTTCGGAATATGTTTGCGGAGGTCACCTGGGACCCACATAGTTTCCTCACGATTGACTTGACTAATGGACCGCGCAAGTATCGCGCTGGTTTAAACAAACCAATTTAACAACCATGATAAATGTATACAATGTCAAAAACAGAGAAAACAGCCAGCGATGTCATAGCAGAGTATGCTGACCGACGCCACAAAGCTGCCCAGGATCGACTTGAACTTCTTTGCAATTATATAGGCGTTCACAAACGTGTCAAAGATATGTTTGCGTTGCGACAAGCCGCACGGGAAGACCTCACAACGGGCTTTAAACAAACGTTTGCACTGCTGATCAAACCAACAAAAGAGATTGTAGCCGAAGACCGCAGAAACTGCGGAACAAGTGAAGAAATTCGCAGAAACCAAAGCCACGATGATGTGAACAGCAGATGAACAGGGTCCCATTGTCAGAACAGCCCAAGCCATTGAACAATTGCCAGTGAGTGCCCAACAAGAGGCAATCGTGCATCCTCCAGAACCACCCAAGTGCAAATCACAGAAATCTGAAATATTGAATGAGCTAGGCCGCCAACAGATGGAGGAGGACGTTGTAAGATGTGCAGCTTCTTTTTACAAGGACGACTGAAAAAAAAAATACGTAACGAAATCATATAAGAAACGTTCCAAGCATAAAGGTCCCAGAAGCACTTCCTTATATAGCTGTCCCAAGCATAAAGGTCTCAGAAGCATTTCCGTATATGTGCCGTCCCAAGCATAAAGGTCCCAGGAGCGCTTCCTTATATAGCTGTCCCAGGCATAAAGGTCTCAGAAGCACTTCCTTATATGTGCTGTCCCAAACATAAAGGTCCCAGAAGCATTTCCGTATATTAGATGTCCCAGACATAGAGGTTCCAAAAGCATTTTCTTATGTGTGCTATCCCAACAATAAAGGTCACAGAAGCACTTCATTATATGAACTGTCCCAAGCATCAAGGTCCCAGAAAACCACTTCCTTATATAAGCTGTCCTATGCACAAAGGTCCCTAAAGCACTTTCAAACACAAACTGTCCCAAACATACAGGTCCAAAAAGCATAAAGGTCCCAGAAGCTCTTCCTTACATGCTATGCAAAAAAGTCCCAAAAGCTCTTTCTTACATCAGCTGTACCAAACATAAAGGTCCCAGAAGCAATTTTTTATATGAGCAGTTCCAAGCAAAAAGATCCCAGAAGCACTTCCTTATATGAGTTATCCCAAGCATAAAACATCCCAGAAGCACTTCCTTATATGAGCTGTCCCAAGTATAAAGGTACAAGAAGCACTTTCTTATATGAGCTGTTCCAAGCATAAAGATCCAAGAAGCACTTCCTTATATGAGCTGTTCCAAGCATAAAGATCCAAGAAGCACTTCCTTATATGAGCTGTTCCAAGCATAAAGATCCAAGAAGCACTTCCTTATATGAGCTGTTCCAAGCATAAAGGTCCCAGAAGCACTTCATTATATGAGCTGTTCCAAGCATAAAGGTCCCAGAAGCACTTCATTATATGAGCTGTTCCAAGCATAAAGATCCAAGAAGCACTTCCTTATATGAGCTGTTCCAAGCATAAAGATCCAAGAAGCACTTCCTTATATGAGCTGTTCCAAGCATAAAGATCCAAGAAGCACTTCCTTATATGAGCTGTTCCAAGCATAAAGGTCCCAGAAGCACTTCATTATATGAGCTGTTCCAAGCATAAAGGTCCCAGAAGCACTTCATTATATGAGCTGTTCCAAGCATAAAGATCCAAGAAGCACTTCCTTATATGAGCTGTTCCAAGCATAAAGGTCCCAGAAGCACTTCATTATATGATTGATCCCAGATATAAAGGTTCCAGAAGCATTTCCTTGTGTGTGCTATCCCAACAATAAAGCTCACAGAAGCACTTCCTGATATAAGCCATCCAATGCACAAAGGTCCACAAAGCACTTTCAAACACAAGCTGTCCCAAACATACAAGTCCAAAAAGCACTTCCTTATGAGTTGTCCTAAGCATAAAGGTTCCAGAAGCTCTTCCTTACATGCTATGCAAAAACACTTTCTTACATGAACTGTCCCAAACATAAAGGTCCCAGAAGCACTTCCTTATATCAGCTGTCGTCAGCAAAAAGGTCCAAGAAGCACTTTCTTATATGAGTTGTCCCAAGCATTAAGTTCCCAGAAGCACTTCCATATATAAGTTGTTCTAAGCATGAAGGTCCCAGAATCACTTCCTTATGTGAGTTGTCCCAAGCATAAAGTTTCCCAAAGCGCTTCCATATATGAGCTACCCCAAACATAGAGGTCCTATGAGCACTTCCTTATATGAGTTGTTCCAAGCATAAAGGTTCCAGAAGCACTTACTTATGTGGGCAGTCCCAGGCATAAAGATCACAGAAGCAATTCCTTATATGAGTTGTCCCAAACACAAAGGTTCTAGAAGCACTTCCTTATATGAGCTGTCCTATGCATAAAGATCCCAGAAGCAATTCATTATATGAGTTGTCGCAAGTATAAAGGTCCAAGAAGCACTTCCCTACATGTGATGTCCCAAGTATAAAGGTCCCAGAAGCACTTCCTTATGTGCTGTTCCAGGCATAAAGGTCCCAGAAGCACTTCCTTATATGAGCTGTCCCAAGCATAAAGGTTACAGATGTACCTCCTTATATGAACTGTCCCTGGTATAAAAGTCTCAAAAGCACTTAATTTTATGAGTGGTCCCAGGCATAAAAGTTCCAGTAGAATTTCTTTATGTTTTCTATCCCAAGCATAAAGGTCCCAGAAAAGCACTTCCTTACATGCTATGCAAATAGGTCCCAAAAGCACTTCCTATATGAGCTGTCCCAAACATAAACGTCCAAGAAGCACTTCCTTATTTGAGCAGTACCAGGCACAAAGATCCCAGAAACACTTCCTTATATGAGTTATCCCAAGCATAAAACATCCCAGAAGCACTTCCTTATATTGTTATGACTAGGGGTAAATGTAACAAAAGAAAAGACTCAAACAAGATTTCAAGATTAAAATACAAATATTTAATTTCCTAAAATATTAAAATATTTCAACAAACAATCAAAGTGAAAGAATTAAAATAACTTACAGTATAGAATATCCTTAATAGTCCTAAATTGTTCTAAATTTCACTGATCCGGAAGTTAATCCAAATATTCCGAATGTAGTATGTTCTGAATGAAGTAACTTTCACTGTACTAATGTGCTAATAAGAATCAAATATATCCAAGTGTTATAAATTCCAAATAGTCCTTGCGAATATAGAATATCACAAGTTCTAGAAATGTTTCCGATAATTCCACAGAGCTGTATAATTAATAAAGGTTCAAGACACAGTACTGAATCCTAAATGCACTGTAATAAAATAAATATATATCTCTGAAGTAGAATATCCACACACAAAAAGAACCAAATTCATTTATGACCTCTCAATCCAGTGTAACCATGAAGAATGCCAGAAACTGCTATAAATTCTATAATATAGCCTCTTACTATGCATAATCGAAATAAAAACCCATTAAATCTTTGATAAACAACTGGGTATTTCGAAATATTACAACCCTCTCCAAACCAATCAGAAATTAGGTTATACATGACATCTCTAAAGTACCAGTGTACCAATGTTTATAAACAGTAAATAATGTATTGACACTGAAGAATCATAGAATCTAGATCAGAAGTTCAAATCTCACGCGCTACCACATGATGTACTAATGCTACAAGCGACAATTCCAAGTCCAATGTACTCAGTAAAACATCAATCCAATTACCGTATGTGTACTCACAAGACGACAGCTGTTAGACTAAGAACAGAGATCACAAACTAATAAACTATACCATTCAAAGAAAAAGATATATATATAAATTCCATAACAATATGAGCTGTCCCAAGCATAAAGGTACAAGAAGCACTTCCTCATATGAGTTGTCCCAAGCGTAAAGTTCCCCAAAGCACTTCCATATATGACCTACTCCAAACATAAAGGTCGCAGAAGCACTTCCTTATATGAGCTGTCCCAAACATAAAGTTCCCAGAAGCACTTCCTTATATGAGCTGCCTCAAACATAAATGTCCCAGGAGCACTTCCTTATATGAGTTGTTCCAAGCATAAAGATCCAAGAAGCACTTCCTTATATGTCCTGTCCCAGGCATAAAGGTCCCAGAAGCACTTCCTTATATGAGCTGTCCCAGGCATAAAGATCCCAGAAGCACTTCCTTATACGAGTTGTTGCACGTATAAATGTCCCAGAAGCAAATCACTTCCTTATATGTGATTCCCAAGCATAAAGGTCCCAGAAGCACTTCCTTATACACTGTATGTGCTCTCCCAAGCATAAAGGTCCCCAAAGCACTTCCTTATATGAGCTGTCCCATGCATCCTAACATAAGCTGTCCCAAGCATAGAAGTCCCAAAAGCACTTCCTTATATGAGTTGTCCCAAACATAAAGTTCCCAGATGCACTTTCTTATATGAGCTGTCTCAAGCAAAAAGGTCCTTGTTGATGAAAGTGTCCAATTTATATTTTTTTATCATTATTTTCCCAAATATTGCATGGTGCTGACTGAATTGCTTCTTAGCAATTTATGAACCTGTCAGTCACCTAAGAAAAGGTATATGAATCAATGAGGCCCTTCAGCAACATGTAATATTTGTTATATAATATCAATATTGATCATTGTGTACAGTATACAGTTGTGATGGAATGGTGTGCGCAAAGTTATAATTTAATGTAAATACAGTATGGGTCCTGTGCCTTGTACAGCATTACTCATGTAAATACAGTATGGGTTCTGTGCCTTGTGCAGCATTACTCATGTAAATACAGTATGGGTCCTGTGCCTTGTGCAGCATTACTCATGTAAATACAGTACGGGTCCTGTGCCTTGTACAGCATTACTCATGTAAATATAGTATGGGTCCTGTGCCTTGTGCAGCATTACTCATGTAAATAAAGTATCGGTCCTGTGCCTTGTGCAGCATTACTCATGTAAATATAGTATGGGTCCTGTGCCTTGTGCAGCATTACTCACGTAAATACAGTATGGATCCTGTGCCTTGTACAACATTACTCATGTAAATACAGTATGGGTCCTGTGCCTTGTACAGCATTAGTCATGTAAATATAGTATGGGTCCTGTGCCTTGTACAGCATTAGTCATGTAAATACAGTATGGGTTCTGTGCTTTGTACAGCATTAGTCATGTAAATACAGTATGGGTCCTGTGCCTTGTACAGCATTACTCATGTAAATATAGTATGGGTCCTGTGCCTTGTACAGCATTACTCATAGTGTATATTTTTGCACTGAAGTTTGCACTCAAGTTTTACTCACCTGGGCAGTCAAGTTATGGCAGCACATGCAAAGTCTCGACAGTATCGACAGTAAGAACTCACTTACCTTGTGTTTTCCATCCATGGTTTTCTGCCACATACAACTATATAGAGTGGCAATTTTTCTCTATAGTTACACTGCATAGAGGTTTTGTCTGGAAGTTGTCATCTCCAGGATGGCAATCTTTCAGATATTGAGGCATGTAATAGCTTTAGATGTTCTTCTCATTTTTCCCCATCATCCGTGTTTGATAAAATAATTTGCTACATTAAATGTTCAAGAATTTATCGTAAATTTCCATTATGTCAAACAAATTTCATAAAACACAATGCTTCAGATTTAATACAGTCTGTTTCATGTTACAGTCATATTTTTATCGGAACTGACAAGTTGGGTTGAATTATGTATGCTATATACATAATAGTAAATGATGAGAAGTGCTCTGGCATTTTATAATCCCATGTGATTATTATTGTTGTAGATAGATTCATGTATGAACATGGTTATCATGTAGATAGATCCTTGTATGAACATGGTTATCATGTAGATAGATCCTTGTATGAACATGGTTATCATGTAGATAGATTCATGTATGAACATGGTTATCATGTAGATAGATTCATGTATGAACATGGTTATCATGTAGATTCATGTATGAACATGGTTATCAGGTAGATAGATTCATGTATGAACATTATCATGTAGATAGATTCATGTATGAACATGGTTATCATGTCATTTAATATGGTCATTCTTAATTAAGAACAGTTTTAATGTTCAACCTGGACTTTTTGTGTGTACACATAACATGTATAGTGGTGTTTGTACTAAACTGCACTAGAGTTTATGGTTCATGTATTATACAATTCTGTTGTGTATTTCTAGCTGACTTCAGTAATGTTGGTCAAACCATTTGGCTGGGCTCAACATCCAAAGGGTCAAGGGTTCCTGCTCCAACATGTACTTGTGAGTAAGTAAGGTTCCCAGAGCATCCTTCTGCAGATGGGAAGGAATGCAATAAATGGGATTATTCCTTGTGTACACCCTATTATAGTGAAAGAGGGCAACTTCATCTTCATTGTTGGATGGTGTATTTTTGATAATTAAATGTTCATTATATGAATGACATGGTGTCACAATTTCATATCTGTTGATGAATGGTATATTTTTATATATTCATATTCATTGATAAATGGTATATTTTCATATATTCATATTCGCTGATAATGATATATTTTCATATATTCATATTCTTTGATAAACAGTATATTTTCATATATTCATATTCATTGATTAAATGGTATAGTTTCATATGTTCATATCTGTTAATGAATGGTATATTTTCATACATTCATATTTTATGAACATTACAATTCAACAGATTCATATTTATATGTGAACATCACAGATTTATAATTTCATGTCAACATACTCACAATTTCAATGAATGAACAGAACAGTTTCATATATGTCAGAGTGAACAGAACAATTTCATATCGATCATAGTCAACAGAACAGTTTCATATCCATCATAGTCAACAGAACAGTTTCATATCCATCATAGTCAACAGAAGAGTTTCATATGTGCCAAAGTGAACCAAAGTTTCATATCTGTAAAAATGAACAAAAACAGAACAGTTTCATATCTGTTAACAGAATATTGTAATTCAAGTTTATGATATGCACCAGCTAATGTGTATAATTAACTGGGAGATATGTGGGAAAGACTTTTAAATACTTATTTTGAATTCAACACATCATTGAAATAGTAGTATTGTTTGCATGTGGAGACTAATTGTAGTTGCTGTAATTACCCCAAATAGTCAGACACTCCAATTTTCTGTACACCATATTTTTAAATAGTACAAACATTATTTGAATGAAAAGAAAGTTTATTTTTAAACCAATAAAATAAAAAATATAGTAGGACTGTATGCTAAGGAATGTTTTACCTGTACAAAAAACCTGGTGATTGAATAGTCAACCCTCTGGCAATGAAACTGCTTTGATTACCCTAATCATCAGATGGATTAACTCAAGGTGCTGTCAATAGGCGCAAATAAAACAGCTGATATGCTCGACAAATCATGATCAAGCAGTTCCCTAAACAAAGTGAGCCGTGAGTTTGTTAAAGGTAATGATACAGGAAAAACAATCTTTCATCTCGAGACAGTTTGCAGATTTATTTAATGAATCACTCTGATAACTGTAAAATCAATGGTCATTAGCGTTACATTGAGCTGACATGTGATTGCAGGCTTCTTTTATATTTACTGTTGGAGAGTGTACAAAGAAAGACAAAGCAATCAATAAGATCAGTTCCAATTGTCACAAAGTGGATTAACTTGTACAGTAATAATCTCATACAGTAGTTCTGATGAAATGATTTAATGTGCAATGAAGCAAATTCATGTGTGCGCATGTGTAATGTATATTATCGCATTTGTACTTAACCGTGTCTCATGTACTACATGACTCAGTCATTATATTTTTAGCTGTTTTTGTGATGGGGAGCCATCGAATTCTGTGGGGTTTCGTGCAACCTGTATGCTGGGATCGATGGTGATATTGGTTCAGGAGACAGTATTGGTTTACTTGGAGTGAGGGACCAAAGCTTTGGGACCAGTGGGACTGAATGGAATAAGGAGGCTTTTGAGGGATCCTTCCGCAGACTGGGAGGGGCGGGCCAAGCATGGTGGCTCTGTGAAAAATTTGACAAGAGCTGTGGAACTGAAAATACATCGTGATCATCAACTAGACACTACAAGATACATGTTCCATTTTTTAATCAATGTTATTCAATATCACTATATGTGTGAGATCATTAATTCAATATCGCTACATGAGTGAAAATCAATAATACATACACCCTACTTGTCGATGATGCATACATTATTCTTATTTTTGTCAAATTCTATACCTTGATCACCCTTGGTGATAGAAACATACATTATTCATATTTGATTTTTTATTTGGGTGTCAGAATTATATATGTTAGATAGAGTAAGACAGAATTCATTCTGTGTGTATATATATACATAATTTTCATAATTGTCCTTTGTTGCTTCACTAAATCCAAACCCACTCAGGGTATCATGTGACACTAGTAACTCAGCAATTTAATAATCTACAACCCTCCACAAACAGTGCATGACTTATTTACAGAAATGGACCGGTAATGGACTGGGCACACTATATGATCCATATGTGGAAAGGGACCAGGCACTCCATATCACACTTTGTTTGGAGTGGTCGAGTTAAAAATGAACTAAAATGCATAAGGCATAATATTATACATTACAAAGTATTTCCTCCATTTAGGATTTTCAATGCCATCTTCTTTTATATCCTTTCTTTTTTTTTTATTTGATTATTTGTCTTTTTTCAACAAGATTTCATTAGAATTAAAATTAAGACTTATTGATTTACATCACCATATTGTTCTTGATATCACAAGCCTGATATAACCTTAATGCTTGCAAAGCTTAATATGAACATGTTTGTCTTTTTTTCACTGCAAGTGTAGCCTTAAAATCTAATTTCGACTCCACCATAATTTTTGTAATAGGAACCCAAGTTCGGAGTCACTGGTCCTATGATATTGAAACACAAAAAAATAAATTATGACAAGTACTGCATATTCTTGATCTTATTTGATTTATTGATAAACAATATATATAATAATACATGTGAACTTTAAAACAGACAGCAATGTGTTCCATTGGAGTCAAAAGTCCTCTCAATGAACAGCACTTATTCATTAATTCAAAACACAAAACATATGACAGTAATATACAAACAATCCTCACATTAACAGGTGAAACTGATTTACAAAATACTTTCCAATGAAACACTCTGAAAGCATAGAGAACCAGTGTAAATTTACATACAACAGTAATGTAGAGGACATTTAGATCCTAGGACACTATTGCTTGAATGATGCCCACTACAATGTGAGCTATATAAGTATAGTACCTTTGTGCAACAGAAATTCTTTCTTTCTCTCCAAAATCTAAGCAAATCCACACTCACATAAAAAATCAACACACATCTCTCTCTTACAGTCTTAGCAGATTAGAGCTCGAAATACTCTTTTTCAAAGTGGCTACCTAGACTTTTCAGTAGAGCTAAGTACTGAGATTTGATATCATTAATGTCGTTAAATTAACAAAAAGTACTGTCCTGAGTTAATATCTACTTCATTTACTGCACATGTATTAACTTAATAATTATTCTAAGAAAGAAAAAAAATGCTTTTACCCATTCTCCTACCATTAGAATAATTTCTTACTTTGTACAAATGCATGCCAGAACACAAAGAAAGAGTTGAAACCTTAAGGCAAAACCTTAGGATTTTAATTCTTTCCCAACTGCTGAAGCAAAAAATGTGAACTTTGCAGACAGTTACATGATTTTTATTCTAGCATAATCAATTACCTCATAAATTAATTTCAGCCGCATAGTTCGATATATACACTACAAATAGTGTTAACATACTGTATGGGTACCATATGCACACAAATAGAGCTACCACACTGCATGTGTACCACATACACACTAAAAACAGAACT
This sequence comes from Margaritifera margaritifera, assembly GCA_029931535.1. Classification (NCBI taxonomy): domain Eukaryota; kingdom Metazoa; phylum Mollusca; class Bivalvia; order Unionida; family Margaritiferidae; genus Margaritifera; species Margaritifera margaritifera. Next base: position 2,278,579 of record JAQPZY010001484.1, read on the forward strand.
ACCATATATTACATGTATACACACAATTGGGCTACAATATTACATGTGTAGCAGATACAGTCAAACAGGGCTACCATAATGCACGTGTACCATATACACACAAATAGAACTACCATATATTACACGTTTACCTCATACACACAAATAAGGCTACCATACTGCATGTGTACCACATACACAGATAGAAGGCTACTATACTGTATGTGTATCACATACACACAAATAGGGCTACCATATTGCATACATACCACATACACACAAATAGGGCTACCATATTGCATGTGTACCACATACACACAAATAGGACTATTATATTGCAAGTGTACCACATTCATACAAATATGACCAGCTTAGAGCCTGGCCTGGAGATTATAAAACTATTGAGACTAAGGGGGAGCAAATTCTAATTGTTACCTAATTAGTCCAGCATGAATGATGTTTAGAAAATGGTCTACAAGTTCAAATTTTTGTTTTTTGTGTTATTTAAAGATTGGACTACTTACATGAAATTTCATATGCCCAACAATGATTTTAGGTTGAGCTAGAAATCTGACATCCAATAACTTGAGACTGAGACTGAGATTTGTATTCAACCAATCAAACGCTACTTTACTTTTGTAACATCAAGTTTGATTGGTCGATCATAAAACTCACTTAACTCAGGGTCTAAATTGCTCATTCTATTTTTGATATTAAGTAACAGATTTGCAATGATCTGGCTTGAATTTCACCAACAGAACTTTAGTTTATACTTAAGTTTAGAATCCAGAAATTTAAGTTTCACTTAAAATTGACCAATAAAATCTCTTAAGTCTGATTGGTTAATTTAAAGTCAGACTTTAATTTCAGCCAATCAGATAACCAAATATTGAACTGATGGAGCATTTGCAGCATTATACAATGACTGAGCTTTATAAACATGGGTGTGTGTTACATATGGGTAATACTGTATGCTTACTGGTGCGAATTTAGAGGAGGTTTGGAAGTGGAAGGTGGGGTGGGTGGACTGAGGGCAATGTGGAGTGGGGGTGGAGAGGGGTGGAGAGTGTAGATGTAGTATTTTAGAAGCAGTTGGGGTGGGTGGGAATGGGAGGTATGCTTTCATGGGCAGATTTAGAGGCAGAGATGGGGTGGGGGTGTAAGTGTAGGATTTAGAGGTAGTTTGATGAGAGGCTGCAGGTATGCTTATAGGGGTGAATTTAGAGGTGGAGTAGGGGTGGGTGGTGTAGGTGCCAGTTGAATCCTCTTCTCCAGTCAAAATAGTACACTTCTTACTGAAAAACAAGGGAAAGATGGCCATTTAAAGTAAACCACCTCTTCACAAAGTTGGCCATATCCTTTAAAAAAGTCTTGGATTCATGCATGGCTTGGTATTAATATATATGTGTAACTAGACCCTACCTTGCATCCTCTCTGTATCCAGATTGCTATTTATGTCACATAACTTGAAATGAGCATACAAAATCATTTAACCTGTGGATGTGTATGAGTGTGGTATTAAACATTTATAGCATGGTCTGAGAATATGAAAAATTTGATGGTAACCCAGCAGGCTACAAGGAAAAGCACCTAGTAGCCCAGCACACATTTAACACCCATTAGACAGCATTTCAACATGAATCTGTCAGATATAGGACTTTCCACATTACGAGTCCTAATTATTATTATACACCTACCAATTTTCTACCCAAGAAAGAGCCAGAATTTTATCATAATTTCCTACAAACCCGTATCACCATATTCTCAAACGAGGCTGAGCCTACTTTATCCTCGAGGTTTCCTAGTGACAATAGCAGTGCCTCTAGCGATGGAATGCCAACACTAGCAGTAAACAAAGCTCTCACAGAGACGATAGTTAAGAAACTTTGCGTTATATGTAAAATATCTGGTCTAAACCATGTTTTTGTCACAACAACAATAAAAAAGCATTTTTTCCTTTATTTGAAAGTAGTAAAATATTGCCAAAATGTTTGTCTGAAACAAGATCATATTCGGAAATCGCGTACCAAAACATTACAGTTGTACAGTACAACCCATTTACGGAAATTCATAAATGGTAACATTAGTGAGTTTCACGCCTAATGGATGAATTTGAAATTATAAATGAGTAATATTCTCTGCAACAAATCTGTACCATTAAGTTCCAACAATTTCTCCAATCCTGTTGTAAATAACTGTCAAAATAATGTTGTCATTCCCGTGTCAAGTTCCCATTGGAGCCTCTCACAATGTTATGCCAGAAACAGTTCAACCGCATTCAACCTGGCCTCTGAAAGAAACTTCCAGCCATTCAGCTGGTGAAAACTTCCGTGATACAAAATTTCAGAACTGCTCAATAACTGTAAATCACATATATGAGTAGTCTGCCTTCAAGCGTCAAAGAATTTGTGTTATTGACAGTGATGGTAGTCAAACTGAGCGAGCGTTGTTCCGCAAACTTCGTTCATAAACTAATATTCATGCGCATGTCAGCCTTTCAAAAAGTAATTCGGTTTATGCTTTAAGATGAAGTTCATATTATAGAAGTTGAAATGTTTAGCAGTTTCTTGTGTTTTTCAACTACATAACGCGATTTTATTAAATTATCTGAAAATTGAAAGGTATATAACAAAAATATCATTATCACAGTAATGTGATTTTGATTGCTAGATCACGTCTCGTTGTCAGCATAAAAATCCGGATCATGACTCGACGCTTCGCGTCTCGTAATGATCCGGATTTTCTAATGCTGACAACTCGACATGATCTAGCAATCAAGATCGCGTTACTGTGATAATACTATATATTTATTCTCCTTTGTGAAATATTTTCAAAGTCCTATTTATAAATGTTTTTTTTCAAAAATATGAAATAAGACAAGGTGTCATTTAGAAGCACACTGGGTTACCTCTGTATAACATATGGCAGTCCACACCTCAACATTCTGGCAGACCATGTGCTCAGGACACATTGTATCCCAAATATCAACATTCTGGTAGCCCCTGTGCTCAGGACACATGGTATCCCAAACCTAAACATTCTGGTAGCCTCTCTGCTCAGGACATATTGTATCCCAAACCTCAACATTCTGGTAGCCCCTGTGCTTAGGACACAAAATTTTTTTCCATCCTGTTCAGACATCTAACAAATAAGTATGAAAATAAGGCATATGGATTATAGTGTCCTGGCTGAATCAAGCAATCCAGATTAATACCCACACTCTCCTGCCTGAGATGACCATCATACGAAAACACTGATACATGAGCTTATATGGACATCATGAGCTAAAAGCACAGTCACATGACAAATTACAGCTACAAGTCTTTGAGAGCCGCTAACTGTTTCTCTATGTCATCATCTGTCATTCTGGATGATGAAGCTTCCCCAAGTTTTCCACGGTGAGCTGCTGGTGCATTTACCATCTACAAATAGACAACAAGGTGTTTACTCTTAAACATGAATTTCCTCACCAACAGAAGAACATTTGAAGCAGCTGACAATATGTAGACTAAGGCTGTCATGTTTACACGTATAAAGGAGATCATTTTATGTTACCCCTGTAAACATTTTCCAAAACCTGCCTTCTGTTTAAATGATAAATAAAGTGCATGACAAAATGATGTAACTTTGTATCTGGGTCTTATTCAAAGTGTCTGAAAGAAAGCATGGCAAATGATCTCCCTTTTGGAAGTATTCCACTGTTCTGTTGTTGATGTGGCCACAAACAGAAAGCTAAATGTAACCTATATTCTACTGATATTTCGTACACTGGGAGTAGTACTGTTGCAATGACCAACCACTGGAAACATATGCACAGATCTCTTAAAAGTGAGCATGTGGTCTCTGGCAGAATTGTACTCACCCAACAACCAATTGCCGCATTTAAGTCACCAGTATTATCCACAATGTCCAAAGTGAAGTGGGAGCTATGTACTTAAAATATGCACTTAAAAACCAGTCATTATGTGTGCACATGATCTCTGACCACTAAGTATAGTTGAGGGGGAGTCATTCAAAAGATTTTGTGCCAAATTAAATGCCCCTTGTACAAAGTACCTGGAAAAACAACAATTTTGAAGCATGTTTCTGTCTGCTATGACCAATTATTCTAAGAAGTATCTCCTGAATGACCTTTGCTGCTTAGTGCTAGAGCCAAGCAACTGACTATACTGGTGGGGAAAGAAGTTATGTCCCACATTATTTGTACATAGGCAATAATGCTAACTGACTTCCATATATCTGACCTGTCCATAAATAATGAAAGAGAAAACTACACAAATGTTTGTAATTGTCTGCTTGTAAATTCTAGGTGACTGAATTTGCATGTTTCTGCATTCTGTCTATGAGGTAAAACTGTTGTGCACTTATTTTTAACACTGCAGTCATCAAATATACATTTTGTAACATTGGGTCAACATGTACAACTGATGTTAAGGAAAAGTATGTACCAACTTAGGATAGATTCAACTCAATGGACATGGAAGTTTGATTCTTGCTTTATTCTTGATAACATTAATGTTATTTATGGATTCATCAGAGAATCTGAGCAATGTGTCAGTCCATATTCAGCATAATACACTTTATCTTGCTGAAGTTTCTTGATACTTGTAGTGGTCATTGTTCTGTCAAAATTCGAGCAGAAGGTTAGGTAAACAGATAAATAATGTTAACAAGTAATCTGAATTATTGTGAAAAATTCTGATTTTTTGGACTTAATTAAGAAAACTTCATTATTCCAATCAATATCATTAATGAAAACAACTCACATTTGGCACCAAGTGACAGTTCTGGCATGCAAATAGACTAATCATGTTTAAATAGAATTATTTTTTGTTCCAATGGTCATGTAAATGTTTACAATTTGTTGTAAATGTGACACCCTCAATACAGATTCCCTCAATACAGACTAACATGGAAGAATGATAATGAGGTGAAGGGAGCTAAGTGATTTGCACAGAGATATACTACAGCTGACCCAGGCTGGTCTGGACAGGATTCAAATCTGTTAACCCCTTGTTGTGAGTCTATGCAAATGACTGAGTAAGCACACATGTGAGGGAGTAAAATATTACTACAATGTATTACTCATTAAGATGCATCAACATCCAAAGTTTCATCAGTGTTGGGTTGAAACAAAGTTTTTTTAGTTTTGTAACAGGGGTAAAGACACAGAGGATGTAGCAAACAAATGGCTGAAAATTTAGATGTCACTCAAGCTTAACAATTAGGCCACAGTGAACTAGTTTCTGTATGGTTGAGATAATCGCCTTGAAATGCATCAAAATACCAATTTCATAAGTGTAAACTAAATAGGTTCCAAGATTGTGAGGGTGTAATGAAAGAATAGTTAAAAACACGTAAGTCACTCAAGCATGAAAATTAGGTCACAGTGACCTAGTTATGGTATTACGGGGTTACTCTCCTTGAAATGCATCCAAATACCAATTTACACGAATGTAGGTAAAAATAGGATCCAAAATACTAAGGGTGTAATGAATGAAAAGCTGAAATTACAAACATCACTCAAGCATAAAAATTATGTAAATTGCACTAAAGCATGACCTAATTTATGAACAGTAGAGTTACTCTCCATGAGACACATACACATACCAATTTTGATAAGAGTAGTCAAAATAGGATCCAAGATATTGAGGATGTTACAACAAACAGATAGCTGAAAATACAAGTCACTCAAGCATGAAAATAAGGTCTCAGGGAACTGGTTTTCTTATGGCAGAGTTACTCTCCCTTAGTTGGAGTAAAATACATATTATTATATTAGGATGTAATGAATCAAAAGCTGAAAATACAAAAGTCTCTCAAACATTAAAATTACATCACAGTAACCTAGTTTAAGAATGTTCAATTTCCTCTCCATGAGATACATCCACTAATTTTGTTAAGTGTAGGTAAAGTAGGATCCTAGATACTGAGGGTGTAATAAATGGATACCTGAAAAAAACAAAAACGTCACTCAAGCATAAAAAAATAGGAAGCAGTGATCTTGTTTTCAAATACAGTCCTTGATCCATCCATATAACAATTTTCATGAGTAATGAAATAGGTTTGAAGATGGTGTGGGTATAATAAATAGATATTTGAAAATATGAACATCACTCAAGCATGAAAATTAGGGCACAGTGACCTAGCCTTGAAATAGTTGAGTTCCTCTTCATGAGATGCATCCACATACCAATTTTCATGAGTGTATATGAAATGGGACCAAAGATATTGCGGGTGTAATGAATGGATAACTAAAGAGACAAAAGACACTCAAGCACTGAATTAGGTCATAGTGATCTACTTTTGTTTATTTTCAACAAATTCCAGGTATACAACTGGGCCCTTATCTCTGAGTCTCAGTACATAAATAGGTCCTTAATTTGAAATTTCAGGTTTATTAATTTTAAGTGGGCATCTGACTCCAATTAAACCTTGTGGGCAAGATTTGAGACTTTACACATCTGCTCTGACATGGGTATGTTTATATAACGATTGACACTATACAGTGCAGACTAGATATATCAGTATCTCACCTTCTGACTGGTACTATAAAATGGTATAAGAATAGAGTACCTTTTGTGGTACATAACTGGGTACCTTCTTGTGGTACATGACTGGGTAATTTTTTGTGGTACATGATTGAGTACCTTTTTGTGGTACATGACTGAGTATCTTTCTGTGGTAAATGATTGAATACCTTTTTGTAGTACAAGGCTGGGTAATTTTTTGTGGTACATGATTGAGTACCTTTTTGTGGTACATGACTGAGTACCTTTCTGTGGTAAATGATTGAGTACCTTTTTGTAGTACAAGGCTGGGTAACTTTTTGTGGTACATGACCAGGTACCTCTTTATGGCACATGACCAGGTAACTCTTTGTGGTACATGACTGGGTACCTTTTAATGATACATGTTTCTGAACCTTTTTTGGACACTCGGCTGCATATGCCTATCCAAAATACTGTGAAACTATCCCTCAGGGATGTTATGAATGAAGGAATGATTGCACACATGAATGAATGGACAAAAACACTATATTCCCTCCCAATTTTGCTGTCTTGGGGATAACAATCAAGTAATATAGAATAACAGTCTGTGGCCTAAAGGCTTCTAATACCCAGATGATGCTCTTGCAAGGGCTGACAATTCAAAATTTAGAATATAATTAGTGGATAACAATCCTTTATTTGAAGATAGATCTGGGCACAGACAACTAACTTAATTCCAACAGATTGTAACATAGATATTTAGCCAAATTACTATACTTTTGTGGTAAGATCAGCAAAAAATGCTTATGACTTATGAATGATCTATCCAAAAGGAAACGTTAAAATGAAATGATATGTTGCATGCCTTGTTTTTGACAACATTTTCCTTCTAGGTGCCCCTATAAAAATCTACCCCAGTGAGATCTCCCCATTTACATCCAGTAGTACCATTGCAGCAACAGTGATAAAATAAAAATGGCTGTAGGTTCAAGGGTACTAATGCATACAATTTATCCATAAGCAGGCTTCTTCTGAAAATTTGCATTATTTTTTCTGGTAATTATTTTTAGCCAATGAATTACCTTCATTATTTTAAATATGGTAAATAGGCTATTTCCGTAGTTCAAAAAATATTTAGTTGCCTGTGACCTAAGATGAAATTTAACTTTAATAATAATTATTCATAGTTTACAGCACTTTTCCTTGAAACTTCCTGCAAAAGCATAGTTGTCTTGCAAATAATGTTTTGAAGATATCAAGGAATTTATTTCAATTTGGGAGCCTCCTGAAACGATAAACTAATACCATTTTCAACAAGGGAATCAAAATTTCCCTCTGAAACTTCTTAATATATCCAAAATCAAACATTTTGGTTCCTAGATGGATATGTAGTGCATATCTTAAGCTAAATGAATTTAAATGCATATTGGAACAAGACTGACAAAGGGAGGTAATCCTAGATTATTAAATATGCTCCAAGTCAATGTAAAATATTCACAATTTTTGCATTTCTCAAAACATTACTCCATGTCATTGTATGTGCTCATATCAAATCGGGATCATTTGCCTTTCGTCTTTTATAGAGTAATTTCTAGCAAATGCTTATATGAACGGTGTGCATGTACAGAGATTTCTGTAGAAAAGGGAAGTAAATCTTGGAACCCACTCCTCCTTCTTTACAAACTTCTATTTTCACCACTTTTGAGAAATCAAGCAGTGCCTTTCGAGTTAACTATTTTACCGATTATCAAAGGAAAATGTATCTTTGACCATTTGTGTCATTGTACCCGAGATAGAGAGACATCCACCCGTAATAAAATCAGTGAAACATTTGAGAAAATGGATGAAATTTTTAGATAAACAGAAGAAAGTTATCATAAATAAATTGCCAAGTTACAGATGCAAGACGCAACACCTAACATAATCATGCAACCTCATTTAGTAGTCTGGTTTTGTGCAAGTAGATGTACTCGGTTTGACAAAATTGGGAAAAATGCAATATTTTTATACAAACTTAAATTAGTATACAAACTTTACATTTTCATTCCTAGACTTTAATAATTGCAATCATAAAGTTCCACTTTTGAAAGCCAAGAATTGTTAATCAAACATTTATGTGTTTAAATTTATGACAGACAAGATTTTGGCGACACGTGTTATTATAGTGCTGCTGAGAAAATGCATTACACAGCATTATACATTGAATCCAGGTGTGGGAAAAAAAGGTCAATAACTCTTACAAAATCACAGAAGCTTAAATATTTGTCAATATGAGAGATAATTACCATAATATGTACTAAATTCCACAGTGATCCATAAAAAAAAGTGCAAGACAAACTGCAGAACTAGTTGCACTTGTGAGACTGTGTCGTACACTGAATTAAGCCACAAGACAAAAGTGCAATAACTCTAAACTAAATTGTGGAAGCAAAGTGATTCATTGATATGCACATCTTCATGATGTATTGATATGCACATCTTCATGATTCACTGATATGCACATCTTCATGATTCATTGATATGCACATCTTCATGATGCATTGATATGTACATCTTCATGATTCATTGATATGCACATCTTCATGATACATCGATATGCACATCTTCATGCTTCATTGATATGCACATCTTCATGATGCATTGATATGCACATCATCATGCTTCATTGATATGCACATCTTTATGATGCATTGATATGCACATCTTCATGATGCATTGATATGCACATCTTCATGATGCATTGATATGCACATCTTCATGATACATTGATATGCACATCTTCATGATGCATTGATATGCACATCTTCATGATTCATTGATATGCACATCTTCATGATGCATTGATATGCACATCTTCATGTGCTGTCTATACTATTTACTAAGTTTTATGGCAATCCACCAAAAATGTGCAACATGTTGCGCTAACAAGATTGTGTCACAGACTACATTGTGCTACCAGACAAAAAGGGCAATAACTCAAACAAAAACTATTGGAGCAAACTGATTTGTTAATATGCATATCTTCAGGTGATGATCATAACATTAACCAAGTTTCATGGCATTCTATCAAAAACTGCTAGACTAACTGCACTAAAGAGACTGTACTGGACGATCAGATGTATGGACATATGGACAGAGATGAGGATTACCATATACCTGCCTCAAAGCAGTGGTATAAAAACAAAAAATGAGTGGATTCATAGTTACCATAAGTAATCAAATTAAAGTGCCAATTTTACTCATGAGGGTCATTTCTAATAAAGCACTTTTGGGTAAGGTTAACCTAGATTATCCTGTAGCACAACAGCAGTTAAAACAGACTATCTAGATCATAGTAAAAACAAAAATGACTATCAAATTTCACCAAATGAGATCATTCACCTAAGAGGTCAGTTTAATTGTAAGCAGTTAATTTAAATGGATATTAATATTTGTTGGTAGAATGTTATGCAAACATTTCATCTCTGAGAAAACTTTTGCATACTTCCTCCTGCTATTTACAGACCTTACTTAGGGCACTGTTTGGACTGTATACCAGTTTGATTATGGTATATATGTTGTGTAGCATGTTAGCATTACTAATTATGGATTTGTTCTCAAAAGATGACTGGAAGTTTGCAGCAAAACAGCATTATCCCAAGTTTTCTCAGTTATTACATGTACTACCCCCACCCCTTTTACAGATACTGCATAAGTTTCCCCATTCCATCAAAGCTCCACAACCAGGGGATTGATCTAAATTTCTAAATCATTGTGCATATCTGTGGACCATCCCCCAAGCATATCCAGAGTTTGAAGTCTCTATCTCAAATGGTGTAGGAGGAGTTAGGCAACATTACTAATGCACGCATACACGTATGTATAGTTGGGCAGGATAATACCAACCTTTTCTTCAAAAAACGATGGGATAAAAAAATAACTGCATGATTATTATCAGCTGCATACTAATAGAGAGATCATTGGAAAATCAGGATAGACAACAGATATATAGAGTCAACTCTGGTCACAACAACCGAACTGGTTTCCAGATACATTTTTATTTTACTGAATCTACTGTTCTAAAGATCATGCCTTTGATTTACAAGAGCTAACTTCCTTGTCTCATCATTGCACAACCAGGATGTGTAAATTAAAAGAAAGGAGTCAGAAATAAAAACCTACATATTATGTTTAATGTTTTCTTGTGTCCTCAAGTGCATCTAAAAACCTAAACACAGGTGGATGTGGGGGATGATTATATCATTGCTGTCAGGAATAACTATGTCCTTCTCTCTAAATTCACATTTCCAGACACTGATTTCATAAAGAGCAATATAAATAGAAAATATGCTATAGTTTGCTACTAAAAATTTGCTGATGGTGTTAGAATCTGAATATTCCAAAGTAAAAAATTTACCATGTAACAAATTTGTCCCTGTCATCTTTTTCAAACCTGATTATTTCATTGTAATGAATATTGTTTTAATGAGAGTCAACTGTAAGTAGGTAGGTAGGTGGGTAGGTAGGTGGGTTGGTAGGTAGGTAGGTAAGTAGGTAGGAAGGAAGATAGCTAGATAGGTAGGCAGGTCAGTAGATACACAGAAGCTGATAAATTCTTCCATAAAGGGCAATAACTCTGTAATGTATAAATTGTGACGGTCAGTGCTTAATGCTGTTATGGAAAAAAATATCGCAGATGGATTAAACATGAATCTGGACTAAACACAGAACAAATGCAGGCAATTGTAATAAATAATACTAAACTAAAAGTGCACAAATAAGTAGCATACCTTGCCAGAAATTTCAATTCCAATTTCATCTAATACTTTGTTGACAATGGCATCTTCCTCCTCCTCATCGCCAGACTCAGTAAGTATGTCATCCAGCGTGTCACTGACTGTGTAAGAAAAACAGTTCCAGAAATATACAGTAAATCATGTTATAAACAATACTAAGCTTTGGACAACACATTCTAAAACATTCAACTATTTAATATGAATCCCATAATGTGGTCCAAATTTCACAGAAATATTGTTTTTTAATTTATTTTCATGGGTATCAATTTTTACAGTTTTGTAACAAAGGACATTTTCACATATTATTAAATTCATGGATCTGGCTTTGTGAAAGTTTTATATACTTACATGTATTTAATTTTGTGGATTAACCGCTACAAATACCCAAAATAAAGAATATTTTTAAAAAAAGATGCCGACAACAAAATTGCTTCAATGGCTCAAACAATACTACCTGCCAAAATCAATCCCTTAAACCATGTTTTCATCCAAGTGTTCAACATCAAATGTAGCTGACAATCAACAAGACTGAAGCACATCTATAATGATCTTTTACTTCAACCACTGTCCATAAAATTGTACATTCTGATGATCATAGAATCAACACAGTGGCTTAAGAGTGGTAAAAATCAAGTCATTGGATTATATCATCATTCCATGCGTGACCCAAATATGTGACTAACAGTCTTTGCCAAATGCAATCAGCAGGCTGTGGCAATCTTTGATGTGTACAAAGCCATCAAAGAGAGAAGATGCTAGCTAAACTAAAAGACAACTCATTTGTTTGTGCCTATCTTATGTATGGATAAACTCCAACCATTTGTCTTGGCAGTAAACAAACACTTCAAAGAAAAAACTGAAATTACTCTTCCACAACTGATAATCAAAACAAATCATGGAGACATAATCCCATTTGGGATTTTGACTCAGGGTTATTTTTTTAATGGATTTTTTTGTTCACTCTCATAAAAATCCAATTAAAAAAGCTGAGTTGAAATCCCAAAAGGAATTAAAGGAGATCATGAGGGAAAAAGGAAGATGTCACTGGTGAAGGTTACTACACTTTATCCATGGACTTTCAAACATTAACACTTAAACTGATTCATGCTAAATGGATAATTACAGCTTGTGAGAAAATGTCTGAGAGATTGGACCTAATGTCCATGGCTTTAAGAAAGCTGGACTTTTGCAATTCTGCAATTTGGGACTATTTTTGTGACTAACATTTGTGTGTACCAGGATACTTTACTGACAATGTTTATTCTGGTTCTGTCTGAAAATCAGTGAAGTGTGGGCTTTAGTACTGTGCTGTAGTCAGTGTGTATACAAAGTGTTTAATTAGTACTTGTACTTCAAGCAATAGTTCTAGATTTTACAGTTTTGTTGTTCTTTTGGATTAATAAATGTATGGATAAAATGAGATGTGCTTTCAGGATGATCTAAATTTGAATAGGAAAGTTTGCTACTTGTAATTTGAAGTATAAATGTTTGCATTTAACGATGCTTTATGTGGATTATTTATAGATGGATCACAAATATGGTTAAATTTTAAATCACATATAATTGCAGAGAATAAAAAAAGTGGAATTATTTCATACAAGTATTTTCAACAGCAGTTTCACCTGAATAAAGGAACAAAGTAACAAAGCATTAAATCTAATTTTCATAGATCATTTCATTATTTGTTCTTTCATTTTCAATAATACTAGTACTTAAATATTCTATGCTCTTTCTCTGTATCCTTACTGATCTCACAACACATCGATTTAGGCTGTGAGTGGAACTGACAGTTACCTGATACTGTCTACATACATGTAGACTGGAACAATATAAAATGCTTTATAATTCTTTAATATTTTTTTTTTAAATCGGTTAAAATAAAGCACATGTAGAAGTTAATATTTTATTACAGTAACGAAGCTGAATGAACACACAGATGAGCTTGATTGATCAGTGGAAATGTATCAGTGAGGAAAAAAGGTGGGAGGGGGCTAATTTTTTGTTGGGTCTTTAAATTTGTAGTTCCGAGCAACGATGAAATCCCAAAAAAATGGGTACCCCATGTATAAAGGTAAGTCTTAAATCCCAAAAAATTGGTACCCCATATACAAAGGTAAGTTTTAAATCCACAAAAGTTGGTACCCCATGTTGAAAGTTAAGTTATAAAGTTAAGCCTAGACTTAAGACAAAAATTGGTACCTCATGAACAAAGGTAAGTCTTATAGTTAAACCTCGACTTAAGACAAAAATTGGTACCCCATGTACAGTCTTAAAGCTCAGCACTGGCTTAATAAAAAAATTGCTACCCAATGTGCAAAAGTAAGTCTTAAAGTTAAGTCTTGACTTAAGACAACTGACTGGTTAGTGTTAAGTCAAACTTACATCTTAGCTATTCAGATCACTAGATTTTAGATTTATTATCAGTCCTGAATTAAGTATTGTTGGTGAAATCAAGGCCTTATCATATGTGTGCAGAAAGAAGTGCTTAACTATGATAGCATAAAAGCACATTAGTTTGACATTTTCAAGGATTAGTCTCTCTCATATATAAAAAAATCTTTTTCTAAGATGAATTCATTAACATGAGATGAGAGTGTAAATGGATAAATTATACTAGCTTTTAAGTCAGGTCCAACAACAAACAACATAGCCACCGATCTGTTGTTACAAAATGCGCCAGCAGATCAGGGTCCATGTTGTTTGTTATACTGATTACTCGTAACAAACTGCATAGATTCAGATCTGCTGGTGCATTATGTGATGGCAGATCTCGGTCTGTGCAGTTTGCAGTTGGACCCAACTTATAAGCGAGAATATATGGTAACCCACACTCCATCATTAATCCATGGTATCCAGAGATTCATACACATCATTTATCTTTCTTGTAAGAATCTTCAAGAAATCTCTGTGACTGACATTTTTATGTATTGTGTCTTTTGACCCCTCTCTGAGACCACAAAGGCCTGGTCCAAAATAGTAACCCTATCCCACACTGTCACTGAATGGAAAAGTATATGTACAGTGGTTCTGCTGTCGGTTTCCAGAATTTGCAATTTGTGAGATGTATAACCTTGTGGCAAAATTTTCATGAATTTGGTTAAATTTTTTGGCACCAAAAATATTTCAAAGAAAATGATTAAATTTAAATCTAACTGTTAACAAAACTTTCTACTCTTGGTTATGTTGCCACTAATCTTTTCCTAAATGAGTGCACACAGGTTGCATCAACCATTTGAGGTAGTTGCCTACTGTATAGTGTACACACAAGGTAAGTCACCAAATATTACAATGACTCCTTTAATTAATTAACATTCATCAGAAGGTTTACAAATATTTAGATACATGTCTTTAGATACAATTTTCTCGGTGAGTCCACCCAAGTTAATAGGGTTAGCTTTGAATTTTCAGCTTAAAAGATCAAACTCATGTCACACTGAAATGACAGAAAAATGTCGGCTTGGTTACTCAACATCGCAATGCATATACCCAAGAAATTATTTTAATTCATCATGCTCTACGAATCACAAGAAATTTAAAAAGGTGTAAATGTAAAAGCTGATACAGTTATCCATAATTTATTAGAAGTGAGATTCAATGTCAGTCTTAGCATTGTAAGGATCGAAGGAAGGGAGAAAAAAATTATGGAAAAAATGCAAAGTACGATTTATTCCTTAGTCATTAAAAGCTTGATTATCAAAGTGCTCTGCAATCTTGACTAACTATGACCACCTCTCCCAGTATTACATGGTTATATTACAAAGTTTGGAATCAAACAAGAATACCCAAAAGTGACAAAACAGAATGCATGACAAACTACATATAGATGAAGTCACAGACATGCATATACCAGCATGTGCGTTGTTTTTAACTGGACACCTAGATGAAAACTGAAAATATAACAGCAAACTCTTCCATAAAGTAAGTCTTAAAAGTAATAAAAATCTTCCACCTGAAAAATTTATTTCTAAAATACTTCTTTTTTTTTTTTCATTGTCTGCAAAAAAAAAAACAAGCCACAGGAAAATTGTAAAACCTTGTAGTGCATCTTCATAACCAATGATTTAGCCTAAAAAAATTCAGTACAATCCTATCTTTCAGATGTCTTAAAATGAAGTGATGGCAACCACTTGACTTTTCAAAATACTCAATTTAGTTTTGCTATTTCCAAGAAATTTACCCAAGTATGAGCTTATATGAGAGAAAGCCACAGATGAGAAGGAGTTTTGTGAGCTACAGGAAATAATTTTAGCTTGCAAAGTTTAAATAAAATCTTTCAGACAGCTTAGAAGAAATGATAACAAGCTTCAAAAACAAAACTTACCCAAATACCTCCTTTTCGAACATTTATGAAGAAAATTACACAAAAGTTAGGTAATGGCAAAAAGAAATACCCTTTTGTGCATGTATACCAAAAACTTATTTAGCCAACAAAATTTAAAAAAAAACATTTGAGTAGCTTAGAAGGAGAAGTGAAGACCAGCATATACTAGCATCTTCTCAAAACTCAGACTTTTTGCAATACCCCCTTTTTGAAAAATTTTCAATAAATTTCCACAAAATGAGGCACAATTACACCAACCACATTTCTAACCAACAAAGTTTCAATAAAGTCCTTCAAGCAGTTGAGGAATAAGAAGGAGAATTGAGGAAAAGCTGAATTTTTAAAATACCACATTTTTATAGAGTTTATCAAGAATTTTTCTTTAAAAAAAATTGGGCCAGAGAAAAAAAAGTAAATCCTTTTTTAGCATCTAGGTCAAACACTTATCTAGCCTATAAAGTTTTTTAAAAATCTGCCATGCTCTATGTGCAAAAAAGCAATAACAACATGAACTCACCAAATACTGTTTGTTCCAACAATATTTTTAAGAAAAAGTTTTGAAAAAGTGGGCCAGAGGACAAAAGTAAAACCTTACTGCACATCTACACAAACAATAATCCAGCCTAAAAAGTTTCAATTAAATCTTCCAAGCAGTGTGGGAGTAGAAGCAATGACAAGCTAAATTTTCAAAATACTCCTTTTTTGAACATTTTTCAAACAAATTTCTCCAAAATGGGCAATAGGAAATAAAATAAAACCTTACTGTGTATTTACACCAATGACATACCTAGTCCATAAAGCAAAGACAAGCTGAATTCTGAAAATTCACCTTTTTCCAAAAATTTCAAGATATTTCCCACAAAATGGACCATAGGAAAAAAATAAAACCTTATTGTACATCTATACCAATCACCTTATATGTAGCCTACAAAGTTTCACTAAAATCCTCAAAGTGGTGTGTGAAGAGAAGATAGAAGAAAAGCGATGACAAGCTTTGTCACTGACTGACATATGCACTGGAGCAATAACAATGTTCTCACTCTTCGCTGAAGTGCTAGGATAATTTATGGATCAACAGATGTTTTGATGGACAGAGGTATATGGAAGATATATAAAATTATCTCCCATTGCTTCTTTCAAAAGCATTTGGATAAAAAGCCACAATGATAAGACAAGGTGGCCAGCCTAATATAATTTTCAACAAAAGTACTGTGAATGGCACATAAGACAACCAGACTGTGTATAACAGTCCTCTATGTAGTACTGTGAATGGCACATAAGACAACCACACTGTGTTTAACAATCCTCTATGTAGTACTGTGAATGGCACATAAGACAACCACACTGTGTTTAACAATCCTCAATGTAGTACTGTGAATGGCACATAAGACGACCACACTGTGTTTAACAATCCTCAATGTAGTACTGTGAATGGCACATAAGACAACCAGACTGTGTATAACAGTCCTCTATGTAGTACTGTGAATGGCACATAAGACAACCAGACTGTGTATAACAGTCCTCTATGTAGTACTGTGAATGGCACATAAGACGACCACACTGTGTTTAACAATCCTCAATGTAGTACTGTGAATGGCACATAAGACAACCACACTGTGTTTAACAATCCTCAATGTAGTACTGTGAATGGCACATAAGACGACCACACTGTGTTTAACAATCCTCTATGTAGGCACTAGCAGGGCATAGTTGACTCTAGAGATTATTTCAATGATCTGCATCTTTGGTCAAGGTATGTGGTCTTGAACTACACTTACTGTACAAAAACCATTATTTTTGAATTAGATTTACCATGACCGTGACCTTTGACCCTTAGACCCCCAAATCTCTGTTTCTTTATGACTCAACGTGCAAGCCATCCAAAGTTTGATCAGGGAATTTACTGTAGGACAAAAGTTATTCTGCAAAACCCATTTTTCTTTGAGTCACAATGACCTTGATCTTGGACCTTTAACAGATACATAGATAGATGGCAGGGTACATGGTAGAATAAATGAAAAGATTGACAGAAGGATAGATGGCACATACTCATCTCTTCACTCATTCCCATTTTCATGGATTCTTTTTCAAATTCCTGCATCACTTTTGCTGTCTTCATGGGATCCATTACTTTGTTCATCTGCTGCATTGTCTACACAGAAAAAATATTAAAAAAACATGTAAAATGATAACCACCAGAGAATGGATATAGTGTATTGGCTTGTGTATCAATGCATGCGACACCGCAAAAAAAAAGCATATACTATACTCAGATGTGTTGTCATATAATGTACAGTTTTTCTTCCATGACAAGAGCAGTGGGTGGGCTTATTTTAGGACATAAACATACTTAGTAAATATTTTCTAAATTTTGTATAAGCAAGGGTTGGGCTTATCATTGGATAAATACAATATGTAACATTCAGGTCAGGGTCTATGCTATGGGTCTATGCTATTCATACTACATATGATTTCATATGAACATCATGAGCCTGATATACTGGCACATTAAGTGATGTGTTTTTGGGGCAGTGGTATTTAAGGGTAATATGTTACAAATAAGAACAATCACTGAGCTTTAATCTGGTCCACTGGCAAATAAAACCCTGATATATTTCTTGTTTTGTTGCCGAAAATGGTGGTTAGTGTCTGCAAAATTTGGAATCAACATCACGAAATTTCCAACTTTTCATAAGAAATCATATAGTTTGTTAAATTTCTTTTTTAAAACAATTATCAATATACTGTAAATAATAATATATGTTGAAATATCAATCAATGAAAATGTTGGTAATGACAACACTTTATAAAATAAATACCATATAAGTCTTGTCAAGTTTAATTAAAGTTTCATCTTTTAATTCAGTTTCTGTGTAATTATCATTAATATGATATGCCTTGTACTCAAATGTTAAAAGTGTCAATCGACTCTCAAAGCAATGTCGACAATCATTTTTGTGAGAACTTAAATAAATGGTGATTGTGTTTTGATCTATTACTTGCAGAAGTGTTTGTTGCATTGTTACAATCAATTAAAAGTAGATCTGCTATGTATTATCACATTAATTACCTCTTTTGTATTAAATTAAGTAAAGGGAGCAGAATAAAACAAGGAAAAGACTTTGCAAATCCAACTTGAGTAAGAGCTAGTTGTCATGGATGTGTGTCAAGTCAGCTCATTTCAATTAATCATACAAAGATTATTTTAACTCTTATTATGTAAGTAACATAAATAAAGTATCCAACATTAATCAATGGTTTATCCTACTCATTTGCAAATGTGATCAAGGAGAGCAAGGGGAAAAAAATGAATGGCATACTTGGTGCTTGAAAAGATTGATTTCATAGATAGGGTTCATAATGGAGAAACGAGATCCAAAGTTTGTAGTAAACCTAAAATTACTGAATGGGCACTCATAGGTCTGCTCAAGGATGAACATAAATCTCATTACTACTTGCAATGGGGTCACAGCATCAATATTTCACTGATTGAACAATAAAATATTTTGTTTGATGTTGTTGCTGCTCAAAATAAATGTCCATCTTTTTTAAAAAAGAATCTAGTTCTGTTCTGAATCAACAATGACACTAGAATGTATCCACATTTACATGCAAAAAAGCAGTGATGTAATTCACAATGTTTTTGCTGGTACACATGAGTGAGTTATCATGGGACAGATGCACATAGTGATGTCATCAATATAATGTCACTTATTACCTATGTGTATCGTAATGCCATGAACTACAGAAGAGATTGTACATGGGCTGCAGTGTCTATTTCTTATTAAGTTATGAAAAAGAAAAATGCTTAAATAATTTTAATAATCACAATAACAGTGATGTGAAAATAATTATAAAGACAACAGAAAGTATATGAGAATTTGGAAAATCATGAGTGATGTAAAATCAACCCTGAAGGCTTTCTATTGCGGAAAGCTGATGGGATCTCAATAATTGTGTCATACAGAACAAATTCACTTACCAATATCCACTTTTCTTTTTATTTGATAAAAAGTGTATATGATCTTTACCCTATAAAAATCTATGAAGCTTTAAATTCCTAATTTGGTATTATTTTATGGACAATTGGTGTCAGGGTAAATTTTCCCATCCTTTTCTATGTAAAGACCCTAACTTTGGGACAGATATAAAACTAAGACCAGCGTAAGAAAAATTCACACCAACCTATACATCTTTTAGTGGTTTTGGAGTGCCTGGACCCTTAACTACGTAAAAGTATCAAATTTTCAAAAAGTTACTTTTCTAACACTTCAGAAGTGATCATCCTCAAGGTGTTTGTTAAAAGAGTGTTTTCATGTATATTTACCTCTGTATGAACTGCCAGCAATGCAAACCCAGATGTACCACTGCATAATGTACCAGCAGATCTGTGTCTGCGCTGTTCAATCTACATGCCATTTTAATTGAAAAGCATAGACCCTGAGCTGGAAATACATTATGCACTTGCAGATCTGGGTCTACACCACTTCTGTCTAAAGACCAGTATTCAGGGCAGGGTGCTGGTTGCTTTTCTGGGTATTATAAGTGTAATAAAGTTTCTTATAAGGGCACCTTCTCTAAAAGAGAACATTTTTATGCACTCCACTGGTACATTTAAGCTAATATTTGTACTGAGAGTGAAAAATTAGAGGTTAAAAGATGTCAAGTTGAAGCCAAAAACTGCATAGGTTCAATGCAGGTAGATACAGTATGGTAAGTTCCATCCATGTATCTTCTGGAATTTAAAGAGGGCAGCCAAACTAGTATTTTTTATCCTGGAATAAGCACCAAATTTCTTTAACAAGGAATCAATTTAATATAAACTATCTTTCCAGAAATGAATAAGTTTCTGACAAAAATAATCCCTTCTCACCTTACTAGTGGTACCCATGGCAGTTGCCATCTTCATGTTGGAGTGCATGAGCTGAAAAAAAGATATTATTATCTCCGTAAGTTTCAAATGTTGATTCTCATTACAAACCAATATACATTTCCTTTGTTCTCCAAATGAAAAAATATAAAAAACTAATAATGAAGAGAAAAGTTGAGTCTTTAAAAAGTACCTGTCATAATATTGTAAAACTTGGTACATACCTACAAAAAACAAAATATTTATTTAAAAAAAAGGATTTCTCAAGAAAATTCTACAACACGTTCCATGGAACCTAGTGTCTTACCTGTATCCATATGCTTGTCAGTATAATCACTATTTCTGACTTTCAAAACCTTTAACATAAAACTTGAACATTGTTGACAATGATGCCACCATCACTGACAATGCTGGAAAAGTGACTACTATATGTCACCATGATTATGCAGGTGAGACAATAATATACTCAGTTACATTTATATATATATATATATATATATCTTAAAATATATCTTATGTTTATGACATATTATTCTAGATGCTTTGCTTTTAGAATCAATTTTAAATCTATTTCAGAATCAATGAAAACTAGACTGATGAAACTATATTTTCCATGATGTCAATGCACCAGTGCATAGAGCACACACTGTGAGGGAATATTTGGAAAATAATAACATAAATTCTATAGAATGGCCAGCACAGAGTCCTAACTTGAACATTATGGAGAAAACGTGACTTAAACAAAATTTATAAAAGAATGTTCATTATTTGACGACCCGTTGTACTTGGGGATGCCAATTTTCATGGGTTTTATGACCAAACTAACAATGTTCCTTTTATGGAACAAGAGTCCCTAGAAGGAACTGATACTCTTCTGTTGAAAAGAATTTCCAGGAATCAAAGATAAGTCAGTGTCTTCATTTTAATTGCTGAGTACTGAAACCATCTCCGATATTCTTCAGAAACTCCAACATACCAAATTTTGTAACCAAAATATTTTCTTACATATCTGCATTAACATGTTCACAAGATACCTTAAGTGTAGGACAAACTTCTTCATCATGACCACTGACCTTGAACCTGATATCATGGATAGAAAATGATTCAACTGTCTCTGATAATGTCATGATATACCCACATGCTAAGTTTGGTTAAATCTATAATTAATATTTTTTTAAGGAAAAAAAAACAAGCAATTATTTCAGTGGCATCATTCAAGGTATTCATCAGATATATCCACAAACTGGATTTGAAAAAAATCCATTCATTTGTGTTATCATGCTCACAAACCAGTACAGCTAAAAACCTGAGTCAATACTTTTGATCTTAAAATCAATATCAACTTGAGCATAGGAATGCAACTAAATACAAAGTCTGGTCAAAATTCAGTTGTATATGCACAAGGCATAGTGTTCATAAGCCCACTGAAGAAAGACAATGCAAGTAATGACCTCTGACTTGATTCCAGGGTCAGTTAGGTTTGATTTTCAAAACTTCTTCACAAAAGTGCAGATATATTGGTGGTCAGATCTGCACCATTTTCATTTAGAACCCATTAAATATTGCAACAAGTGTTTTAATGAAAATCTCATGTCAATGCAACCATTCATGCAAGGGAGTAGTGATAACAACATTTTCAAGATGGTGATTGCTGCCATGTTGGAGGTCCAATGAACACCATTTTCATTCAGAACCAGCTACATATTGCTATAATAGTGTTTTAGTGAAAACTACATGTTGATATGACCATCCATTCAGTAAAACTAGCCAAATAAAGATTATCAGGATGGCCATCATGGCAGCCATTTTGAAGGTTAAACCAACATCATTTTAATATAGCAATAACTGTGTGTTGCAAGAAAAATGTTTATTTCTTAAATATTGGGAGGTCATATTGACATCATTTTCATTCAGGACCAACTACATACAACGAGAGGATTTTAGTGCAAACCCCATGTCAACAGGACTATCACGTCAAGAGGAGCAGTGAGTGATAAATAGATTTCTAAGATGGCCATCTTTGATCAGCATGATTTTTATTTAGGACCAACCAGACATGATAAAAAGTCTTTTAGTGAAAACCCCATGACCAGCCGCTCTGGATGAGTAGTGATAAGATTTTCAATATGGCCACCACAGCAGCCATATTGGATGTCCACGGGGCACCATTTTCTTTAATCAGCATGATTTTTATTTAGGACCAACTAGACACTGTAAGAAGTCTTTCAGTGAAAAACCTATGTCAATAAGACCATTCATTCAGGAGGAATAGCAATAACAAAATTTTCAAGACAGCCATCATGGCATATATCATATGCAGTCTTTTAGTGAAAATCCCTTGTCAGTATGACCATTTAGACCATTAGATCATTATGTGTTACCCCTGTAAATGTTTACAAAACCTGCCTTCCGTTTAAATGATAAATAAAGTGCATGACAAAATGATGTAACTTGTTATCAGAGTTTTATTCAAAATGGCTGAAAGAAAGCATGGCAAATGATCTCCCACTTGGAAGTATTCCACATTGCTACATGTAACCTATGCTCTACAGAGCTTTCCTACACTGGGAGTAGCACCAGTACAATGACCAACCATCTGAAACATATACACAAGTTTCTTAAATATGACCATGTGGTTTCAGGCAAAAAGTATTCATCTAAAATAACCATCATGTGTGCATGTGACCTCTGACCACTCAGTATAGTTGAGCAGGAAGGTTTAAAAAAAGGTTTGTGTGATATTAAATACCCTTTGTACAAAGTGCCAGGAAAACAACAATTTCCAAATATGTTTTGTCTGATATGACCAATTATACTTGGGAGCTGAGTTTGAGATGACCTCCTTTGCTTGGCATGAGAGCCAAACAGCTGACTATACTGGTGGAGAAAAAAGTTATACACTGCATATTATTTTTGCATAGGCATTAGTGCTAACTGACTTCCATATATATCCAAACTGTTCATGAATAATGAAAGAAAAAATAAGAAAATGTCTATAATTATTCACTTCTAAATTCTAAGTGAGTGAATTTGCATGTTTCTGCGTTCTGTCTATGAGTTCATATTGTGATGGGATTAACTTTTGTTTAACATTATAGTCATCGAATACATATCTTGCAACTTCTGGTCTACATGTACAACTGATGTTAAACTCGGCTACATATGGAAGTTTAAGTTTGATTCTTGCTTTAATCTTGATAATAGCAATAGCATCTTACTGAAGTTTCTTTATACATTCAGTGGTAGTTGTTCTGTCAAAATTTGAGTGGAAACTAAGGTAAACAGGTGAACAGTCCTATCAAGTAATCAGAATTATTGTGGAAAATATTTATTTTCAGACTTAATTAAGAAGACTTTACTTTTTTTATCAATATCCCTAATAAAAACAACTCACATTTGCCACAAATTGCCAGTTCTGCCATGCAAACAGATTAATCACATTTAAATGGAATCGTTTCATGCTCCAATAGTCATGTAAATGTTTACAATTCTTTGTAACTGTGACAGCCATAATAACCATCCATTTTGGAGAAGTAATAATAACAAGATTTTCAAGACTGCCACTGTGGTGGCCATAATGGCTGTCCGAGTGGCACCATTTTCAATTACTACCATCGAGACCTTGGGATGAATGTGTGTCTAAAGTTTCATGGAAATCCTCCAAGTAGTTTAGGACAAGTAGCGATAACAAAGTTGTGCGATTAGACAGATGACAGAGTTACAGATGATAGACAACAAACTATCCCATAAGCTCTTCTAATGTAGGACAAGTAAAGCTAAAAATAGGACCCCTTCCTCAATTCATGATGAAAATGTGATTTTTTGCAAAACCCTGAAAATTAGCACCCACCCAAAAATAAATTAATTGACATTATCCTATTCACTGCAATTACATGTGGTGAGTACAGGGCATGGACACCTGAATCTAAGTAGTTAAAAAAATGAAGTAAAAGGAATGACAGACCTTCTGCTGATTACCGACAGCACCAACTCTGGAACCTGCTGCATAACTTCTTGTCTTTTGCTTCCTGAGTTGAATCAATTGTTTGGCTAATATTGAACAGGCCTGCAATGTATTAGCATTAAATTAATGCTTTTTAAACCTTAATCAACTAGATTACTATATGTAAAACTTATACTCCAACTGCATCAATGTCACAAAAATCTCCAGCAAAATTTGCCAAGAATATATGAAAATCTGATCAGAATATAATTATGTATATCTATATAAATACTGACCAATGTAAAATATTCCAATGGTTTACCCACATACAATTAATAATTCATTCAATGCCTTAGTGGAAAAATATCATGATTCCCCATGAAAGGAAGGCAAAGACAGCATTTCTAAAGTACATATACCTCTAAAGGGAAGACTGCAGAAGAAATGGCATTTAAATTATTCAAATTACTATGCAAAAGGGTTTACAAAAAAATAAAATCAAAGGCCATTACCCTATTAAAATGGGAAACATCAAATCAAATCTACAAAAGGCAAATCTACAACTGAGTTTCTATAGTATAGGGCATGAACATCAGTTTGATATTGTGAAGATATGATTTTTTTCAAGATCACACAGATGTCCTTAAGATTTTTCCAGCCCCCCCCCCTCCCCATCCCCAAACTCTATTTTGTTTACAATATTACAATATTGTAAGACAGTAAACTTGGGACTCATCAACCCAGGAACTGCCATTTTTGGGGTCAAAGAGTATAAGAGAATGGATTTTTGTAATCAGTGATCATTACTCCTCTAACAGAGGTAATTAAACATGTCCACATCTATAAGGCTGTTTACACGCCATAAAACATCACAATATATTGAACTGTTGCTGAGCTAAGGTTGGCTACAAGCAACTGCCAATATGAAGATTCAAAAAAATTGCAATGGGGCAAAAACTTAATTGAGGAAAACTGATGAAAGTCTCCTAAGGTACACTGTCATTCAATGAAAAGTTTACATTCCAAAATGGCATCAAAAATGAAAAATAGTTACTAAGCATTCTTCTTCACATGAACTGGTAGGATGGACAACTGGATATAGAGATATGTCCATGGCATATGACTGTCAAGTCCTACTCTGAAATATGGACTTTACATCCGTGGCATATGACTGTAATGTAAAGTCCTTCACTGCAATATGGACTTTACATTATAGGTAATCCATGCAATATGTTAATCATGCACTTATGAAAAGAATAATACCAACATTTCTTGTAATGTAATTCTCTATCACTCTTGAATATTAAATGCCCTGTAAAAAAGAACATCAAGGTTTCCTTTGAAAGATAATTCAAGTACTTTGATGCAATGGGAGTCAAACCTGTTTGTTTCCCTGTTTAGCTGCCTTCTTTATTTCCATCTCCTGCAGAAAAAGAAGAGAAAAGTAACGATAATGTTAATATGTGCTATTGTCAGTGGAATTAAGAATTACAAGTATTGTAAAGCTACCGTATGTACCTGCTTATAAGTTAGATCCAAGTGCAAACTGCAATGATCCAGATCTGCTTTTGCATAATGTGCCAACATATCTGGGTCTATGCAGGTTTTTAGGACTAATCAGTACAACAAACAACATAGACCCTGATCTGCTGGTGTATTATGTGATGGCAGATCTGGATCTAGGTTGTTTGCACTTGGACCTGACTTATATGTGAGTATAGATGGTACTAAATTTCACCATTTCACAATGTCAAACAAGTTTTAAACAATCTAATTTCAGTGACCTGTCACAATTCATATATCTCATTTGTTAAATGTGTAATTTGTAAACATTGTAAACTCATCAAACTGACATCATGTAAAAGGCAATCATGTCATGACCATGTGATAGGAAGAATGGCAATTAGACATGATAACATATCACATTAAGTTGTGCCATCCAATGAAAAATCATCTGTCATGGCAATCATGTAATAATTCATGCTACCTTGTTATTCTTCGCGTTGCACCTGAAATGTCACATATTACATGACATTGTGCCATCCAATGCAAAACCAT
Source organism: Margaritifera margaritifera (assembly GCA_029931535.1). NCBI lineage: Eukaryota > Metazoa > Mollusca > Bivalvia > Unionida > Margaritiferidae > Margaritifera > Margaritifera margaritifera. Next base: position 2,305,016 of record JAQPZY010001484.1, read on the forward strand.
CTATCATGGGAATCACATAATAATTCTTCATGTTGTATGGTTATTCTTCTTGTCACACCTGAAATATCACATGACATTGTGCCATCCAATGCAAAATCATCTCTCATGAGAATCACATAATAATTCTTCATGCTGCATGTTACATGGGTATTATTCATGTCACATCTGCAAAATCTGATAACAATCCACAGAGCTAAAGAAAGTAAAATAACCATTTGAAATGGAAATTCCTATGCAAAAGCTGATATCTGCAGTTAAACTGTCCAGCTGCGATTTTTTTTTTATTGCAAATGGAAGCTTAACACATTCTACCTACCAATTTCTTTTCCTCCTTATCCAACTTTGTCCTGTCTCTCTCCAGATCCCGCTGTGTTTTCCGCAGCACTCTGTCATTTTGTCTTAATTGCTCTGAAACATAAATTTCAGTTTACACATTGTAATGTGGCTACAATCTCTTAGCAGCAACTGTGTGATAGGCAGAGATGCAGTGACACAACCTTAACTGGCTCAAGTTATTCACTCATAAAAGTACACTGAGTTTGATGAAATTGTTTGATTTACTGTTATACAACTGTTGTCATTATCCACAGTTACACTGTATTTACACTGTAATGGAAGACATGGGAGGTCACACTTGTTTCAATAGTATTTATATACGTTCAGTATTTTTGAAATACCACACTTGCAACTATGGTTTGGTTTTGTGTTTTTACAGCACAGCAACACAAGTATGTTATATAGTGCAAAGGCAAATGGAATAAGTGCCTTGCCCAAGGACATACCATGGTAGCCAACCCTGGTTGATCCAATGGCAGGATTCAAACCCACACCCTTTCAATCAATATTTTGGCATGCCAACCACTGATCCACCACAGCTCTCTGACAACTACGAAACCTTCACTTTCTGCTTAAACTATAAAGTATTTCATCATTGATGGGAAATTAAAATTAAAATCACAATGAAACTATATGAATCCATCTTGGAACCATGGAAATATAGACATACTATCCATCATACCTTGTTTTTTCATGTTTATAAATATACAACACTGTATCAGATTATTATTAATTACACAGGATTAATTATGTTCATCAAGGTTTCTTCAAGAAACAAATCTATTTAAAAGAGCCAGTGTCAGGAGTTCTTGGAGCCCTAGAGTGTTTTGTTTGCATCCCAGCCTGATCAATATGTTTTCAGGTTAAAACAATTTATGTAATTTTATTTTCACGCATTTCCCAGGCAAGTTGTCTCCAGCTAAATCTTGAACAGGTGTATAAATAAATATATAAATATATATATATATATATATATATATATAAAAATATATATATATATAGCGATGGTGCTGGCTTTAAAGAAGTTGTCGCCCAAAAAATCGCAAATCTCAATATTTTGTCGCCAATTTTCAAAAAGTGTCGCCCAGCAAGGAGTAAGTATTTTTCCATGTCTATTAATGTGGTAGGTAATGAAAATTGAAAAAGATGGAGTATTTATTACTTTATTGAGAGCAAACAATACAATACCACAATATTACAGAATAAATCATTGCATGACTGTTTTGTATGCTTATTGTTTTGCACTATTAAAATGTTGTTTCATAAAAATAATAAAATCGAATGTCACATGAGTATGCATCGTGCCCACTTGCTGAATGCAGTTTCAAAGTCGAAGTCTCCTTCACATTCGTATGTGCCGATTCTCATTAGGTTCTCTCTCTTTGATGTACTTAAGACAAATTGGGTTGTTCCACTTAGTGTACTTTACCTATGCAAATTAACCTAATGGGCTCTCCCTCAGCAGTGCTCAAAGGATTTGACATAACACATCACCCTAGCTATTGTGAGTCAATTCAATAAATCTCTGAAAGGTGTCTGTTTATCGCTGACCGCCTTACCTTTTAATTGCCTTTAAACAGTTGTATAAACTGACCTACTTTTTATCATATTAAATGATACATTGTATTCAGTTTATTACAGACTCAGTATTTGTAAATTTCTTGTGTTGGCTGAACAGTAGAATGTTAAGCTGCCTGTCTCAGCTAGACGAGAACCGTGTATATTTCAGTGTCATTGGGTCACAGGGGTGTGATTGATACATCCCGTCGTGTGCCTCAAAGCCTTATTATGTACATGTTTCAATATAGTTTTCTAAAGTTTCTAAAGACTACCGTTCAAGACTAGTTTTCTTTATATATTTTCTTCTTTTTCTTTTTTGCCCGCACTGACACATGGATAATCAGCACACGGAAAATCGAGAGTATGCCTCCTATGTGTATACGATTTATTGAAAATAGTTTACCTCTTATAGGGCAAGAAAGCCTTATACATGAATACATTTGCGTAAAATCAATTTATGTATGAGAATAAAGGGTAACCTTGGAAATATTCAATCGGGAAGGACCTAATCGTTTGAATGTTAAATTCTTGAAGATTGTCCGAAAAGTATGAAACACATATCACAGAACATCAGTTTTAATTTTCTATCATATCTCAGCCATGAACGCCCAAATTTCAAAAAAAAAAAAAAAAACGATTAGCAGTCGTTTGGTCGATTGTAGCTATAGTATGGGCCCGTTCCATTTTGAATTGTACACCACTGTATAAAACGTGCACATGCTAAATGCCATGTAAATATGAATTACATATTTTTTACACCTTTTTTTTTAAAACCACAAATCAGTGATGAATACAAATAAACATAGAAATGTAAAATCAAATAGTTAATACTTTTATTGTAAGGTGCACGGTTGTGATGTGGATCTGTACTGTATTACCATACAAGATGCCCACTACTTTAATTACTATTACTATAATAAATGGACATTAAAAAAATTCTCTAAATCATATGTCATTCTCTAACTCATAAATATGTCAGATAATTAAATTATAGATTTTTATCATTTTTATATCATATGTTAAACATTCCACAAAAAATGCAGTATAAACATAAGTGTCTTCACCATCTAAATATATTTAATTCATATTTACATGGCATTTAGTATGCCAGCAGTTTGATTAACATTTAAAAAGAGCTTGTAATGTAGACATTATAATTATTATTATTATTATTGATCTTGTTGAAAATACAAATAATTCCTAAATATAAGTATAAATGTCTGATAAACATATAAATCATTATTATTAAAATTATTTATTTTACAATCTGATTCAATTTCTTAATTTTAAAATTGTGATACAAAATATCAGCAATATTATACAATATTATTTCTATTTTTATTTGTATTCATTTTTGATCTGGGAAAAAAGTATTGTCATCTGAATATTTTAATTATTATTTAAATTATTACTTATTCTGCATGCATGTGTATGTTTTTTGTTTTTTTTTGTTTTGGTCTTCTATAATAATAATAATAATGTATAAATTTCATGCAATTTTAAATGTACTTAATTATGATTTTTACAAAAATATTATAATGCTATTTTTATTCAGACTTCATTATTTTGGAATGTGTGGCATATAATTAAAAAAAATGATAAAGTCTATATTCTACTTACATTACATGTTTATGATTCAGATAATTTTTTTCACTGTAGTTTCGTAGCCTTTATATTAATTTTACTGATTATAGCGGATGATATTGTGCACGTTTTATACAGTATAAATGTACCGGCTTTTAGTTTTATCTGCGCAAGGATCCGTGTCGCAACCATGCACCGTACGACGTGTTTTAGGCAGTGCTTGTACTATAAATAGCATTTTCTTTAACATTGCACTCGCCGTTAACAACTTTATTTTTGCAAATTAAAAAAGTATGCATAGACGGAACAAGGTTTGGTTTGAAATTTTGTAAGGTATAAAGAGATTAAATAATCCTCAGCTAGATAGTAACTGGCCCAGGCAAATACTTTTGAAGACCGAAGGTGGTGTATGATTCAGAATGGAACGGGCCCATACTAAAGTCCGGTAGCATGACTATTGGAGTGTATCACCGCATACAGTACTCAGGCCAGATGTCAGCATAAGCGGTCGATATGAACAAATGATTTGTTTATGTAACAATAGAGAGATTCCAGTGCATTGTATACCCAAGTTTGCGGCTTCCTTTCGTGGTGCCTTTGAATTCCTCCACTCCAAACCCAAGATTGTATATACAAGTTTTAACAGCCAAACACATTGCCAGATGGTATATTTTGTCGCCAATCAGGAAAAAAAATCGCAATTTGCGACATTGGTGATGCACAGCGCAATCCCTGTATACATATATATAGATATATACATACAAATATAATTTGTACATTATGCGATGGCAGATCAGGGTCTATGTTGTTTGCAGTTTGACCTGGATTATACGCGAGTATATACAGTACTTTAAATTACTTTGTGATCTTTGGTTACTTGAAAGTGTTATTACAGTGTATATTATATATGTGTAAATATAATAAAATCTCGATTCAGAAATCAAGCTTTTAATGGATTTAATATTTGCTTTAAATGAGAAATTATTTACGTTCATTAATATTTGCAATTATATTTGCTGCTTAGCATGTAACAAAATGTACAATATCAACCTATGTTTTTGAAAAATTAAATTCTTTTAAGAAATAAATATGTTGTAGATTATTTCGCTTGTTCTTTGTATGGATTAAAGTGCAAACATCTCATCAAATCTTGACAGGTCATTTAAATTTGGGACAAGTGAAAAGGTAAATTTTCTGAAACCACATGTCCTGGGCAAGTGGATAGACAAGTGGATGAAAAAAAAATGTGCTCAGCCCTGAACCGGACTTTTGGTCCGAATCAGCCCGTAATTTGGTCGGAATAAGCCTGGTACTTATCAGCAACGGTCCGAATTAGCATGCACCCTTGTTTGGGCAGTAAAATGGCACCCTTCCCCACCCGATCTTACACTGTAGGACTAAGTTCGTGAGGTAAAATTTCATTTTCATTTATAAACTGAATATTTTTCTGACAACTCATCTTTAGAGATTGATATTTTTTTTTTAAAGCTAGAGATTGATATTTTTTTTTAAAGCACGGATTGGGGCACTACTAATGACTCAGAGCTTTTAAACAGCATGGAATGTGTAACCCAAGCCAAAATAACATGCGGGAAAACGTGTTTGGTGCATGCACAGTTACTACTTTCGTACTCAAACTTCCTGTTTATAAATCTACACTCATTTACTGATCATTTGAGCCATTTTTTGCCAAATTTTACCATTTTCAACCCATTACAAACCTGTTTTGAAGTGTTCAAAGGACAAATAGAAAGGTAAAGAGGCTTTAACATGAATTTCCGATGTGATAAATTGATTTTTGGGCCTATTTCCATCGGGAAATGACCAACATTTGTGACTGGAATACTCTGCATAAGACGATAAGCTCCCCCAAAATAGGGTATGCACATGACCTGACGTCAGATTTTTCACTTATTTTGACCCACAGAATTTTCACTTATTTCGACCCAGTTCTTTTCATGAAGTGTTTTTTTAGGACTGTGCCTTATTTGGAGTCCCTCACTGAAACAAATAGAAAGTTTACAGTTATTTAGTTTTATTTAAATTGCCGTCAGTTTATAAAGAAAATAATTTTTGAATTTGGCCTAAGACTAAGTGTAAAGAATTTTAAAGGGCGTGGCATGTTCTTAAATTCTAAAGCTATGTATAATAAAACACTGTGTGTGTGTGGGGGGGGAGGGGTCTTTTTTTAGTTATATTGTTTTCATTTATTCACTGAGTCTTAAGTGACTTAGCTCTTGTATACACTACAAAATCTGTATTTAGGAAACATTTTGCATTGGTCATGAAGCATTTTTTCTGTAAGGGGTTTACTTTTAGCAATTTTAAAGAGATTACTGTATATCCTATATATTTTTCATATAAAATACATATTTAATTGAGTATCTGAAAGCAGAAAATGATTTATCAGACCAAATTACCCAGTGTATGCCAATTTGTAGGTTTTTTTTCATAAAAAGAGACAAAAGTTATTTGGAATTCATTCATTAAATGACCCATGTTTCCGTGTTTAATTACAACACAAATTGTCATTGTTTTAATAGTACTAGCTCTGTTATTTTTCCGAAATTCAAAGTGGTATATCTCTGTGTATTTTTAAGATATGGTCAAAATTCCAACTGTCCTGAGTTTGTTTTGTCATTGGCTTTATTATCAAAGTTACTTTAAATTGATTTGAAAAACAAACAAAAAATTTGGTATGTACCTAAGAAGGAAACGGGGGCTATTTTTGGACATGGTCTTTTTCTTACCCAAAGTCAGATCAAACTTACCTTCCACTGTTGGCTTTTTGGAGAAGAATGACATTCTATATTTCCAGTTACAGAATGTTGTCCCTGCTCAGTACTGTTCAATATATACACCTGTATTGTGAGTGTTTTGTTTATACTCATATGAGAGTGACAAATTCCGGAAGTAGTTTCTTATTTAAAAAAACGCTTGAGATCAATCGTTCAATTGAGTAGGATTTTGATAAAGGGAAGTCACTCAGTAAAACAAATCGCAGCAAATAACATTGGTTCCACAAAAGGTTGAAATTCGAAACTTTTTTGAAAAGGTATGTAATAAATAGATGAAATGTATTCATTATAAAACATAATATATGTATTTCACACAGGTTATTTACTTTTGCAGTGTGTTCATGGGACACATTTAGTTTAAATTAAGTACTTCCAGTTTTCGACAACTTCGTTAATTTTAAAACAAATATATTCCTTTAAATTGTACAAAAGAAATATGTGCCCCGTTCTCACTGAAGCAGTACCACTAGGTTGAAAAAACATTAATCTGTATATTTATATACTGCAACATCAGAGAAACAACTGGGCAATCAAACTCGATCTGCATTTAATGGTTCATAGAATTCGTGCGAGTTAAATTAAGGCAGTGGATAGAATCACTGAAACCGACCGGAATGGAGGTAATCCGGTTACTAGAAACACCGAACCCGCTCAAAAATCGAAATACACAACGAAATACACAAGAATTTTCATGTTTTCAGTGTATGTATCAGTGTACACACCGAAAAATATGATTTTTATATGTAATAATATTATATATAAAAGTAAAATAAACTTTGATTGAGCGATTTTGATACAAATTATTTACCTTCTACCAATTCACAATTCATGTAATTTCATCACTCGGTCGTACTTGATTGTTCTGTTTGAGGAATGTCGAATTTGTTCTGAACTTAGAATACAAGATAGTATATGCAAGAATCAGATTAACAGTGAGACTGTAAGAAGTCAGAATATGTATTCATATGTTTTTGGTGTATATATCATATTCTTATGTGTTTTTAGGTAAACATGACTTATAATGCACAGGGTAGAATCACCGGAATGGAGGTAATCACTAGAACGGACGGTGAAAGCCGGTTTAATTAATCTTTTTTTAAGTCGCTTAATTCGGAATGGATGGTGAAAGTTGGTTTAATACATCTTTTAAGTTGCTTAATTCATTTTGTAATTTACTACACCTTTATTGTCCTCACTTTGATCCCATTTCTTATTCATTTACATTCAGTTTCTTGCTAGAGGCTTTCAGGCCGCTGATTCCATCAGAAATTACATCTCCAGTGTAAAACTGTTATATTTAAGGCTAGACATAGAATTCCCCCACACTGAAGCTTCAAATTAAAACTTGTACTAATCTTGAGGGAGTCTATGAACCTGTTACTTATCTGAAGCTACAAGGGTTTTTTACGCTACCATATTCAAAGAATTGGCAAAGACGAGTCTCTTTATTCTTCTCACAGCTTTAGAAGAGGTGGCGCTACTTGGTCTTTTAAGGCTCAAGTTCCTTCAGAACTTATTCAGCTACATGGGGATTGGATTAGTGATGCTTACAAGAAATGCCTTTGTTTTGACTTTGAAGAGAAGTTACTAGTTTCTCAAAAATTGAGTTCTTTGATCTTGAATCAAATATAATTTTTTTTCTTTCCAGAAATAAAGACATTTTCTATAATGTTTTGAGTGATTCCTTTGCCAAATGTGTAACATGAATTTGGTACACATGGGTTCAAGCATTACAGAATAAGATTCTAACAAATCAGGCCTGTATCAGCTCCAAATATACTAGTATTCATTGGTACAAATGATGTAAATAGCCTTTCCATTTCAGAGTTCCTACAACAATCTCATTACACTTATTAGATCTCATTCATCTAGTAAAATAATCATTTATGTTATCCTTTCAAGATTTCTAAATTTAAAAATATATCAAAAGTATAAATAAGGGATTGAACACCTTATGTTCCAAACAAAATGTTCAATTTCTTCACACTTCACCATTTATCACACCTGTCCAATCAAGTACAACCAAGTGACACCATTACATGTACATGAATTGTGCTATAAATCAGTAAAAAGCAAATAATTCGTATCAAGATCACTTCAATCAAAGTTTATTTTGATTTTAATTATTATTCAAACAAATACAAATCATAATTACTGTGTGTACACACATATATACACCAAAAATATGTAAATACTTGTGTATTTTGGTGTATTCCATTTTTTGTGTGTATTTCTGTGTTTTTAGTAACCCGAGGTAATCACAGGAACGGACGGTATAAGTCTGTTTGATTCATCTTTTAAATTATTGAATTCAGTTTTAAATTGATCACACACCCTTTTTTGTCCTCATTTGGATGCTTATTCAAAACAGAAAACAATGTTGCACACAATAGGATGCCAAAAAATGAAATTGCCTACACTGGTCACAGTGTTTTCTCCAGGATAAGCAGTTACTATAATAGCTGACAAAATTATTCAGGATCCACCCCACTTCCACCCCCCATGTGAGCAACTGCATACAAATCATGTGCAGACAATTTGCCATGATCTAAAAACAAAACCCATAAATCGTTAATTTATATTAATAGCTCATAGGGATCATGGAAGTGCTTTTTTCTAGATTATGTACCAAATCAATTTCTTACATAACTTTGCTGACATTTTGCATTTGAGTGAAGAGAAGCTTACCTTGATAATCTTAAGTTATTAGAAACATTTTGGAGGTTGTAAATGGAACAAATCTAGCATTCAGTATTTGTTGGTTTTATAAAACTACTATTACATTCCAGAGTGAACTCAAAGATTTAAAGAAAAATCTGCAAAGATTCACCCAAAATACATAAAGATCCACATTCTAAAAACTTGAAAACTTCACAGCATGTGTAAATACATTTTTTTTTTTTTTAAATGAATGCTGAGAAAATTCAGTGGCATCTTCTCCCTCAAAGTTTTATTTTACATACATGTACAACCTATAATTATCTATATGTACTTAGCATGCCAATCTCCATGTAATTCAGATTTAATAACCAAGATTTGAAATTTGTTATTTGTAGGCTGAACACACACTAAAATCATGAAATTCCATAAATTTAAAAATTACAAGAGAATTAGTGACGTTTCGTCCCACGGACGTTTCAGCCCAAGACATTTTGCCCCACTTTAATGGACATTTCACCCCACTTTACTGGATGTTTTGGACCATGACATTGTATGTTCTAACATTGTTTAATAAATATAAATGTTTAAATTCAATTAAATTCTTTTTTTTATTCAAAACATATGTGCTAATATTTTATTTCCTTTGCAATAAAGCTTTCATGACTTACTCAAAACCTTGCCTCAGCTTAAATACATTGATACCACATTGAGTGGATTCTCTAACTACGAAGATCAAACAAACTACCTGTTGTAATTAAGCCCAAAGAACACTTGCTAGATAATCATGTTTGTTTAAAATGGTGTTCTTTTGAAATTATAATTATTTTTTAAAACAAGTCTTTGAGAAAATTTTTTTTTATTTTTATTTTTTTTTCATGTATCGTCACCCTCTAGTGTATGGGCCTAATGACTGTAAATGATTGATGAGGAGTATAGAAAAGAAAAGAGATAGTAAGACAAGTTATCCTCTTATCTATTAGACTATTCGATTTATGGACCCATTTCAATTTGTTTGATTTACATTCAGCCTGTCATTATATCTGACAATATATTCCCACTTTTTCTTCGTTCATGTAATAAGACTGATCAGAAAATGAATCTATTGTTTACAGTGATCATTATTTTCTATACTGCGATACTTTTATTTTCGCAGTTACAAAAACTGAACTTTATGATGAAGGGTAATCATATTTGTTGGGAATGGAGAGGTCATTGTAGATAGTGAAGAAATGCTGAAACGTCCATTGAAGTGGGCGAAATGTCTTCTGCCAAAGTGTCCATGGGGCGAAATGTCCATGAAGTGGGGTGAAATGTCTTAGGCCAAAACGTCCATGGGGCGAATCATCCAGGTACCAATCAGACAAATTACCAAATTTGCTGCAAAACAGCAAACTCCATTAAAATTATCCAATTTGTAGAAAAATCCATAGATATTGTCACACTGATATGCAGGTCTTATTCAAATGAAGTAGTTTTCTTGTCATAATTCTAAATCTCTGCTGCAGTGTGGATAATCAGGAAACAGGGTTTATATATGGACATCAGGATTTCTTCCACTGGATGGTCTTGAGATTTCCCTTTCTTCTGCTTATGCACCCACCCAAATATTAAATTCCTGTATCCTTTTCATCCCAGTTGAGCTAAAATGCAATCTGTCTTTGCTACCAGAGTCGGGTATCAAGTTGCACACCACTTTTCACTTCATCTGTCATGCTCGGTTATCGAACACAGGTGCCCTTTCAATTTTAGTTTCAGATAGCCTTCCTTAAAGCTTTTTTTTATTATTAGCTAATTTAGTAGTGCCTTCCTGTATTTATTGTTTTTTCTGTCCTGAAGCTTAGTGTTGTTTCCCTTTTAATATTTAATCTTAGTGAAACACCCATGTAAGGTGTCATTTCACTGAAGAAATTGTATTAGCATAGAGTTAGTCTATGCTTTACCTGATATATACAACCTTATAAGATTTTTGTATAACAAATCTTTTCAGCATCTTCATTTCAGGAACAATGTCTAAGCAAGGTGTGAATACTTGTGGCCACAGGAAATCCCCAGGGTTCATGGTCTCAGGAAGAATTTACCCTCCACAGCTACAATTTAGAAATTAATAGAATTGAGGGCAGTGTTGTTCGTCCTTCAGGGGTGCATCCACCAATTAAGAGGTTGCTGCATGATGGTCTCTCCCAACAACACGTACAGTGTAGGTGGTAGCATACCTCATGAGACAAGGCGGCACACATGCACCTTCTCTCTGCATGGAGGTTTGGAGCCTCCTTTGCTGTACAGATTCAGAAGGAATATTCCTCCAGGTTCACCACATTCCCAGCAGAAAGATCATTTTAGTGGACAGTCAATCAAGGAAAGGGAATGGTCGCTCCACCAATCCATAGCAGACTCCATGTTCCAACTTTGAAGAACTCCCTTGGTGGACTTGTTTGCCACCTGAACAAAACAAGCTCCCCTTTTACATTTCCCCAGTCCCCAACCAGAGGGCCTGGGCTGTAAACGCTTTCAGCCTGAAGTGGGATCGTCTGTTTGCTTACTCCTTCCCACCTTTCAGGATGATCCCACAGGTCCTACACAAAGTCAGGCACTCCACAGCTCAGCCCCTCTGTGGCCTCAGTGATCGTGGTTCAACAATCTTCTCAATCTGCTGGTGGACCATCTCAGGACCTTACCTCAGAGGGGTGACCTCCTGTCACAACACAGGAGCTCTCTCCTACACAGCAGCTCACAGATTCTCCACCTTCACACTTGGCTCATCTCAAACAATCTCTCCACAAAGAAAATTTGATCCAAGTTGCCAAGTGCATCATTCAGTCCAGGAGAAGAGTGATGTCTAAGGTGTATGATGTCAATCCTAGCTGTCCCTCTGTGAGCACAGTGGACTATTTTCTTCTCTTCCTTTTCGAAGAGAAACAATGCTTAGTTTATACTATTAAGGGCTATCGAGCAGCCCTTTCCAACACTCTCAAATTTTCAAAAGGCCCTACAAACGAGACAGATTCTCAATTAGCAGACCTGATCAGGTATTTTGAATTGCAAAGACCGGTGTCTCACTCTTTAATGCCTAAATGGAATCTCTCTTGCATCCTGTGGTCTGTAAATAAAGCTCCCTATGAACCATTGGGTGAAGCTTCCTTTGAGAACTTTACCCTTAAGACAGTTCTCTTGCTCGCCTTAGCATCTGAAAGATGAAGGGGTGAGCTTCATGCCTTATTCATAGATCAGGGCTGTATCAGGTTCAGTGGGAATTATGAGTCAGTTTCTCTCCTTTGTCAACCAGGTTTTTTTAGCAAAAAAGCAGATTCCTTCAATTGCTCCAATCCCGATTGAGATCTCCAGTCTCAGCTGTATCTGTGCTGGGGATGACCAAGATAGACTTTTTTGTCCAGTTAGGGCTCTCTGTTTGTACTTGGCAGCCTCTAAGGAGATAAGTAAGGGTAGGAAGTGTCTTTTCCTGCCCATTAAAGGTTCAGCTGATATTTCAGCTTCCACCCATTTAAAGGTGGATTGTATTAACTATCAAGAGACTATCAAGAGAGCTTACCAGTCCCTTGCTGATAGGGACCTGTTTTTCATGAAAATTAAAGCCCATGAGGTTTAAGCCATTGCTGTCTCATGGGCCTATCTAACTCATTCATCATTGGAGGATGTGATGAAAGCCATGTTTTGGCACTCTCACACTACTTTCTCCTCCTTTTACCTTCGCTCGTTAGCCTACCAAAGTGAAGGCATTTTCTCACTTAGCCCAATCGTCGTTGCCCAGAAAGTGGCCCATACGGATTCCATCCTGCAGTAGTCTCCTGCTCATCTGTGAGGGTGAGTATTTTTTGTGTTTGTTTTTTATTCACCAGTTGTGGGATCATCAGCCTCCCACCAAACTGACAAATGCAGCTATGCAATAGCAACAGGTATGGTATTACTGATATTAAAATGTAGTTGGGGGGTTTTTTGGGGGGAGGGGTAAAACTACTTTTAATGATGTAATACTTACATGTTACTATTGCCAGATATTGTCCCACTAAGTTAGGCTGCTCCCTCAAAATAATGAGGATGCCAGCACTCATGTCCAGTATGTGTGGGGTTCTACTGCATAGGTGGTCCAATGTTCTGGAAGATTCTGGTTCACCCTAATGGTAGGATGAAATTTTTGTCGTTCAGTTGGGATATTTTCCTCCTGGAAAAGTACTAGCTATGCAATAGCAACAAATACGTATTTTTATATAATTAAAACTAGTTTTACTCCTCCCTACCCCAAACGACATTGTACATTATGGACCTGCAAGTAAAAAGCAAATATACAACAAATATATGTGTAATTAGTAACAATGTACAAGGTTAACGTCTACTGCATAAAAAGAAAAGAAATATAATAGAAGATAATAGAAATTATACAAGGTTAACATACTGTTATAACAGAGATATATCACAGCTAGCACTTATAAATGTCATGCAGTCATAAAATTAGGATTGTTCATTTAAATATTTGTAGAGGTATAACTTCTTAAAAACAGAAATATTAGTTGATTGGATAATATGATGCAAACTATTCCATAAAACTGTACCGGCATAAGCAACAAATTTCTTAAAATACTGTGTCCAAACTTTTGGTATATATAAATTATTGTTTTCACTTGATTGTGTTCTCCAAGTGTAATGTTCCTTATAACATGTACAAGCTTAAAAACATTAAAATACTCTGACACTCAGTTATTTAAGACCTTGCAAGTAAGAAAATCTTTTCTAGAAATGAATATAATCCTTAATTGGCATCCATCTAAGAGTGTTGAAAAGAGATGATGTAGATGTTAAAATATCTTTGACATTTAAAATCACCCTGACTGCTCTGTAAGCTGTATAGCCTCTGTATGTAGGAGGAATTATGGGGTTCTCCCCACACAGTACTGCCGTAGATAAAATTTGAAAAAATAACTGTGCACTTGTTAGATCGACTAATTTTACATAAAACACCTAACCCTTTTTTAAATTCCTATTTTCGTAGATAATTTTATACATGTATTGTGCCAGTTGTATATACATATAGGACACACATACCTGACTCGTGCATACATGTACCTCCTGAAGAGTAAACCTTGACCAGAGTGTATACCCTGCCAGTGTCCACAGACAGTGTTGAGTGTATCAACTTCCATCCTATGAGACTTAAACTTTTTTTATGATAATGTACCACCAGAGAAAATCTTATATTTTATGAGGGAATATGGTTTAAATAATAAAAAAAAAACAACATTTACCCTGTATTTGAATGATTTTATATTTTTTATCTTTATCATTTATTTTATATTCCTTTTAAAAAATGTTGTGATCTTTACCTTTTTATCTGTAATATTGTACTTTATGTTTACATTTATTTGGAAGGATTTATCTTCCTACAGTTTTTTTGCAGTTCTTTATATGTACATTTTCAGAACTTTACTTTTCATCAGCACTATATAGCCAGTATTATGCTGTCATACCATTAAACCCTAATACATAACAGCAAGAGAATCAGTGCCAGCATCTTGCTAAAAGAACAGGTGTACTGGACCTCAGTGCTCAAAGTGGCAGTGTGTTTGACCAAAGTGCTGACAACTAAAGATCTATATTTCACAACCTTACTGGGTGGCAGACTTCAAAGAGCACACTACAGTTCATTCAGCTCAGTATCATGAATGAACATACATCTACATCTGTAGTTGCGTGAATTTTCATGTCAGTTTCTCAAAATGTACCGGTAGCTAAAATTACCAAACACATTTTGCTTATGAATGATTTTAACACCATTCATATCAACATACAGAGCATTACCACTTTTTTGATACATGCTGAAAAGAGTGGCCTGTTTAATGTAATCTGCCATGTTGGTCCTGGAGTTGTGGAAGAGTCCATTTTTTATACAGGGCTGAGCACTTATGGGAGCCATTGTGTGCCATACATGTAGGTACACAAACATCATCTACATCATCTAGCTTTCTTGAATTTATTGTAAATTTCTACCTAATGTCTGTTTATATGATTTGTCTTAAGAGAAATAAAATCTATATTTTGATTTAAAGAAAAAGCACTTACCTGTGAGAAGCACATCATCAGATATGATTTAAGTACATTTATGGGATGCAACCCCCAAGAAATCACAAGGGAGGCAACAACATTATAACTAGAAGGTTGCCAAATATGAAAAATGTTCACTCTTTTAGAAATAATTGACTCTTCAACGGCGGCATTAAATAATTTGCATGTAAACACACCACCTGTTTCAGCATGTATCGAAAGAGTGGTGTTGCACTCTATGCCGATACAAATGGTGTTGAAATGATTATTGCTCAAAACAAATTAGGTAATTTTATCTACATTTTGCGACGCTCACATGAAAATTCAATGAGCTAAATGCAGATATCATTCACGATGCTGGGCTGAACAAATTATAGTCACTTAAAGTTCTGCAGAGGCTGGCACTGCAGAGTTGGACTGAATACCCTACATACATAATGCTACCTCACAACTTTGAACAAGGGGTCAATCTCATCTGGACCAGGCAGTGTTGGTTATTGTGAGAAACTTACCAAACGAGATGTGGAGACTTATGATGAACAGATTAAACAGAACTTGGAAGTTGTCCTGAAACTAGCATATATATTCATATCGGTAAATGATGTATATGGTACCATTCTTAGAGGCCTGATTAATAAAGAACTAGCATATATATTCATATCGGTAAATGATGTATATAGTAACATTCTTAGAGGCCTGATTAATAAAGAACTAGCATATATATTCATATCGGTAAATGATGTATATGGTAACATTCTTAGAGGCCTGATTAATAAAGAACTAGCATGTATATTCATATCGGTAAATGATGTATATGATAACATTCTTAGAGGCCTGATTAATAAAGAACTAGCATATATATTCATATCGGTAAATGATGTATATGATAACATTCTTAGAGGCCTGATTAATAAAGAACTAGCATATATATTCATATCGGTAAATGATGTGTATGTTAACATTCTTATAGGCCTTATTAATAAAGAACTAGCATATATATTCATATCGGTAAATGATGTATATGATAACATTCTTAGAGGCCTGATTAATAAAGAACTAGCATATATATTCATATCAGTAAATGATGTATGTGATAACATTCTTAAAGGCCTGATTAATAAAGAACTAACATATATATTCATATCTGTAAATATTGTATATGGTAACATTCTTAAATGCCTGATTAATAAAGAACTAACATATATATTCATATCGGTAAATGATGTATATGGTAACATTCTTAAAGGCCTGATTAATAAAGAACTAACATATATATTCATATCAGTAAATGATGTATATGGTAACATTCTTAAAGGCCTGATTAATAAAGAACTAACATATATATTCATATCAGTAAATGATGTATATTGTAACATTCTCAAAGGCCTAATTAATAAAGAACTAGCATATATACATGTGTATTCATATCAGTAAATGATGTATATGATAACATTCTCAAAGGCCTGATTACTAAAGAACTTAATCAGATATCTTGTTTATGGTCTTAAAATCCTGGTAGCAGATATAATAATTGGACAACTCATTATGCCCTCAAACAATTCATTATCTCCTTTTATATTAAATACATATACAGCAATATAGTGTTATTTTAAATGGACCTTGCTCGTAAATACCATCATATACATGTATGTACTCACACAAAATACATACGGTTGACTGAAATTTGACTAAATTTACACAAGTCTTCAGGTAAGTGCAATGATGGAACTTCCAGGCTTGAGGTATGGGACTTGTATATTTCCAACCATGAAAGTCTAAAATGACAAAAAGATATTTTTAAAAATTAATGAAACCCCTGGAATAAACAGTTGAAAGTTTAGCTTCATTTATTTAAAGTTATTTATCAACACATTTGTTGAAGCATAGTGGTCTGATCATATTCTTCTCTTATTTTAAAAAAAGCTGAACTCTTTAAAACAATAAATTCTATCCATACAAAATATGCCAGAAGGTGGAATTCCCCATTTTGTGTCAAAATCTTGGAGAAATTACTTCTGTCAGTAAGAATATGACAGAAACCTCTCCCCAATTGGGGATGGAAGTTTTGTATTTTTACAGACCTTTTGATTGACAACTGTCTTTGGATGGTGATAAATGTTTTGCAGTCCTTAATGTGGAATAAAATAAGCCTATATTATGATTAATAATGTTTAAACATCAGTGTACAAATTCATGTAATTATTTTTGCCCTTTCAGTTTTCATATGAAAGGCAAACAAAATGGAGGCAGAGGTACTGAAAGAAGTGCCAGAGTCATTGAAGAGGTTGGTTCGACTGATTGTTCGTGGATTCTATAGCCCAGAACATGCGATCGTTATTGACATGCTTGTTCGCAATCCTTGCATGAAGGAAGAAGATTTATTAGAGCTCCTTAAGTTTGAACAGAAGCAACTGCGTGCCATAGTGAATTCACTAAAGAATGACAAATTTCTTAAATCAAGACTCAGGGTTGAAACAGATGAAGAGAAGAAAATGAAGAAGCACAACTATTACTTTATCAATTATCAGGTGTTTGTGAATGTTGTCAAGTTTAAACTGGATCATATTCGGAGAAAAATTGAAATGGAAGAGAGAGACAATACCAGTAGAGCATCATTCAAGTGTCCAAGTTGTCAAAAGACATTTACAGATCTAGAAGTAGACCAGTTATTTGATTTCATGAGTCAAAAGTTCATGTAAGTCAAGTAAAATTTGTTATTTATATACAATTTTTAAAACAATAGACCTTCCCGTTGGAAAGTTCTTCCATCGTTACCTACATCTGGCTGCTACATGTCACTGCACGCATCTGCCATTAAGGTTCTGATTACAGGTACTGATGATATATGCACCTGACATGAGAAAGACTGAATAAAAAAAAGTGACACTGCAGACACTTCATATTCCTTTATTACTATGAGGGGAGTCATGGTAGTTATGTTGGTGGAGGCCCTGGGTGGCAGAGTGGTCTACTTTATAGATCCCTCACACATCTCACCTCTATCCGTGTGAGTTTGAGTCTCAGCTTGACCAACATAGGTATGTGAGAAAGCTTTCCAGTAGCTTCCTGTGGGTCTGTGGTTCTTCCCGGGGTCTTCGCAGGTTCTTCCTCCACCAAATATACTGACCACCATGTAAAGTCTATCATGTGCTGAAAAATGGTATTAAGCCCTACAAAACCAAACCAAGCCATAGTTCATTTGGTAGAACATTAGACTCATAATCCAAGGGTTGCGGGTTCAATACTCATCCAGGCCACCCCAGATCAGCTGACTTAGTGTGTCCTTGGGAAATGCACTTAGCTCCCATTTCATTGACATGATATAGCTAGTGATGTGTTAAAAGTGTCGTTAAATCCAACAAACAAGCATTATTACTATGCATAATTTTATTTCCATGGAAAGCTTTGAATTTTTACTCTTAAATACTTGAGTAAAAAGTTACATCAGAATATAATGTTTAAAAAATGACACGTGAATTGTGACACGTTCACAAAATTTCATTTTCCGTATTTCTGAGTAAGTCATTGTGCAGGAGAATGTAACAATTGACCATCTGTCCCATTAATTTAAATGAATCCTGAAAATTTGTTTAAAAGAAGCTTTCAAATTTTAACTTACAGAGGAATTCTGAAATTTGAGACATTATATGACAAAAAATGAAACCAAAATGCCCAAGACATTAGAAAATCACCCATTTTAAACACTTGATGGTGTCAGTTTGTTTTTAGCTATTGATTTATCATCAAAAACTAGAATAAATATGCTTACAGACATTATGATTAATATGTTCCTCCTTTTCATAAAAATTTACAAAATTGCATACAGATATGGTTTCTATAGTACTGAGCACTGGGTGATATCAGTATCATAATAGCAGAGTGTCACTGCCCACTGGGTGATATCAGTACCATATGGGCAAAAAAAAAAAATGTGTGTTCCTATTGCACTTGTTTTAAAATTAGGGTATGCCAGTATTTTTATTTTTTTTTAAACATTATATATAAGTCAAATAATATTTAAAATGCTTTAAAGTATTGGGCAAAACTGGCTCAATTAGATGCACAAATCAATTTTGGCCACTTTTTTTTTTTTTTTTAACCATTTAGAATAAATGTGCTAGGGTTGGCAATGAGAAACAGGGATAGTCAGCCGACCAGAAACACACATATTTTTTTTTGCCTAATGGCAGTGTCATAGTGCACTGTGTGATATCAGTACCATAATGGCAGAATGTCACTGTGCACTGGGTGATATCAGTACCGTAATAGCAGTCACTGAGCACTGGATGATATCAGTACCATAATGGCAGAATGTCACTGAGCACTGGGTGATATCAGTACCATAATGGCAGAATGTCACTGTGCGCTGGGTGATATCAGTACCGTAATGGCAGTCACTGAGCACTGGGTGATATCAGTACCATAATAGCAGAATGTCACTGACCACTGGGTGATATCAGTACCATAATGGCAGAATGTCACTGAGCACTGGATGATATCAGTACCGTAATGGCATTGTGACTGAGCACTGGGCTATATCAGTTCTATAATGGCAGTGTCAGATAATAAGAATATGTCCATGGCTCTTAAAACTCTAATGGAAATATCTATAGACTGCACAAGATTCTTGATCGAAGTAACTTTGCTAACATTATCGATGAACCCACTCATGTAACACCACTATCTTAACTATATAGTAGCATCTAGTGGTTTTAATATAATTAAATCGGGAACTATCTGTTTTAATAATAGAATTATCAGTGATCACAGAGGCACTTTCATTTCCTTTCAAACTGATTACAAAATTCTACAATCCTTCAAAAGAACTGTCTGGCTCTTTCAAAGATGATACTATGAAGATTTGAATCATCTGATCATGAACCTTTATTGGAGTGGATCATTTGCTTTTTGTTATAATGTGAACGTAGGTTGTGAATTGTTTTAAACAACCCTTTTTAGCTCACCTGTGTAGTAGAGAGCTGTTGTACTGTTTTATCAGTGTCCACAATATAAAAGCATATATACACTGTATGTACAACTTCACTACATCTCATCTATGCTTTCTTCCCAGGTCCTAGGCAACAGTTTAGAGTGAGTTTTGTAGAGTGGGGGCTAACTTTGTACATACTTGTGCATTTTAATTTAGTTGTTTAGCTTAAGTTTTTTGCATCCTGCATACATCATGTTATATCTGAAATCCTGAA
This sequence comes from Margaritifera margaritifera, assembly GCA_029931535.1. Classification (NCBI taxonomy): domain Eukaryota; kingdom Metazoa; phylum Mollusca; class Bivalvia; order Unionida; family Margaritiferidae; genus Margaritifera; species Margaritifera margaritifera. The sequence goes on from JAQPZY010001484.1 coordinate 2,325,210, forward strand.
ACTTTGTGAGGGGATGTATCTTGATGAGCACTACATACTCGTCACAGAAGTAGGTCTCTGTGACCCATATTTAACGGTTTACTTAGTTTGGTTAAATGTCATGTTTTAATTTATACATACATGTAGCAGCTATTAGATATTTACAACTCTATTTGCAGCACTATTGATAACAATGAATTACCGTATGTACTCGCGTATAAGTTTATATCAACTGTAAACTGCATAGACCCAGATCTGCTGTCGCATAATAATGCTCTGGCAGATCTGGGTCTATGCAGTTTGTAAGGACTAATCAGTAGACCAAACAACATAGACCCTGATCTGATCTGTCAGTGCATTATGCAACAGCAGATCATGGTCTATGTTGTTTGCATTTGGACCCAGATTATACGCGAGTATATACGGTATCATGTCTTTTGTGACATTTCTAAAACTTTTGACATAGCAAGGCATAAAGGACTAATATGCCTCCAGTCATCAAGGGTATGCATTCAGTCATCAAGGTTATGCATTCAGTCATCAGGGGTATGCATTCAGTCATCTAGGGTATCGAAAGAAATTTCAATACATCCTATCGAAAAGTAATCACAACAAATTGTACTTAATTTACATTAGTCTCATTTTGGAATATGCATTTGAAGTCCAGTCATCTTGTTGTGTAAATGATTCTGGAAAACTACGTAAAATATTTTGCTTGAAGGCACAAGGATCGTCACTGGTCGCCCTAAATATGCAGGCAGTGGTGACCTCTGATTCAGAAACTGAGTGGATTTCACTTCAGAAAAGGAGAGAATTAAAAAATGTATGCTCTTTTTATGAAATCATTAACAAAAACTGTCCAGATTATATGAGACTTAATATCACAAATCACCTGGGGATGTTGTCTCGTATAGCCAGACAAGTTCCAACAAAGTAGTTCAACTTCAAACTCTAACTTCATTATATCAAAACTCATAATTACCCAGCATGACAAACTAGATGTTCAGATGATGAACTGGTTTATGTTACAGTTCTGTATGGCAAAAAACATACATTCCACCTCGGCCAATTTCAAGCTAATCTCATTGACAACTGCACTGGCTCTTGCAGATTGGCAAATAAAAACAACTGCGTAAGCACTTTTTCTTTGAGTGCAGGTTATAAAGCATTCAGAGAAAACATTTAATTCAAAGTTTTTGTTTTTAATATACATTGATTTAGATACAATTCTCTTTGGCAATGAGTTATACTCTGTTTATACCAGGGCTCAAAATTGCTAATAGCAAGCTTGCATTTTTCTAGTTACAGTTCTGAAATGCAAGTAAATTGCAGAAAGTTTTTAGTGAAGAATATTACAACTATCAAAATTTTGCTAGTACTGAATAAAGTTCATTTTGAGCCCAGGATACAGATATTTTTTATAAAGCTTGAGATGCAAAAATAGATTACTAACATGATCTGTTTTAGCTAATGTCTGTCACCACCACTGGCTCTATTCTCTTGTCATTTATGTTACCTATTTCTCTCTCTCTCTTTATCTTTTTCCTTTCTTCCTTCCTTTTAACATGCCTTTTGTAATATATTCTGTTGAAACTTTGCCAATAATTGTATTTATACAGTGGAGAGAGGCTGCTAAGTTACAAGAACTTATTTCCAATCCATTTGTCATTTATATCTGTATTTACTTCTGGCAGTAAGATATGTTTAAACTAAGAGGTACATGTACCAGTATCTATAGATACCTGTACATCCCTGGGAATAGCAAGTATCTATAGATACCTGTACATTCCTGGGAATAGCAAGTATCAGTAGATACCTTTACATCACTGGGAAATAGCAAGTATCTATAGATACCTGTACATTCCTGGGAATAGCAAGTATCTATAGATACCTGTACATTCCTGGGAATAGCAAGTATCTATAGATACCTGTACATTCCTGGGAATAGCAAGTATCTATAGATACCTGTACATTCCTGGGAATAGCAAGTATCTATAGATACCTGTACATTCTTGGGAATAGCAAGTATCTATAGATACCTGTACATCCCTGGGAATAGCAAGTATATATAGATTGCTACATCCCTGGGAATAGCAAGTATCTATAGATACATGTACATCCCTGGGAGTAGCAAGATATCTATAGATACCTGTACATCCCAGGGAATAGGAAGATATCTATAGATACCTGTATATCCCTGGAAATAGCAAGTATCTATAGATACCTGTACATCCCTGGGAATAGCAAGTATCTATAGATACCTGTACATCCCTGGGAATAGCAAGTATCTTTTTGTACATTTCTGGGATTTGCAAACTGTTTTGGGGTGGTTGGGTGTGTGGGTGGGGGTCTTTTAAAATGTGAACCTAACCAGTTTTCATATGCCCAGACAGAAATTAGTGCTGTAATTTTGTGAAGCAGTTGTTTTCCAGACATCTGTTGCTCTACACAATGTCTTTCAAATCATTAACCTAGGCAGTTTTCAGATGCCCATACAGAAGTTAGTGTTGTAAAAACCAGGAGGCAATTGGATTCCAGGCATCTGTTGTTCTACACACTGTCTTTCAAAACATTAACGTAACCAGTTTTCAGGTGCCCAGACAGAAGTTAGTGCTATAATTTTAGAACATTAACATAACCAGTTTTCAGATGCCCAGACAGAAGTTAGTACTATAATTTTAAAACATTAACATAACCAGTTTTCAGATGCCCAGACAGAAGTTCATGCTATAATTTTAAAACATTAACGTAACCAGTTTTCAGATGCCCAGACAGAAGTTAGTACTATAATTTTAAAACATTAACATAACCAGTTTTCAGATGCCCAGACAGAAGTTCGTGCTATAATTTTAAAACAGTAACATAACCAGTTTTCAGATGCCCAGACAGAAGTTAGTGCTATAATTTTACAACATTAACATAACCAGTTTTCAGATGCCCAGACAGAAGTTAGTGTTGTTATTTTAGGAGGCAATTGGATTCCAGACATCTGTTGTTCTACACACTGTATGTATGTGTACATGTCATTTTCATTATGTCCCACTTTACCTTTGAATTGAAAATTTTCAAGCTGTGTCCTTGTACCAGTGAAGCTGAACATATTTGTATCATATAGCGCAAACACGCACACACAAGCCAGCCATTGAAATTGGACCAGTTTTGTCTGTGTTAAGGAGGTGGCTGTTGTGGGGAAGTAAACTGTGTAGAATGAGAACATGGGTAGATTGTCGATAGGGCTGTTCAGGGATGTTGACAATTACACATACATGAATCATAAAAGCATGGATTTATTTATTTTTTTATGACCTTTCATTTGAGATACGGTAGCCCTATAGTAATGACCAGTAGATCAGAATTTCATAGTGCCAGGATTGTGCTGACATTCCATTAAACCCAATGTATGTATATACCAATAGATTTCATAGTGCTAGGATTGTGCTGACATGCCATTAAACCCTATACATGTACATACCAATAGATCAGAATTTCACAGTGCCAGGGTTGTGCTGACATGCCATTGAAACCTATACAGTCCAACAGATCAGAATTTCAAAGTGCCAGGATTGTGCTACATGTCATTAAACCATATACATGTACATACCAATAGATTACAATTTTTCATAGTATCAGGATTGTGCTGACATGCCATTAAACCCTTTACATACATACATACCAATAGATCAGAATTTCTACTATGAACTTTAAATCATACATTGTTACTTGGCACATCATCCAGTTATGGTTATGACCCACTTTACAAGCAAATTTAGCGTTGTTACTTGACACATCATTCAGTTATGATCCCATTTTCAAGCAGATTTCACGGAGATGAAATGCATCACTTTACAGCATTTTATGACTGTATTCTAGATGTACAATATGTAACACAGACGTAGAGGAGGAGGAGAGTGCAGCAAATAAGACAGATGCACGGACACTGCTAGCCAAGTTTAATGAGCAGATAGAACCAATATATGAGCTTCTGAAGGAGTGTGAGGATATCAAACTGGCACCTGAGTTGTTGGAACCAGAACCTGTAGATATCAAGGCCATCATGGGGTAAGTTGTTATATTGGTGCTAGCAATCACCAAAAATGCCAATGACAATCAAAATTGTCAGATAGTGATTTATAAAACAATATATTTGGTGATTGACAATTTAGGGACCTGTGCTGTTGTTTGCATATTTGTGCCCTGAAATCAGTGATGACTGTTAGTGTAATATATTTTCAAGGTTATATAAATGCTGTAAGGGACTACCATATTTACTCGCATGTAAGCCAGGTCCAAATGCAAACAACATAGACCCTGATCTGCCGTTGCATTATGCGACAGCAGATCTGGGTCTATGCAGTTTGCAGTTGGTATTGGATTATATGCGAGTATATACGGTATATGCACATATATTGATTATTGCAAGTAAAGCAATCTACTCTTCTCCTGAAGCTTGTTGTAGACTATAAAAGCAATGTAATATATCTGGTAATGTTAATCTTTTCTTGGCAAATCAATTAAGCTGGTAAGACTCTTTTATCAAGCATACACTGTGAATACAGTCAGGACTTTTCAATATTCTCCTGTCTGTAAATGTATTCTTCTATCCTTCCTTTAACATACCTTTCCATGTATGTATTATGATCCCCCACCCTTTTGCAAAATAAAGAATTTAAAAAAGAAAAGAAAAATAATGGGGGATATTATAAGTATCAATTTTCAGTCTGCTCCTTTGTCCATCTGTCCATCATACTTTTGTTTCTGCTCTATAACTTTAAAGCCTTTTGTGATTAAGGGATGAAACTTGGTATGCCTATACATCATGATGAAAAGGTGTGTCATTTACCACATTGGGGGTCTTTTCCTATAGGTCAAGGTCATGGGTCAATATTTTAAGTTTTCTGTTGCATTTTCCTTTCCTGTCTATATCTATCAAGCCATTTGAGATTAAGGGATGAAACTTGTTATACTTATATATCATCATTAGAATGTGTGTCATGTTCCACATTCTCTATCACTCTATCCTTCCCACTCAATAACTTCAAGTCATATGAGAAGAAAGGATGAAACTTAGTATGCTTGTACATCATCACTATAAGGTGTTGCATATGACATTGAAGGTTCTGTCTTTATGGTCACAGTCATAGCTAAATATTGTAAGTTTTCACATTTTCCTTTCAGGACTATAACTTAAAAAATAAACAAAAAACTTTCAAACCACTTGAGATTACTGAATAAAACTTTGTATACGTATTCATCTTCATTAAAAGGTGTGTCTCATGCCATATTGGTGTCATATCTTCAAGATCAAGGCCAGGGCTGAATATTTTAAGTTTTCCGTGACACTTTCCTTTGTGCTTGATTACTTTCAGGCCATTTGAAATTAATGTATAAAACATGGTATATTTATGCATCATCGTTTCAAGGTGTGTCTTCAAGGTCTAGGTCATGGCTCAGTATCGTAAGTTTTCCATGAAACTTTTCAGTTTGCTCTATAGCTTTCAAATTTGTGCAGATTAAGGGATGATACTTTGTATAGTATTAACGGCATGACGATTAATCAAAATAATCAAATGTTGATTAGAAAAGTCAAAATACCAAGCATTTGATTATGGTCTTGATTATAGTTTTATTTCATTTTAACTCTTTGACTTTTGGGGACAGAATCTTCCAGGAAAACTTCAATATGTGAATAACTGCTTGCAGTTTATATAGCCTTTCATTGTTTAGTAACAACCCAAGTGCCAACAACATGGCAGACAACAAATGTGCTGGCAAACTCATTGACTCAATGGGACACAAATAACTTGACCATTACCAAGTATATGAAAATGAAATTGTCTGTGACAAAAATATAGAAAATAACTCCAACTAATTAAAATCTGTTTTTGATCAATTGTGGTGGACCAATCAATGATCTGTGCATTTCAACAGATTCCCAACACTACATATTTATACATCATTATTAGAAGGTGTGTTGCATACAACATTGGGAGTCCTATTTTCAAAGTCAAAGTCATGGGTCAATATTATAACCTTAGAGATTAGAGATTAACAGTTAAAACTTGTCCCCGTGATATCAAAACTTATTGAGCAGGAAATTCCGGCTGAAGCTAAAAACCTGAAAATCAGATGCGATACTTGGAATAAAACAGTGTCATTGAAATTGGGCAGTTATTTTAATTAAAGATAGCAAATGTCATAGTTTTGTGACATTGATCATGAGCTTGAGTTTTGTGGCCTCGGGAATATTTATACAGAATCATTTGAAGGTGTGCGTTTCAAAGTCAAGGTCATGGGTCAGTATTTTAAGTTTTTCATACACTTTGCTTTCCTCTCTATAACTATAGCCATTTGAGATCAAGGGATGGAACTTGTCATACTTGTACATCATCATTAAGTTTGTTGAATACCACGTTGGGGATCCTATCTTCAAGATAAGGTCACAGCTCAATATTTTAAGTTTTCTGTAAGACTTTCCTTTTCGCTCTCAAATTTTGGAAGCCATTTGAGACTTAGGGATGAAACTTTGTATCCTTATATCTTATCACAGGAAGTTGTCATGTATCACATTGGCGTCCTATCTTCTAGGGTAGTGCCACATGCCAATATTTTATGTTTCCCTTCTAGACTATAACTTATGAGCTGTTTCAGATAAATGGATGAAATTTTTGGGTACTTGTATAATGTCACTTTAGTCTAGAAGATGTGTTGCATTCCACATTTATGATTCAGTTTTCAGGGACAAGGTCGCAGGTCTATATTTTATGGTTTCTTTTGTTTTGGCTATTTACCTTAAAAGTTCTTTGAGGTTCAGGAATGAACCATGGTACTCTTATATTTCTCTGATGGCATCTCACCCTCAAGGTCAAGGTCAGTGACCAATTTCTTCCCCTTTTCTAAAATTTTACTCAAATGCTCTTTAGGATAGAGACATGCAACTTAATTACTTTCCATATCTGTGAAGTAAATTTACAGCTATTACAAGGTTCACAGTCATATTTCATCATTTTTGGTGGCCTCACTACAGTAGGCAGGGACACAAATTTCCTGAATTTGCTTGTTATTTCTATTGCCATAACTTACATAATATTGTCATTCCAACTCAATCTAGTTCCAGATCACGAGGTATCTCTAACAAGCCTCAGGATGGAGAGGGTAAATGGAGTGGAGACCAGACTAAAAGAACATTATTTGGTTACACAGAGAGCACAGTCAAGATCTCTCTCGATGAAAAAAATGCAGACCAGGATGTGGCAAAGAAAGAGAGACCAGTCTGGATGGTGCAGAGCACTGTAGATGGAGTGTCATCTCTGGAAAACAAAGACATGGTAATGTTGATAATTTTGGTGTAATATTTTCAAGACCATTGAATCTAAGATAAGACAAGAGATGATAAGTTGTTTTTAGCATCAGCATGTTTATTAATCAATTATAAAAGCTCTTACAGGCTTTTTACTGATGCTACATAAAAGACTAACTTGTTGCATATAAGCATAAAGACCATCATAATTACCCACACATACAGTTATGCAAATACCTAGCTGTGCTCCAAAAACTGGTTAGCCTACACCTGGAGCTAGTCTAAAACCAACAGGGGCTCCTCTTCTTTATTGTTCTACTTGTCCAAGTGGCTTGTTCATCTTTTATATGTAGATGTGCTCCAAAACAGGATAGCACACACCTGAGACCTATTTAAAGTCAACAGGGGCTCCTCTTCTTTATAGATATACTTGCCCAAGTGGCTTGTTGATATTTTTATAACTTGCTGCTGCTATAAAAAAAAAAAATGGATACTACTTGCCAAAGTGGCTTGTTGATCTTTTACACTTTGCTATGCTCCAAAAACAGGATAGTCCTTTACGTGGATCCTGTCTGAAGAAAAACAGGGGTTCATCTTCTTTATAGAACTACTTCCCCAAGTGGCTTGTTCAATTTTTTATGTAATTAGCTGTTGCTAAAAAAAAAATGGATAGCCCTGCACCCGGACCCTGTCTAAATTCAACAGGGCTCCTCTTCTTTATAAAACTAATTGCCCAAGTGGCTTGTTGATATTTTGTATGTAGATGTGCTCCAAAGACAGGATAGCCCAACATCTGGAGCCTGTTGAAAGTCATCTTTATTGAGCTACTTACACAAATGACTTGTTGATCTTTTATACCTAGCTGTGCTCCTACCACAGGATAGATTTGTACCTGGAGCCTGTCTAAAGCCAGTAGGGGCTCCTCTTCTTTATTCTACTTGCCCAAGTGGCTTGTTGATCTTTTATATGTACATGTGCTCAAAAAAAAGGAGAGCCATACATCTGGAGCCCGTCCAAAGCCAACAAGGGCTCCTCTCCTTTATAAATCTACTTGCCCAAGTTGTTTGTTGATCTTTTATACCTAATTGTGGTCCAAAACAGGATAGCCATACACAAGTAGCCTATCTAAAGTCAACAGGACTCCTCTTCTTTATAGAACTACTTGCCCAAGTGGCTTGCTGATCTTTTATGCCAAGCTGTACTCCAAAAATAGGATAGCCCTACACACAGAGCCTGTCTAAAGTCAACAGGGTTCATCTTCTTTGTATGACTACTTGCCCAAGTGGTTTATTGATCTAGTATACCAAACTGTACTCAAAAACCAAGATAGCCCCATAACTGGAGCCTGTCTAAAGCCAACAGGGGCTTATCTTCTTTATAGAACTACTTGCCCAAGTGGCTTGTTGATCTTTAAAGATTGTGCATCAGAACCCTTCAAGGCAAGTAGATTTTTTGCATTTGGTAAGTGAGTCATCACAAGCTACTAGCCCTTGTCCTATCTGGAAGCACTAGACATGATAAAGCAAGTGAGTTATAGGACATATTACCAATTATTAATAGAATGGATATAAAAGAGAGAAAACAAATCACATTGAAAACTCACAAACAAGAAAGACTGGGACACAGTACAAGTGGGTTTAAGTTACACTGAGACACTACAAAACGAAAATATTAAGCACACATGACATGATGTACCACTTATCTCATGACTATGGTCTGTAATGGGCTCGACAACTGTCCATTGTCATGTAGCATACATAGAGTCCATTCTTGGATGTGTGCTTGTGTGATTCATATTAATTTTTTTTTTTTAAATTGTCATATTGATGTGGGGATTTCACCAGAAGAATTCTTATGATGTTTAGTTGGTCCTAAATGAAAATGGTTCTGCTCGGATATCCAGTATCAAGTATTGTTATCGCTGCTCCTCGTGATATGGATGGTTGTATCAACATGGGGATTTTATTGAAAGATTTCTTATGATGTCTAGTTAATCCTAACTGAAAATGGTGCCGCTCAGATGTCCAATATTGCCACCACATTGGCCATCTTGAAAATCTTGTTATCATTACTTCGCCTGAATGAATAATCATATCAGCATGGGGTTTTCACAGAAAGACTTCTTATGATGTCTAGTTGGTCATAAAAAAAATGGTGCTGATCTGATATCCAATATGGCCACCACAATGGCCATCTGGAAAAAATATTATCGTTGCGTCTCCTAGATGACTGGTCATATCAAAATTTTGCTTTCGCCAGTCTTCTTATGATGTCTAGTTGGTCCTAAATGGAAATGGTGCAAATCTGATATCCAGTATGGCCATCATGGCAGCCATCTTGAAAATGTTGTTATTGTTCCTCCTCCAGAACAGAAAGTCATATCAAGATGGGGTCTTCGCCAGAAGACTTTATATAATGTCTTGTTGGTCCTAAATCAGAATAGTGCTGATCTGATGTTTGATATGGCCACCATGGTGACCATCTTCAAAATCTTATTGCTATTTCTCTTAAATGAAAAGTCATTTTAACATGGAGTTTTCATCAGAAGAGTTCTTATGGTGTCTAGTTGCTCCTAAATGAAAATGATGAATATTAACCCTCAATATGATCACAATGGTGGCCATCTTGAAAATTGTTATCTCTGCTCCTCCCAAATGAATGGTTATATCAACATGGGGTTTTCAACAATAGACTTCTTACGATACCTAGTTGTTCCTAAATGAAATTGGTGCTAATCGTACATCGAATATGACTGCCATGACAGCAGTCTTCAAAATCTTGTTGTCACTACTCCACCTTAATGGATGGTCATATTGACATGGGGTTTTCACCAAAGACTTCTAATGATTTCTACTTGGTCCTAAATGAAAATGGTGCTATGCTGACATCCAGTATGTCCACCACAGCAGCTAATTTGAAAATCTTGTTATCGCTGAAGAATATCAGAGATGGTTTCGACACTCAGCAGTTAAAAGGAAGAAATGGTCGTATACTAAATTCCTGGAAATTCTTCTCACCCAGTAGAGTGTCAGTCCCCTGGAGGGACTCTTGTTCTTCCCCTGCAATATAAAGGACATATACCCATAAACGACAAATTTTTGGTAAGGATATATCCATGATTTTTCTGCAGGGGTTCACTCTTGAGATGGAGGTGGTTTGTTTTGTTTAAAGATAGTCAACTTTCTCTGTTTATCACTGAAAAATGTACTATTTTAACTCGACTGGTTGGGGGTTGGACTAAATCCTCTGAACCCATGAAAATCTGCCACTGCCTTAAGTGTCCTTTATAGATAGGATCACTGTACTTAACTCCATTGTGACATTGTAATTCCTCTGATGATATTATAGTAGTCTGCTGTAAAATCAACTCTTACTGCACAACCTGAAATGACATGATCTTTACATTGTGATATAATTAATATGATGTCACTTTTTACCAAAGTGTATTGTAACACTATGAACTCAGGTAGAGATTGAACATAAAATAAAGTAATTGCGAATTCTGTCTCTAATCGAATAATGAAAAAGAAACATTGTTATACAGTTTTAATAATTGCAATATCAATCCTGTAAAAGAAAATGATAAAGTGAACAAAAAGTATATGAGACCTTTGGAAACGTGTAGCAATTTATGATTTGCCACAAATCATCCATGCAGGCCTTCTGTTGCGGAAAAACAATATGATCTGAATAATTGTGTAATGCTGAAAAAATTAACTCACCAACATACCCTTTACTTTGTGTATTTGATAGGAGGAGTCTGTGATCTTGAACCTTTGCAAATATTTCAAATTTCAAAATTTTCATTCAGCTATTATTTTATGTACAATTAGTGACAGAGTACTTTTTCCCATACTTTTCAGTCTAATGACCCTTACTTGGGGATAGATGTTCCCACACATTTCTATGTAATGACCCTTACATGGGGATAGATGTTCCCACACATTTCTATGTAATGACCCTTACTTGGGGATAGATGTTCCCACACGTTTCTATGTAATGACCCTTACTTGGGGATAGATGTTCCCACACATTTCTATGTAATGACCCTTACTTGGGGATAGATGTTCCCACACATTTCTATGTAATAACCCTTACTTGGGGATAGATGTTCCCACACATTTCTATGTAATGACCCTTAAATGGGGATAGATGTTCCCACACATTTCTATGTAATGACCCTTACTTGGGGATAGATGTTCCAACACATTTCTATGTAATGACCCTTACTTGGGGATAGATGTTCCCACACATTTCTATGTAATAACCCTTACATGGGGATAGATGTTCCCACACATTTCTATGTAATAACCCTTACATGGGGATAGATGTTCCCACACATTTCTATGTAATAACCCTTACTTGGGGATAGATTTTCAGCTAAGCGTACTGCAAGAAAATGCACAACAGCCTATAATTTTTTAAGTGATTTTGGATTGTTTGGATCTTTAGCTATTCAAAAATATCAATCTTAAATACTCCAACATTTCACAAGTGTTCATCCTTCAAGAAAACTACATTTTAGTTTGCAATCAAACAGTTCACACTTCTGCTTATTTATAAGTTTTTTTAAAAGAGGTAAAGGAATAATAATTTTATTTTCAGAATATGATGATAATGATTATTTTACTGCCCTAAATATGTATTTTATGCTTGAAGATTGTTATGCTTCCCACCTGTTTGGAACATTTTCACACTTTTGAAAAATTTACCTTGAATGTAACATTAGAATCGATATTATTGCATTTACATGCATCCCTTCTTTCCTGGATACAGTACACACAGAGTGTATTAACCATCTTTCACTTGTGCTGGTATAGTTCTCACCTAATTGCACACCACTTCACAGTGTAACATCCAAGTGTTACAAGTGAAATCAAGTCTGTGTTCCATTTTGGTGTGGGTATTAGCCTGTAATAGATTTATGACAGGCTGGGTTGCCACCTGATGTGAGACCTTTGTAAATGGAGTCAAATACACAAGGTAATCCACTAACTTTCAAGGTAGACCTTATATTGGGTTTGGAATGTTGATTGGAATTAGCACCTGTTGCATGAAGGACAAGAATTGCCTGAATTACACTAAAATATATATATATATATATATATATATATATATATATATATATATATATATATATATATATATATATATATATATATATATATATATATGTGTGTGTGTGTCACTGAACTACACTCAGTATCACCAACATCACATCACTCTTCACTAGCATGTATATAGTATGTTCAACTCACTTTGTGTGTACTTTACCTCAGGTATTGAAAATTCAAATCGAACCATTTTATGTTAGATTAATATCCACTCTGATATTCTTGATCCAAGTTTATGTTGACACAGGAATCAAATCTGCTATGTACAATGAAATATTTGCATGCAGTTAAGACTGCTGTCTTCACTTTGCGTAGCATTGTGGAGACTTTTCCATTATGTTAGAAAAAAAAAATGAACAGGAAAAAAAAAATACAACTTTATGTCTGCAGATTGACTTGATGGAAGCTGGAGCATCTAGACCCGACACGTCTCAGAAGACGGATCTCAATGAGATTGAAACCCTCCTGATTATTCATGAAAAGAAAAATGCTGGTGCCACTGCGATGCCAGCTATTCCAGGCGAGGAGGAGAGTTCCAGTAGTGAGTCTGATGCTGAATCAACATTCAAGCCCTCAGTATCAGGTGCAGGTATGTGTACATGTACATTCAATGAAGCCTCAGTATCAAGTGCAGGTATGTGTACATGTACAGTCAATGAAGCCTCAGTATCAAGTGCAGGTATGTGTACATGTACATTCAGTGAAGCCTCAGTATCAGGTGCAGGTATGTGTACATGTACATTCAATGAAGCCTCAGTATCAAGTGCAGGTATGTGTACATGTACATTCAATGAAGCCTCAGTATCAAGTGCAGGTATGTGTACATGTACATTCAATGAAGCCTCAGTATCAAGTGCAGGTATGTGTACATGTACATTCAATGAAGCCTTAGTATCAGGTGCAGGTATGTGTACATGTACATTCAATGAAGAATTCATGATAGGTGATAATTGATGATTAACATTTAACTATATCATGTCATTCTGTTAATATATGTTGGAGTGCAAGAAGCATACTTGTGGATGTTTATCCATTGATAATTCAAAGGATGTTTTTAAAGTTAAGGTATTTTTCTTCAGATGGGGCCATAGACATATAAATGGATGAGAGGGGCCACTAACTGCAACTGATTACGTTTTTACAGTGGTGGATGGGGGTCAAAGTCTTGAAGAGTGCTCCATACTGATAGAAAATACAAGTCACAGTAACCTACATTTGACACACATGTAGCTCTTTTCTCCGACACTGTTACATGAACATTTTGGAAACTTGATAAGTGCATTCATTTCAAGAAATAATACTGTACAGTGCTAATTACTATCCTTAGTGGGTCACATTTACCTTTCTATCAGGCTCCAGTCATTCCTATATTTAACTCTACTGTTCTTACACTGTTATTTATACAGCCATGAAGCTTGATAAGTGTTTTGTTTTAGAATTAATACTCGATGTTAATGAGAAAAATAGGTTACTGTGGCCCACTTTCCAGTAAGGCTTATGTAATGAACTTTCATCCAGCATCCTATAGCACAAGGTTGTTATTGTTACATTTAAACTACTGTGAGGATTGCTACGGAAATGTACAGATACAATCATCCCAAGCCAAGATCTAGCCATGGAAATTTACAAACACATTCATCTAAAGGTCTACTTGGAACTAAATGAAAAATAGTGTCCCTCAGATATCAATATGGCCACCCTGGCAGCCATCTTGAAAATCTTACTGCTACTACTCCTGAATGGATGGCTATATTGACATGTTGTTTTCACTTAAAGACTTCTTATGAAGTCTAGTTGGTTCTAATTGAAAATGGTGCCAATCAGGTATCCACTATGGTCACCATGGTAGCCAGCTTGAAAATCTTGTTATTGTTTCTTCTCCTGAATGGATGGTTATAGTGACATGGGGTTTTCACTAAAAGACTTCTTATAATATCTAGTTGGTCCTTAATAAAAATGGATCTGATCTCACAGCCATGTGTCTGCCTCGGTGGCGATCTTGAAAATCTTGTTATTGCTACTTTTCCTGAACAGATGGTTATATTGACATGGGGTTGTCACCAAAAGGCTTCTTTTGATATTTAATTGTTCATGAATAAAAATGGTACTGATGAGACCTCCAACATGATGGCCATAGTAGCCATCTTGAAAATCTTATTATCACTAGTCCTCTTTAAGTGACGATCATACTAACATGTTGTTTTAGTCAGCACTCTGATGTAAGTTCAACAGTTGTACTTAGGTATTTAGCTGTACTGGCTTGTAAGCTGATGTTGATTTTAAGTTCAACAGTTGTACTTAGGTATTTAGCTGTACTGGCTTGTAAGCCGATGTTTATTTTCAGTTCAACAGTTGTACTTAGGTATTTAGCTGTACTGGCTTGTAAGCTGATGTTGATTTTAAGGTCAGAGGTTGTGCTTAGGTATTTGGCTGTACTGGCTTGTAAGCCGATGTTTATTTTAAGTTTAACAGTTGTGCTTAGGTATTTTACTGTACTGGCTTGTAAGCTGATGTTGATTTTAAGGTCAAAGGTTGTGCTTAGGTATTTGGCTGTACTGGCTTGTAAACTGAGAACACAAACAAGTATGAATAGATTTTTATCTTTTAGTCCAGTTTGTGGATATATCTGAAGAATACTTTGAATGATGTCACTTAAATAGCTTAATTTATTTTCCAAAAGAATATTACCTATTGATTTAACCAAACTTAGCATGTGGTTATATCTTGAAATTGTCTGAAAGTAGAGTGATCTTCTATATATTATATCAGGTTTGTGGTCAAAGGACATGATAAAGAATTATGTACAGCATTTACAGGTATCTTGTGAACATATTAACTCAAACATAAGAAAATAATATTGCTACCAAATTTGGTATGTTGGAGTTTTTCAAGAATATCAATGACTGTTTCAGTACTCATTAGTTAACAAGAAGAAACGCTCGTCTGGATTTATGGAAATTCTTTTCAGCTGATAGAGCATCAGGGACTTTTGCTTTTTAAAGAGCAAATGAGAGTGCATTCTGTAGAATTCTTTTATATTTACATCAAACTACATGCATATTTTCCCAGACCTTTGATTAGTTTTTGTATGTTTGTCACAATGATCTAGAATTTTTAAAAATATTACAGTGAATTATAGATTGAGCCTTTCATCAGATTTAAAGGGAAAGATTCATTTGCACAATACAGTACCATATATACTCGATTATAAGTTGACTCAACTAGAAGTCGTCCCCCCTTTTTAAGGCTGCAAAAAGCTAATTTCTCATTGACCCTCCTATAAGTCGGGGTGTATTTTGCAAGTCAGATCCATCTGAAAGGGTGACTTGTCGTCAGTGAGTCAGAGTTGCACTTTGCAAAAATAAACAAGCCAAACTTGATAGATAGATAGGAAAAATAAAGACAAAACCAATGTAAAATACAATTATATTATTGAGTGGAATATATCACAAATAAATTGACAACTTACATTTCGTCCACATTTGTGTCATAAAATCCATAGAAATCCATAATGCTTGATATTTTAAATCCATTTATATGATAAATCCATGAATTTTATTATAGGTTACATGATCCGATTCACAGTATCCTGTAATACGTTAATTCCTCATATCTCACAAATAAACAATGAACGTCAAGTCCACACTTTTATGATTCACAGTATCCTATAAATGTCACTCTCTAATGTCATGTGGTAGAAAGCCCAAGAATTCATCTTCATCGTCTGAGTGACTAAATAAAGTTCTGAAATCCTTCATGGTTCATCTAGTCATTGTAAATATCGTTCAACTCCAGTTCCTTGTATTTACTGTCATATGCAGATGCTTATGTGGAGACTGAGCTTGGGATTTGTAAGTGACACTGATCATAGTCTGTGAAATCTATTAAAGGATGCAACTGAATAGGCATCAATTGTGCAGCAAGATCACAGGGAGTTCAGATAACTTCTGTTACTTGGCACTGAACAAGTATCAGATTTGTGGCTCAATCAAAGTCTTGTCACATGCAAAAACAAAGAGGTTGCTGCCTTTACAAGTTAAAGGATTAAGGTCAAACATGCACAGGAAGTTGTAGAACTCTACTTGGCATTGAACAAGTAATATCAAATTCTCAGCTCAATCAATAGGATTGTCAACTTGAAAACAAAGTGAGTGCTGCCTTTACAAGCCAAGGGTTTATTGGCGCATGTGTTCTGGCTGATAATTTGGGAAATATCAGTTGGGAATTATATCTTGCAAATGGAAATGGAAAATATAAATTAAATCAAAACTTTTATTGCATCAATCACAAACAGTGTTTATACAGCAAAACACAAAATATAATACAAATACAGATTGTTCAGACTTTCACGAAAATGGAAGTAATATACTTACTGGTACACACCCATAGTAAACAACATTGACGGACACTTCACTTTGCGGTGGGCAATATTTAATATACTGGTAATATTTTCAAATTATTAAAATCCAAATAACTGTGGATACAAGTATTGTGTAATGAATACCGTCATGAAATGGATAAACACATTGTGTGCCATATATGCATTTCTGATTGGAAATAGTGGTATGAAAACATAAAAATATTTGAATTAACAGTATTTGTATGTACTGCAAACATCTCGAGTTTCCAATATTTCCCCTAGATTTATCAAATTTTTTGTATGTCGTGCTTATAAGACAACCCCTACTCAGCATGAATCAAATTTTCAGTACAAAAAATGTCGACTTACAAGCGAGTACATACATAATTTTATTTTAAAAATTTCATGATAACTTTTATGACTTCCATAACCAGGAATCAAAGTCATGTAGAGCAGTAATGTTTGTTTCAGGCAAAACAAAGATTAATAAAAGAAATATTTTCCCTACTTAAGACAAATAAATGTCATTGAAGAAGACTGGTTTCCAATGTCATACTTATGTCAAGATTGGTTTCCAATATTATACTTATCTTTGTATTACAGACTGGTTTCCAATATCATACTTATATTTGGTATAACAAGCATCCAGCTGTAAAGAGAATAGAGCAAGATCTACTGTAGTTTAATATGCAGGTAGATCAGGATCTGTTCAGTTCTTGATACACTCAATTGGAATATCTGCATCGCATAACTATATGAGCCGAATGACTTCAACTCTCAGAAAGAGACTTGGAGCTAATTGTAGTGATACTTCCCAAATTAAGTTTTTGGTAGATGAACAGCTAGATGATGAAGAATATAACCATATGAAATGATCGGTGTTAAAAATTACACTCGGCATTTCAGCCATTAATGAATACCTATACTTTTAATATTTAGCTCCCCTGGCTGTAAGACCAAATGAGTTTATGGTATGGCGCTGCATCCATCCTCTATCTGTCAACAGTTGCTTGTTAACATTATGGAGTCCTTATTTCTGATCCAATTTTAATCAAACTACAAATATGTGCTTATCATCAAAATCTTGGATGAGTTTGATAGTATGTAACATCCATGCGTATGAGGTGGTCTTTAATTGAATTGACTGACTTTGTTACCACTCCAGAGGTCATATTTACGATCCAGTTTTTAGCAAACTTGGAATTCTTGCTTATATAATTAAAATCTCTGACAGGTTTGATAATGAGCATGGTCCATGCATATTAATTAGGTGATCTTGCATCTGATTGGTTGACCTTGTTTCCACTCTGGAGGCCATATTTCTTATCCAGTTTTGAGCAAACTTGGAATATTTGCATATAACATTACGATCACAGACAAGATTGATAATGTATATTAGGGAGGTGATTGATTGAGTGTGTTACCACTCTGGAGTCAGTATTTCTGATCCATTTTGATCAGATTTGGAATATATATGTACTTGTATATCATCAAGATCTCAGATAAGTTTGATAATGAGAGAGATCCATGCATACAAATGAGGTGATCTTGGATCTGATTGGCAGAGCTTGTTAGCACTCTAGAGGCCATATTTCTGATCTGATTTTGAACAGTCTTGGAATATGTGCTTTTGTCATCAAGATCCTGGATAAGTTCTATAATGAGAGATGCATACTTTACAGCTCTGGAAGCCATATTTCTGATCAGATTTTTTATCAAGCTTGAAATATTGGCTTATCATCAAGATCTTGGATGGGTACAGTAATGAGTGAGATTCACTGATTCACTGATGTTAATAAGGTAATCTTGTATCTAATTGGCTGAGCTTGTTACCACTCTGGAAGCCATATTACTGGATTTAATTTGGATTAAACTTGGAATATGGGCTCATATCTTCAGGGTCTTGGATAAGCTTGATAAGGAGCAAGATCCATGCATATTAATGAGGTAATCTTGCATCAGATTGACTGAGCTTGTTAGCACTCCAGGGGTCATATTTTTGGTCTGATTTTGATCCAACTTTGAATATAGGCTTATATAAGATCTCACATGAGTTGGATAATCCATGCATATTAATGAAATGATCTTACATGTGATTGGCTGAGCTTGTTACTGCTCTAAAGACTGTATTTTTTTATCCAAATTTGATCAGACTTGGTAAATAGATTTAAATCATCAAGATCTTGGATGAGCACAATTATGTGCAGAATACATGCATACTAATGAGGTGATTTTGCATCTGATTGGCTGAGCTTATTAACACTTTAGTGACTATATTTCAGATCATATTTTTTATATCATCTAGGTATATAATGTGTTTATTGTGAGCAAGATCTATGGATATTAATTAGGTGATCTTGCATGAGATTGGTTGAGCTTCTAACCACATGAGAGACTATTTCTGAACTGATTTTAATCATACTTAATAAATAGGTAAATATTGTCAAGATGTTGAATTCTTATTATGTGCGAGACCTAGTGTATGCATATCTATGAGGTGATTGGAAGTTATTTTACCGCTGTAGAGACTATAATTTTGGTAGGATTTAGATCAAACTCTGCAAATAGACCTCTGTCATCAAGATCATGGTTGAGTATGATTATGAATGAAATTCATGCATATTAATGACATGACCTTGTATCTGATTGGCTGAGCTTTTCAAGATTCCAACAGTTATATTTATGATCAGATATTGATTAAACTTGTTAAATAGTCTTACATTGTCAAGATGTTGGACATATTTAATTTTGAGCAAAACCTACACATATTAAATATATAATCATGTATCTGATTGACTAAGCTTTTTACCATGCAGGTGACCGAATTCCAGTTGGATTTTGGTAAAAAGAAAACTTGTATTATCCTTGTCATAGACAAGTTTAATAAGTGAGGTCTGTGTGTATTAATGAGATAATGTGCACCTGACTGGCTTAGCATGTTACTTCTCTAGATCTGGAGATTAGATTTCTCATCCAATTTCTATCAAACTTTGTAAATGGGTTTATATCATTGTGATCTTGGATGAGTTTGATTATGAGCAGGAGATTATGCATATTAATTAAGCCTTTATCTTTGAAAGAATTTCTTATGAGGATATAGTATAATAGGTAAAATCAGCATGATAAAAGTTTGTGAGACAGTTTACATAGGTTGTGTTATTATAATACTACATAACACTGCTTAGTGAAATGGTCAACTGTTAAGTTATGTAAGTCAGGTGAGGGATGTCAGGTCCTCTTTAGCATCCTTGTTAATGTTATTCCTGCGATGTTTTAATAGCAAAATTGAAGAAATCATTCAGTTTCCATAGCCTGAAATTATTGCTTACATTACTAGTAGAGATGACATGTCAATGAGTTGTTGTGATATTAATGAAGTTATTTTTATGTAATAACAACTGTGGAATTGAGGGTAGTTCAAAATGGCCACTATTTACATCCAAGGTCCTTTTCTATCATGCAACAAAAACGACCAAGGCTGTTCTGATTGCTGGCATGCTGTGTGACAGCCGATGTGAGTCAGTGTTGTTCACATTTTATGCCTTGCACATGGATATATACATTGTTTTTCTACCGTTTCAGATGTTGAAGAAATGGAAAGTGAAGACGATGAAGATAATTCTATGGTAACAGTAGGTGGTAGAAAAATCGCACTTCAGGACATAACACCAGAAATGGTGAACAAAATGACACCAGAGGAAAGAGAAGAATATATCAAATTATCACAAGAACTGTATGCCGACATGTATGAGTGAGATGAGAAACATGATTGAAATAAAAGTTTCACTGGTTGAATCAACTTCATGGCTAATTTATTCTCAAGATAAAGATGAATTATTTACTGACCCATTTCTTCTAGGTAAAAATGCATGAAACTTACATCATAATGGTAATTAAGAGTTTACTGTATATACTCGCATAGAAGCCAATACCAACTGCAAACTGCATAGACCCAGATCTGCCATCGCATAATGCACTGGCAGATAATGGTCTATGCAGTTTGTAAGGACTAATCAGTAGAACCAACAACATAGACCCTGATCTGCTAGCACATTATGCGCCAGCAGATGAGGGTCTATGTTGTTTGCATTTGGACGGAGCTTGTACGTGAGTATATACAGTAATTATTCTAACAAGTTTCCACAGTGCTGTCTTAATCTTCGAGCACTCAATGGTGCAAGGGACAGTTTTCATGCACAAATTTGATGATGCATCAACCTGCCTAATATTAAAATTCATAAAAAATACAGTACACCAGTGATGCCAAATTGGTCCATATTTTTGAATAGCTATATCAGATCAAAAAGATAAGAATATCATTCATTTGACCTGTCAGGTCAATAGGAGCTCACAGCAGAATAAGTTTATGCATCCCAACTGCAAGTTCACACGTGTATTTTTCATGCCCAAAGTTAATTTTTGACACACAGTGATACATTGCAAATGCAAACTCTTTTCTTGTGTGATAATTTAAAAACAACAACATTGTAACAGCTTGGTGCAATTCAGAATAATTGCCATCCAGGCTGTTTTTGAGATATTTTATTTGCCTTGAGCACATCATGTCTACAGCAATGGTTGGCTAGCTCGACTTCCTAGTCAACTATTGGTATTTCATTGTCTAGATACTGTGATGTAACTATGGGATGTGTACATTCCTCACATCAATTTCAAGAACAACACAAGCCTGAAACACCTCCATATCTTTAATTATTAAACAATAATAGCTCAGGAAGTCACATGATTGCCTTAAGTTAAGAAATTTGACAGGGCCCAATTTACAAAACTATCCCCTACCATTTTAAAAATTTGACTCAAAATATTTTCTGTCAAAAGTTGTGTACATATTATCTAGAACAATGGCACAAAGGAAATTATCTTGTATGCAAAGCTAATAGTGTTATTACTTTAGAAGAGTGATTGTTTTGTGGCAATAAGTGTTGCATTTGTGTATATTGTGTGTTATAATTGCATTTGATAAAAGATTTAAAATTGTGTGCAACCTCACATGTTTCTTGTCTTTTCTTTACCATCATAATCACAACATTAACAAAATTGCATTACAGTACTGCTTTTGAATGTCAAGAAGGGATTTATTTTATTACAGATTGTGAATGTGAGATTTTATTTTAATATTGTCAATGATAAAACTTCAGCATTCTAGAGCCAATTATTTGTAGGAAAAGCTTGTCTAAAAAGTACTAACTTGAACCACACAGTTAAGTAAATAATGTGCTTTAGAAGTAATTTTAGCCTGATATAGAAAAACCCCAGTTACTAACCTTTCATTATTGTTCTGTGATGCTGATAGCAGCAGCAAAGGGGGAGGTAATCACCACAGTCTAGCTAATTGGGAGAGATCAAGGTTTAGTAAACAAACATCAGGCCATGTTGGAACATTGATACACTGCTGTGTTGGACCCTGCTAATCTTACAGTGACACATCAGATAAATCCAATCATAAATGGCCACTGAAATTGACCATTCATATATATGTGTGTGTGTGTGTGTGTGCTCCATAAAATTTAACAGAGAATTACTTCTCAGACTCCCATTCACTCACAACTGACTTTAATAATTGTTGGAGTTTACAAAATGATAAGAAATAGTAAGAAAAGCTACAGGACAAATATTAACCAAAAAACACAACTCTTGCTGAAGCTAAGTCTGTGTGTGAAAGTCGATCTCATATTCGCTTAAATCAGGATTAGAGTATCTGGATGTAGTTCAAGCTGGTGAGTCTATCAGTATCACTGATGCAATTAATCCCAATATTCTGCCATGCAAATTGACAACTGCAAAAAAAACAAGAAAAAACAAGTGAAACTGATGCACTTTTAATACTTGGCGAAAACATGACAACTTCAGAGGAAAAACTGTTGTTTACTTCAACAAACTTTCTAACTAATTGGAGTATTTCAACCCCATGAATGTGAAAATGCTTTTCTTATTGTTAAAATCCATAAAAGACATGACATGTACATTTATCTTCAGTTGCTAAAGGCAGAGTAACTCTGGTTTTGGCTAGGGCAATCAGTATATCGATATGAAACTTTAAAAATGATCCACTCTTTCAACAATGTACACTCTATGAAAAGAATTGTTAATACATTGTCTTGAGGAAATCAATTTTTTAGTACAAAGAAAAACCGGTATACATGTCGACAGAAGTAATGTAACATAAAACTATATGCAAGTTCATTTTAAATGACTGCTGAACCATGAACAAGCAATGAAAATGCATACAACATAAATCCAACAGTTTATTATTTACCTCATAGGATACATTTGGCTTAATCATAATGTCCAACACAGTCTCCATTTATTTCACATTTCCTTTTGATTATTGACCCTAGAATTTTCAGCAGATAAATGTGTAACATTGATTCAGTTCTTATTGTGGCTTAGGTGTGATATATGAATCTTTGATGTCAACTTTACATTGGGGTCATGAAGGTAGAAAAGCTAGTCAGTGTACTATAGCTTTCATTTTTCTCCCCGAAAAATAACCCACAAGATGCAACATCCATCACTATTTGCAAGACTGTTCCATTGGTGGCATTCACCATTCATAACAGTATGTTTATTTATGATTTCTCTGGATTGCTTGCATCTGCTTTTGTGGAGTTAATTACTTTGAAGGGTTCCTGGTCGATTCGGCCCTGAGTAATTTCTGACAGAGTTATTTTGGACCAGGTCGTTTCAGACCGGGTCTTTTTGGCCTAATATCTTACGGGGTAGATTCGGCCCTGAGTCATTTCATCCTGGGTCATTTCGGACCTGGTCGTTTCGGCCTTCTGTATTGAAAATGCTATTATAAGTTAACACTGTTACACCTATTTGAACTACTACAGCAAGAATTACTGTCAGTCAACAGTGGGGTCATTTTGATAGGGGTCACTGGTCAACTGATTGCGTCTGACAATACCACCAAGCCATGCAAACGTGTTGGCAGCTTTCGTTCTTTTAATGTTTTATAAATCGTTACCCCTTAAATTGAACAAATTTTAGCTCTGCGATTGACTTTGATCATTATCAATGTACTTAAATTAATTGATTTCAAAGTTCAGGTTAGAATCTTTTATCAACTACTGCATTGTTTGGTGCTTGGTTGTGTAAGCAGTTTAAAGAACAAACATGTCAGCTATTGTTTGAGCAATGATTGTACACAGAATGCATTGAAGACAAACACAAAGAAGATTTAATGTTTTTATTGTTCATGGATCAGTAATAATAAGATTAACACTTATGAGCTGACATCTTTCAACAATAAAAAAAGATCAATGTTCTCAAAAGGCCTAGTCATTGGTTTAGATACTCTTATTTCCGATAATGTATATTTTGGCACAACAAGTAATTAGATAACTACAGCATGCAATCCCTATATAAACCAACAGATCTTTACTAGTGATCACTTATTCAGCTGCTTCTGGATTTTGTAGATTAATGTTATCATAAAATATTTATTTTATTTTAATATTTCAGTAATTATTATCTTGGTTTTCTAAATTATATGTAGTGTAAAATTTGTCTCAATGACATCAAATTAATTATTTTAGTTATTGTTTATTCTTGTTTATTCTTTAACAGTTTTCTATGCACGTTTATCAATTTATTACAATTTATAACAAATAAGACAAAACAATTTGTATAATCGTGGATTTTCTATGTATTTATTGTAATAGGGATAGGTACATGAACCACAAAATTAAGACGAGCAAATTCCTTACGGCATGTGGCTCCCTGTACGGTGTTCGAGTAACCGTATGAATCGATGTGTTCAGTCATTGAAAATCAAATTGATATACTGTACTTATTTTATTAATTGTGATGATTAGAACATGAAATAAAATATTTCTTCCATGTCATTTCTTCCTTTATAGTGTATTAAAATCTGAAAATAGTAATCGACCCCATAAGAATAGTAGGCAGAAATGACTTGGGCCAATACGACCCGGACTGAAATGACTCTGGTCCGAATCGACCCTGTAAGAATAGTAATCTGAAATGACCCGGACTGAAACAACCCAGCTGAAATGACTCTGGGCCGAATCAACTCAAGTCTGAAATGGTTCCGGGCCAAATCGAGCTGTCATGTAATGTTTTTTTCTCTCTGTGCTGAAATATGAATAATATTCCTTAAAATAGGAGTGCTGAGTTTGACACCTACATAAAAAGCTAGAAAATGCATTATAATTCTTATTACTTTCTCACATTTAGTAAGTTAAGTCCAGATGTACAACTTATTCATGATGCAAATAGTTCTGACTTAGAGGGGCAACAAGCAGTTACCTCCCCAGCACTATTAGTATTTCATAATGCAGAGTGAGGTATGTGGAAGAAAGAAAAAAAAATGTAGTGTAATGAAGTTAATGCATAATAATTACTCACTTACAAATAAACAAAAAATAAAAACAGATGTGGTTGATTGTATCCCACCCTAAAAGAAAAAAACAGCAGTAGGCCTAAAGAGTCCAATGGAAAGTTTTCATGCACAAATTGAATGCTGCAACAACCTGCCTAATATAAAAATTCATGAACAAATACAGTACACCAGTGATGCCAAAGAGGCCCGTATTACGGGATAGCTATAATAAATCAAAAGCATAAGAATATCGTTCATTTGATCTGACAAGTCAATGGAAGCTCATAGCAAAAGAAGTGTAAGCACCCCAAATTCCCAAATCCATTTTTCATGTTCGAAGGTCATTTTTGACGCACAGTGATACAGTGCAAATGCAAGCCCTTTCCCAATGTGATAATTTTAGAAAACACTGTGTATTAAACAGTTTGATGTAATTCAAAACAGTTGCCATCCAGGCTGTTTTTGAGATATTTTACATGCCTTGAACCCATTGTGTCTACTGCTATTGGTGGCTAGCTCAGCTTCCTAGCTGACTACTGGTATTTCAATGTCTGGATACTGTGAAGTAACTATGGAAGGCATACATGCCTCGCATCAATTTCAAGAAAAACACAAGTCCAAAACACACAATTCACAAATATATCTATATCTTTAATTATTAAAAAATAATAGTTGTAACAAAAAGCCACATGATAGCCTTAAGTTAAGAAATTTGACACTGGCCAATTTATGAAGCTATCCCCTGCTATCAAAAGGTCTCGAAGATTGGATTATTCAATAGAAATGACTCCATACCCAATTAGCCCTTTATAAAGAAAATAGGTTGCTTCCCTTGCAGTACTTGATATAGGTAGTAGTTTCCACAGTATTCACCAACAGTCAGTCATAGAAATTTGGGAATCTTGTTGGAGTGAATAATTCTGTTAAATGAATACCATATATACTCATAAGTCAAGTCCAACTGCAAATAACACTGACCCTGATCTGCTAATGTGCCAGCAGATCAGGTTCTATGTTGTTTGTTCCACTAATTACTCCTAACAAACTGCATACACCCAGATCTGCTGGTGCATTATGCAATTACAGATCTGGGTCTGTGCTGTTTTCAGTTTGACTTAATTTATAAGCAAGTACATATGGTAGTATTATGATCGTTTGCTTTCTACTTTTGGTATGTCCCACCATGAATGTGGAAGGGACATATAGTGTTACCCTTGTCCATCTGTCACATCTTGGTTACATTTTGTGTTTAGGTCAGTTTCACAGAAATCATTACCCCCAGAGTCATGCAACTTAGTATGTGGATGCATCTTGGTGAGTACGACATCAGTGTACCAAAAAGTAGGCCACTTTGACCTAACTTCCAAACTTCAGTGACTTTGATTAAGTTTTGTGTATAGGTCAGTTTCTCAGACATTGTTAGCCCCAGAGTCTTGCAGTTTGGTATGTAGATGCCTTTCCATGAGTACAACACCACTGAACCAAAAGTAGATGACTGTAACTTAAATTTCATGCTTTGGTGAATTTTGGTTAAGTTTTGCATTTAGGTTAATTTTTCATATATTGTCAGCCCCAGAATCATGAAACTTGGTTTGTTGATGCATCTTGGTGAGTACAACATCAGTAACTCACATATTTCTTATCTTAATAGAACCTAAGAAAGTTTCAGTTTGCTTGTTGAATATAATGTTTTGTCCTTTTGATAATTTTGCAGGAAAGCTAAGTTAGCAAATCACATGGAATAGCTACATCATTAAGAGAAAATTTAATGTTAAGTTAATAATACTTATTCTTACACCTATGTGTAAATACACAAAGAATTATGTTTCATCTACCAGGGTTATAAATAGGCTTCATCAGTTTCCTTAATAGTTGATCATCACTTGAAATTCATTTCAGTCCATGACTTAACCAGTGCAGTACTTTTTATTCTTTGGAAATTAAATATTCCCTCATAATTAGTATTCATCACCCTGATGCACCCTCCAGCATGTCATCAGAGATGACTGATGGAGGTGACCTGTTTGCTATGGGGTGCGTCGCATGATGATGCTACAACTGAGGCCTTTGACTTTTTAAAAGAGTGCAGTTTGTGTGGAAAAATTGAGACCTTATATTTTGGGAACTTTACTCTTCTTTGACATTATTTTTGTTTTGTATACCTAGGGTGGGGGTGGAGTTTTTTCCGGCATCTTTACCTTTTTTCTTTTGTCTCATGGTACATTTTAACTTTTGGTTGTATGGGTTTGTCATCCTGGGGATTTTTGCAAGGTTTTTGCCTTTACTATATAGGATTGTGCTGACACATGATAAAATCCTATACACAACAAGGGCAAGGAATACTACTCTTTAATTTCTCACAACAGGTTCCCTATATTCTCCTTTCAAGGCCACACAGATCAGCTGTATCCTCCTTTCAGGACCACACTGATCAGTATATATTATTGAAAACAAATGTGCTTGAGATATTTAAATGGTTGCACCTTACATTCTTTTCATGACAATAAATTTACATGTCTAGTCAAATCAAATGGTCCAGTCAAGGTTTTAACAGATTAGAACTTGTCCTTGTTATTTATTGATTCAAAATTAGATACTTATTGGGCATAGTTTTTAAAGATAGTTTTATTTGCAAAAAATTTCCCAAAAATCAAATTAAAATACCTGTAAATGTAATGAATGTTCTGATTGGCTAACCTTCAGAATTTGCGGCAGTAACATTTACAATATACTGTCAGAAGTTTGATGTCAATGTTATATGATAACTCTCCTTGATGTAATGCCATGAAGAGTAACATTTTCTGCTATCTTTTTTGACATAACTTTGAAAAGTTTGTTAGGATGGGCACAACAGTCTTGTGTTTGAGAATCTGAGGACATTAATCAGTACAAAAAATAAATATGTTGGTTACTTGTCCTGCAGAGCAATTGACTTGGAACCTTTACATATCCTGCAGAGCAAGTGACTTGGAATATTTACTTGTCCTGCAGGGCAAATGACTGGGAAGTTTTACTTGACCTGCAAAGCAAGTGACTTGGAACTTGTACTTGCCCTGCACCAATTTTACTTGTGCTACATTGTACACGATACTGAATCTGCATGAAATGTCACTCATTCAACTGGAGAAGCATCTTGAAAAAGTGACTAGCCTTCCCTCAGCCACCACTTCTAAATACGAGTTGATGAATGGAATTTTCAAGCCCTGTTAATAGTTGTTCTACAATTGTGAATATCCATTGTACCAGTTCCACTGATGTATTGCTGGTAAAACTCAATTTGTGAAAATTAAACCACCATGTCATCAAATTCTCAAATACAATACTGTTATCATCTACATAACCCATTAAATTCTCAAATACAAGATGGTTATCCCCTAAAAATCCCATCTAATTCTCAAATACAATACTGTTATCCTCTACATAACCCATTAATTCTCAAATACAACATGGTTATCCCCTAAAAATCCCATCTAATTCTCAAATACAAGACTGTTATACCCTAAATAACCTAATTCCCCAATACAAGACTGTTATTGCCTAAATACCTCATTCAGTTCTTAGATACAAGACTGTTATCCCCTAAATACCCCATCTAATTATCAATCATACAAGATTGTTATCTCCTAACTACACCATCTATTTCTCAGATACCAGACTGTTGTCTCCTAAATACCCCATCAAATCACTTACTAGTAACTAGCACCTAAACATAAGCAAAATAAAAATTATTGGAGTCTCTGCTCATCTGCATTTTTTTATATTTTTTATAACAGACTTGGATGAAAAGTAATGATTCATGTTACCTATACCATAGTATTGTGTAAACCATAGGATACAGTAGTGCCTTGTTTTATTTCATGCATGTCATGAGTTCAGACTGACCTGCATTCAGAATAGGTACTATAAATTAAATTAGTGTCTTCAAAGTGAGTTATTTATTTAGTGACCCATTATTTAGAGTCATTCACAGAAAAGTTTTCTGATTGATTTGCTTCATTGTCTTGACCAGTTAGGGTAAAAAATGTAGAAAGAGTTTGTGGGGGATCCTTTACTATTTGTACTAATAACCCATATTTCATAAAACTTGGATGTTTGACATGTTAGTTATGTTTATAAACATATAGAATTTTTACCTCCTTTAGAAAATCAATGCCCTATTAGGCAACTAATTATTTTATGAGTTATGGAACCAGCCTATATGTGGTGGTATATTAAATACCTTATTTAACAGAATGAAGATCTCACCGGGCTGGAATTTTATAGTGGGCACCTACAAGGAATTTTTTTTCAAAAACGTGGCATATCATTTTCATTGTTTTAAATGTTTCCTCTTGGATAGGACATTCAAAGGAGCCAGTGTTTATCATGGCAAGGATGCTGTTGTCACCATCACCCAGAGCTTCGAGTATGAGATGGAAGGGATACGATAGAAGCTTTATTATCTGGCTGAAATTTTAATGGATGGAGATGACTGCAAGGCTTTCCAGAAAGCCACAGACTGTAATTTTTGTGGCAAGGAACTAGGTGATGATATGGTGCGAGACCACTACCATATTACCAGCAAGTACCATGGTGCCCCCCCCCCCCCCAAATCATGTAACCTGCAGCTGCGCATCTACCCTGAAAAAATAAACGTTCCAGTTATGTTTCATAACCTACATGTCTATGACGGCCACCATATCACAGAGGTTATATGAACAGCCTCACATGGAAAAATAAGCACCATTCTAAACAACATGGAGAAGTACATGACCTTTTCATTAGGGCAGCTACAGTTTATTGACAGTCTCCAGTTTATGAATACCAGCCTGGAAAAGCTGTTAGATAACCTGCCTAAGGAGGCATTTCTCACCACAGCAAAACACATAATGCTTGGAGCTGACATTAACTTCCTTACATGCCAAGGCATTTACCCATACAAATATATGAGCAGCTAGGAGTGATTAAAAGAAAATCAGCTTCCACCGAGGCATGTTCGAGGCATTCTGTGACACCTTGCTAAAGAACTACGGCCTCGACCTGGCCCATTACTACAGTGCGCTGATATGCACAACTAAAAATGTTGAGCCAGCGTCATGCGAAAGCGAACAACCCAATGTGACCAAACTATGACAGCAAAAAGCCAAAAAGCTTGACTACCTACCTCGACAATAAAAATATCTACAACTGGACCATGATGCAGAGTCTACCAGCTGATGGTTTTAAGTTTGTCAACCCTTACACACTCAAATCAATTCACACTTGTGCTGCAGACACATCCAAGGGTTACATTGAGTATCCAGATGAGATTCATAATGCGCACAGCAACTATCTGCTTGCTTCTGAAACCATGAGCATTTCGGAAGATTGGCTAAGCAACTATCAGCTTGATGTAGAGAACAAACTGGGGGGTAAGTTCAATGAAAGTGCGAAGCTACTTCCCAGCCTACACGAAAAAGAGCAATGTGTTGTCCATTACCAAAACCTATAGCTCTACACAGACTTGGGATGAGTATCACCAAGGTCCACAGGGCAGTAGAGTTTGATCAAAGCACGTTGATGGCAATACACATACAGACCTATGAACCAAGGCAAATTTAGAGTTTGAGAAAAACTTCTTTCAAGCTGATGAACAACTCTGTCTTTGGGAAGACTATGGAAACCTAAGAAAACCTAGCTGCAACCTTGTTGCTGTTCATTCAACAAAGGTTAACCCAAAGCTCAACCATCCCATAGGCAATTCTTGATCTGAGCAAGCACCTTATGTACATGTATGACTTATACTACAACCTGAGAAAAGCATGCTATGGTGATAAGGTGCACCTGCTGTACATGGACATTGACAATCTGCTGTTGAGCATCAAGACTGCTTATGTCTATTGAGATATGGCCAAAGATGTTCACCTCTATGACATGAGTGACTATCCTAAAAAGCATCAGTTCCATAGCATGGCAAATAAAAAGGTCATAGACAAGTTTAAGGATTAGTGCTCTGGAAAGTAAATTGCTGGATTGGTCAGCCTACGCTCCAGTATGTTCTCCATACAAATGGTGGACCGTGAAGAAAAGCGCAAGGTTAAAGGCATCTTGAGGGCAATCATAAGGGCTGACCTTATGTATAAGCTCTACCTTGAATGCCTCTGAGAAAAAAAAAGTTTCGACACTCCATGACTGCCATTTGCAGTGACCACCACAAAATGGTGGTGTACCACATAAATGAGACAAATTTTAGTCTGCTGGACACCAAAAGGGGATTGTGCTAGATAGTATTACGATGTGGGCATATGGCCACTACTGCACCACACGAGAGCAACACGCCTGAGCAGAGGAGTATCCTAATGAGTTGTTTGTCCTGGAACATGGATAAGAATGCCCTTAGGTGGTAGCTGAGTACCTTCAGGCACAATCTGTAGTTCCGCACAAAATAAAGTTTCTATGTGGAGAACCACTACCTGAAATATGGCATATATATGGCTGGCATGGGATGTCAAACCTGCCAGCCAGTGTGTACAACCTTGAGTAACCACCCATGGATGGTGAAACAGCGTTGCTCACCTTCCAGCTCTCCTGACCCATATAGGTACTGCACCAGGGTATTTGAGGCCAGGCAGTGCTCTTTTGGATAAACCAACCACATATGATGACCGCACAGATGTACCACGAATAGCATCAAAAAGATCTTTTTTACCTGTGAGCCGCATTAGCTCACTGTTTAGGGTTACCACAGCGGCAGGCAGCTGCTGAATCAGGTCACTGTTACGCTTTGCAGTCTCGCTCTCAGCAAGCAACATCTGGGCATGCAGGTGCCCAAACAGCCTTTTGGCCAGAGTACAATTCAACTGCTCCACAATACCCTGCACACGGTGGATGCTGGACCCGCCGCGCTTGACATGCATGCCATGCTTAGCCAAGAGTTGCCACACTATACCCATAATCTCCTGGCTGACGTCAACCTGCAGCAGATTAAGCCACTGTAACGGCCTCCGCTTGTAGAGCACTGGCGATTTTGGCAGCCTCCTTGGTGGTCAAGGCTTACGGCTGACGACATCAACCAAAGTCAGCGCATACTTGTACGTGTATCGCCCAACCTTGTTTTGTGGCAAAAACAAGAAATCTGTATGGTGCACCTCATATGGGGTTGAAACATCAAACCGCGGCCTGAGAATTTTACGTGGTGCCTGCAGGTAAACCCGCCATATGGCCTGCTTTTTGAGCCCCGCCTTGGCAATATCTTGTGAGACTTTGGCAGCTTCAGCCAGTTCCTTGATTGCAGCCACGCCCTTCCAGTAACTTCGCGGGAGGTAGTGTCTTGCTGCAAGCTTAGCTTCCATTGCAGTTAACTAGAGCAAGTGTTTTTGCAATGCTAGCACATTTACATGAGCCCGCCCAGAACCCGCTTGACTTTCATACCGCCATTTACGAGTCTGCGGCTGAAGCGTTCGCAGGACTTTGTGGCCCTTATTGCTGTTTAGTTCATGGATCAGGTCCATGTCGGCCTTTTGCTGGTCGCAGATGTCGCGGCTGTGCGAGTACGCCAGATAGTTTCGGTAGCACACTGCATCTACACAGTTTATTGGGGCTCCGCCAGGTTTGGGTCGACTGTCAGCGTCTGGGGTAATGCCTTGTCTTGTTCCTGGCCCGCAGTAGTTGGGATGCGGTAGATGCTTCTCCCCGGGATACTTGCTCCAAGGCATCCCCTGCAGCTTTTTAAGGCTGGCAGCGACATTGCCTCCTTGCTTACGCTCACGTGCTCTGTCGTAACGACATAAAAGCGGCACCCACGATGATTGTAGACCGCGTAAGGTCCTTGGAGCGCGTATTTCCCATTGGCGAGTCGCTCCTCGTGGCCGCCTACAGTCTCAGTCTTTTGCCTGCAACACAAAAATTTGCGAGCTTTTTAAAAGACGTAGCAGCCTTTTAATAGCATGGACATCATTGACTTTTCAGCCACAAAAAAGCATTGGCACCACTGGGATCTGCCTCCTGACCGCATCTGGGCGCTGTTTTTTTTTTTGTTTTTTTTTTAAGCCCTGCTGGCTGTGAAAAGACGCAGCTGCCTGCTCAACAGCCTGATGCGCTGGATGAAATAGAACAGGATCTACGTGGTTGTGCCCAGCGCGGACGAACAGAAATGCTATGACATCCTATGGGAAATCAACAACACCGCCATTTTCGAGTCGGTCAAGACACAAGCAGAGGCCACGGGCAAAAAGCCTAGGGACGAAACACTTGTCGCCATTTTTTAGGACTCTGTGACATTTATCGCCAACATCAAAGAGGTCTCATGCCCTAATGACCAAGACAACGTCATCGTTTATAATGACGGGATGCTCAAGGGGCAAAATAACCTACCCGTCTCTTTAGCAGCGGGCTGCACAAGAACGCCAACGTGTTGTACTTGTCTTAGCGCTACGCCCAAATACCAAAGGTAATTCGCAACAACGCAAATATGGTGGTCCTATTCCATGGGACTGACGTTCAGGGCCTGCAGAACGCGCACACTACATGGTGTGCCGCAGACGTAGACTGGCACGAGTTTCGTCGCTTCTTTTAAGAGGCAATGTCTATACCTCACAGCTTTGCCACCATAGACCTGACCAGCACATACCCAGTAAAGTTTCGGACTCGCCTTGATCACGTGTGAGTTGTGTCAAATTGAAGTCTTGCAAATACTTTTAAAGACATTTTGAAATACTTTTAAATATTATGCCATTTACATGGTCCGCCGCAACGAGCTGCACGATATGCTAAAAGCCCGTCAGCTCATACAGGCTTACGTCACCTACTAGTTTGAAAAGAGCTTTTCACCTCTCATAAAAGCAGCCAAGGCCACCGCTGAAGCCACTGACCACGCCGGAAGGACCGCAGAGCAGACCCGCGAGGGGATCAGAGGCGTAAAGCAGGCCGTCCAAGAAAGAGGGTCTGAAACCGCATCGGTGTTGGAAGGCTGCCAGAAGGCCTAAGTGCTGCTCTGCCAAAGTTGACGCTACCAAAGTTCAGGTCAAGAATACTCACAGATCTCCAAAAGTTTACCAAGGTTGGACGCCGGTTTATTTAGAATAAATGCGCTATAATTACCGCGAATGAGATACATAAAACTGGCAAATGCTGTTGTCATCGGAGAAAGACAAACAGGCATCCCCAAGGTACTTTAAAGACAATTGGCCAAAGTGGATGGTTCGAGAGGTATCTGGGGAAAAATAAGCAAGTGGCCTCGATTTTGAGCAGTTTATGAAAAAAGGGGGCCCACTGCCCGAAGGGCAAAGCTTAGAGGCCCTCATACTCAAAAGCTTCTCAGCAAGTGCGGGCACAAAAACAAACACCAGCGCAAGCGCAGTGTTAAATGCACTTGCTGCTTAAGAGCAACCGGAAGATATATAGTTAACAATGCTAGCACGATCCTCTGCTACAGCGGCCCGAAAGAGTGGCCAAACGCTTTGAAACGCTGATAGAGTCTTTCAGGGCCGGTAAAGCGTCCCTCGAGCTCGTCAACGAGGCTAGCGCCATCTGCCAACGCCTGCTAAAGGAAGACATCGTGGACGATGCTACATTTTGATCGCTAATTAAAGAGCTTCATGACGAGATGTATGACTCATACTAGTGTACTGTCGGAACAGCAATAGACACAAATTGACACAAGTGCGAAAATACTAAAGCAGATAGGCGAGGACGTCTCGACCCTCTAACGAATCATTCAAGAACATGCCGCCTCCAGGACCACACAGATGGTATCAGCGAGCTCAGAAAAGCCCGCCTTTGACGTCATCTTTCTGACGCCAATTGAGGACCCCAAGGGGCGCGGCCTCGAGATTGCTCTGGCGTTTCTTCGAGTCTATTACAGCTGGCCCAACATCCGCTTCCAGCTTTTTGGTGGACTTTCGGACAACAATACCTTTGTGTTTTCCTCCGTCCGTGGCAACACCTGGAAGGCGATAAAAGTGCCAACGGGTGCTACGAAATAAACGCCATTAACTAGGAAATCCAGCTGCAAATTACAGCCCTGACGGGTGACGGCACCAAAATTAGAATTGTTGCCAATGAGCCAGCCCTTTTTGCAGCAATAGATGTCAGTTCCGCCACCTACTGCGTCGACATCGCAAACTCAAGCTGTTGAGATGGCCCATCACGGTAGACCCTGCGAACGCCATTCTTGGCAACGTTGCGCCCAGCATAGAGCTGATTACCACCCGTTGGCGGTTCTCACGTGGACTCAAGCACGAGTGATAACTCTAATCTGGGCTATGTGCTCTATTGCTTTACTTCAGATAAGAGTCCAGGCCGGTTCCTGGTATTCGTACCACTCCAGCCCGTCTACTTGCCTTGCAAAAGTCCCCGCATCAATAAACTGTGCTTTACGCTGACCGACCAGGATGGCAACCCGCTAGACTTCTGCGACAAGACGCTCACCGTTGGCCTCTATGTCTGAGACCGTCCTCCGCTTTAAGTATATTAGAACCTGAAAAGATGCACTTGTCGTTTAGCTTGAAGACCATGGCGCTGATCCGTAAAAATTCAGACGATGATGCCATCTTCCGCGCTGCTGCTGGCTTGGACGACGGCAAGGTCACGCAACCAAAGCCCGCCCTTCGCTGGTGGCGGAGACCAACCTGTTCAACTCGGGGGGGGGGGATAGGCATGAGCATCCTCGCCTTTCAGGCCATGACTACAGACGACCACCAATCACCTGTGACTGGCCAGTTTTCCTGACAAATCAGCGCTCAGCAGGGTATCACCGCACCCGGCACATATTCGTTGCCTTACAGAACGTGAGACATCTCAACAACCAAGCGCGCAACCCGATGGTGTTTGACAAGTTTGGTGTTACTGAGGTGAACCTGCGCCTCAACGATCACCAGGAGTCGGTAGATGAAATCCATTTAGACCTCGCCAGCAACAACGTGGCCCCCGCTTACCGCCAAATACTGAGCTACATTGGATGCGACCAGAACGTGGACTCAGGCCTCCAGATAAGCCAGAAGGACTTTCTACCGGCCTCTACTCAATCTACTACTTCGACTTGGCCATGCATTCTGTTATGGATATATACTTAAATGTCCACATTGCAAAGGGCACAGACGACAACTTCAGAGCTATCGGCGTCATACTGTCGTTCAAAACTCTGTTGCTCGAGGCCGCCAGCGGACGAATGAAGGTTATCGATGCACCCATAGAAAACACCATTTAAGCGATACAGTCAAACCCTTTATATGCTCGCAGTACTTTGTGCTAGCTCAGTCGAAACGATAACACAATGCCATACGAAAAACAACCTGTGCTCCTATCCAAAAGGCCAGCTTGAAAAGGTTGGCGCCTCAATAAAGGCACGCCACGGAGTCTCCCTTCGGCTCTGCTCTGACCGCCTTTGTGGGCATGTCCCAATCATTCTGACGCCCGCCAGGTCAAGCACCTCAAAGCCACCAGCGAGGCGAAGCGTGGCATCGACCTCTAACTTTAAGCCTCGGCCCTGAAAGACGTGCACGAAGAGTGCGGCATCCTGCCCCTGCTCACCATTATTGCTCCAGCTCTTGTAGCCACCGCGGAGGCAGTTGCGCTCAGAGCGGTTGGCAGAGCTGGTGGTCCTGCCCTCAAGGGAGTCGTTAGCGCCGCCACCAAGCGAGGCAGTGGTCTAAAAAAGGACGAGGCCTGCCGCTCAGTGCGTTTGGTGATCTTACCCTCAGGGAGATAGTTGAGGTCATCACTGATCTAAATAAAAAGGTGAGGCCTGCGCCTGCCATGGTGATCCCCAACTTTGACCTGCTGTATATGGCCCAGCCATTGAAGTACTTCTACGGCGCCTACATTCGCGATGAGTTTGCACACCATCCAGGACGCAGCGGACATGAAGCTGGCATCGTCAACCTCGATTCTTCACAGAACCGCGGAACGCACTGTGTAGCGTTCAGGGCGACGCCATCCCATCTTCTCAACTTCGACTTGTACGGCCTTGCGCCGCCTCTTGAACTAATTTTGTACCTTCTCAGATCAAGAGGACGTGATCCCAATTGTAGTAACTGGGATCACGTCCTCTTGCTATGAGAAGGTACAAAACTGACCTACTCAACGCTCCCGATTTAAAAAAAAAACAAAAAACAAAAAAAGACCGATGGGCCACTTTGCGTCCACCTGTCCGTCACGGTGTTAAAGGCGCTTGAACGCGACCCAACCTCGGACACATTGTTGGATGCGGCGTCATCTGTCAACCGACGTTTATTGGAGACATACCCCTCCTATTTGGTATTGTGTAAGCTGGTCGCCCCGACAAATAATGCCTGTGAACATATTTGGACGCTCAACCTCGTCCAGTTCTTACGGTGGAGGTATCCCCACCGAAACTCTCGCACAGTATACAACCAAGGCCGAACAAGTTTTGTTCGAAATAACGGCATCAAAGCTTTCTGCTGAAGAAATACTCAGTCGGAAGGCCCGCGGTTATATGTCATGGTATTTCTGACTATCAGTGAAAAAAATATTTGTGGAATTGGTGATCTCAGGTATGTTGTTGATTTCTTTAGCATCATTACTGTCATCCATATAAGCACAACCGATAGGTTAAGAGGACGTATTTGCAAAACAAGTGCTGGCACCACTCAAGACCAATTAAACTTTCATTTCACGCTGCTGAGGAGTTATAGCCCATTGCCTGTAGACATCTATGGACAATCTGCTATTTTAAGCGCCGGCGGCCTACATGGTTATCTCTCCCAGTACGCAACCAAAGCCGACCTTGCTGCTTTTCCAACCGTGCAGACCCAAATGACCTGGTCGTGTTTTCTGATGCCTGTGGAGATCTTAAAAACTCAGGCGTGGACGTCTCTACGCTCCTCACCAAACCAGTTGGCGTCGAGGCCAATCACGTTACAGTTTTCAACATCAATGGTGCATTAAGTGTCGGCGATATATCTGTGCAAAATATCAAACGTATATTGACAACAGGATACCAGACGCGCCAGCCGGCCAGACCGTACGTACTAGCACCCTCTTCTGGTCTGGGGCCTGCCTTATCGACCTAGAAACGTGGGTTTCCCTTAGCCGACACCTTTGGTTTAGTAGGTAACCACCGTTATGTTTACGGAGGCAGCGTTCATCAGTGGGTATCAGATATCGAGTTCGTATATTTAACGGCCAGCATTGCCACGTCTGTCAACGGGACTACTGCACCAAATGTGTCTGGTTACTATGGCTGGAATTCAGCGTGAAACTTTTGAAACGTTGGTGGCTTTACTCTCAGCAACAACAACGACACTATCACCTTCTCAGGCGCCAGATTTTACTTTATTAACCTCCATGGACGTCATGGTAACGGATCGTGGGCAATGCTTTAAATCCGTGCAAATGGAGTCATACTGGCACAAATGACAGCGGTGATCAGTCAACCAATGGCGTATCATACGAAAGCTTTACAACTAGTTTTGAGTCTATATTTGCCGCTGGAAACACCATCAGGTGTGAGGGCCTCAACGTCGACTCACAAGCGTCTGGATTCTCAGCCACTCTGACCATCTTTGGATTCCACAAATAGAACCTGCGTTATACTTAGCTTAAAGCGAAAAAAAAATAATAATAAAAAAAAAAACAACCTGGGGGAGCAACCAGTCAAAGACAAGGAACACGAACCATTAGTACAGCCTGCCAATCCTGAGATCGACGACGGAGTATTGGCGCAGCTCGCACAACAATTATCTGACATTGACAAAGAATACAAACCATTAGTGCAAGAGTATCTGCGCCAACTTAAGGTTGACACGTACCGTTTCAGATTGGGATTGAACGAGAATGCAAAGTAGATAGACACTAAGCACTGGCACCACTCAGAGCACCCTAAACCTACCCGCAGTCAGCTAGGGGTAATTGCACCTTCTCTGTCGGAACGACAGCCAAAAGTACAACCCTCGGTGGCTGTAGGACGCGATTGTAACTAATGACAACGTAGTAATTAGCAAAACATCCTCTGCAATAGCCTTTTCTTCGGGGTATGTAGGGCCCTCTATCACTCGTCTCACCGGCAGAACATAAAGTTTTGTTATATACTTAAGTGTGAAATATAGAAAATTATTGGTGAAATAATTTTCATATTTTTTCATTCATATATTTTCACATGTGAAAATACAAGATTTCCCATCATGCCATACGACGCTTGATTGTGTGTGCCTACATAAGTTATACCTGCAGCAAGAAAAACGAGCACTTTATGAACTAGAACAAATAAATGAAAATTGCATTACCTTTCAGACATGGAAATTATATTTTTCTGAAGAAATCTGACTCAACGCCGTTCGCGTCTCTACGAAGTTATTTCTCCTTACTACCTTGGCAACAATGATAAACCAGCTGTGATGCATTGCTGAATCGGACTTACTTTGTGGTCAGATAGAATACAATAATGTACAAAATGTCAACATGTAATTTACTGCAAGAGATTAGGTCATCCCGATCCTACCGCACTCTTAAGTCGCAGATATATATTTGATCAGCCAATGAAAGTTAGGTGAATTTACGAAAAAGGGTGGTGGGGGTGGTGTAATGAAGAGTGAGTTTAATCTTCTAGGCTTCGATTCAGTATGGTATACAATAAAAAGAAAATTTTATTTTCCAACGTAGATACTGGATATATTTTATTTTGTGGTACCAAAAACGATCTATTTTAACTCGCGGCTTCGCCACTCGTTAAAATATCAAATTTTTGGGTACCACACGATGAAATATATCCAGTATCTACGCTGGAAAAGAAAATATCCTCTATATATTGGAAAAAGATGCGCTCTGCTGAAATCTGAGTAATCGGCCAGACGATCATACAGTATGTGAACATGCGAACAGAGAGCATGGTATTTGTGACTCTTGGTGAGAGTGTTGGCAGGTGTGTTGAAGACCGTGTTATTTCCAGAACTAGTGTTATCAAACAAACTGACGCCTTCATTGATATCACTACCGTCTTACCAGTACACCACGGCAGCAAGTTAGAGGTGCATGTAACACACACACACCTTTCCAGATCTATTAAACTTTCATATCAATGTGCTTAAAGAGGAATTATAATGTCGCTATAACCAAAATCCAAGACCCACAAGATTTTCGCCTGAAAAAAGATCTATGATGCTGTAATCTCCATACGGGCAGAACAGCGGCGCACTCTGGACAAAAAGTACAAGCGCGCAATAAACGCTGTGCATGGTGTTGACACTACACTGACGGCTGTCTCGTGGATCTGGTATAGAGCGGATTGGAATATTGTCGATATTCATTCCTGTCCCTATTCCGATTGCCCCTAAGAGCACAACTTTAAGCTGTGGTCTGCCTTCTGTAGCTGGAAATTTTCTCAGCCGGCGATTATCGATGAAGGCTAAAAAGCACGATGACATCCGCGTCTTGGCAGAAATAAATCTCAACACAATGGTAGACCACATATCTAAGGCGCTAGGCGACAACGCCATCTCAGAGGAAGAGTTCATGCTTATCCTCGGTGAAGTAGACAAAAATACACAACCATGAAAAATTAATACAGGCTGCTTCGCACAAGTCATACACTTCAGTTGTAATCAACGAAGTGTACAAAAATCTTGCTGGGATTCATCATTAGCCGTGTGTTGTCTGTCGAAACGACAGAACCGTCGGAACGACAGCTTTCAGACTCGAGGCCTATTCCCAGCGCACCTCCAGCATACGATGCGGTTTTTCAATAACAAGATCGCGCCGCCAGGCTTGGCTGGCCTAACAACCTATATTTTCCCCTAGCGTTTTATTTTTAAAAAAAAACGCAATGGATTTGCAGCGAGGACTGCGGTGGATAGATAATTATGACGAGTATGATAAAAAAAAAATATGCAGAAATGAGTTGGCAAGCGTTTAGAGTTGAACCAAGACCAAACAAAAATCTATTAATATGAGTATGATAATGACAACAGAGTACTAACTCAAGTGTAAAAAAGTGAGTTAAAACTTTTCAACTAGTGCCTCCCCCCCCCCCGCAAATCACAAACAACAAAACAATGCAGAAAGAATCAATGAAATTAAACTTCATTGGCATTATAGTATATACTACGTTGATGTAATCGAAGAATTGTTTGATAGCACATCAACAGTAAGTCAGTTCGCATAAGGGATAAATGAACACAATGAATTTGTAAAGTTCCGTACGACGAAAAAGTTAATAACAGTACATAATACCAGTTCTTTTTACCATTATTTTCTTTTCTTGAAAACTCCCAGTTGAGCCGGCCTAACAACCAGGCGTTTTTAACCGGCTAACAGTCGTTCCAACCGGCTGACAGTTGTCGTCGTTCCGACGGTTAACGGTAGTTCCGTCGGCGACCCCAACCGGCTACGCATCCAGGCTAACCAGGGTTGCAGCAAAATATCTTCTTTACATCTACTTACCTAAGTTACAAGTTTTTACTATTATACTGATGGTGAGGACTTTAAAAGTAAGATTGAATGCTTAGACATTTTCAACAGGGTATGGCACATAAGGCTGGCTTTACAGTAACTTATGCATACTATTTAACAAAACAAAACAACCATTTTTACAAGCCTGCAATAACGCAGAGCGTATCATGTTATGAAGTTGTCAGTCAGTCTGCCCGTTTATTTCCTATTTCATTTCCACACAATGATTCGAGCTCTCCACCAAATGATGTTACCATACTGTGTACGTAGCTTGTATTTGGAGCAATGAAGAAACTGATTTTTTGGGGGGTTCCAGAGGTCAAAGTCACAGGAACTGCAAGAAGAACTTTTTTCCACACAATAACTTGATTTTGTATACCAGTTACCTTGACCAAACATTGTAAATGAAATGATTTGCATGTGAGATAAGACACTTACTGATTCTGAGGTAAAAAATGTCCAAGATCCCTGTCTTATTGACTAAAAAATCATAATAAAAAAACGATTTATACATGATATCTTGTATTCTTTCTCCTCTACGTTGACCAGAATTTGTGGATGATTTGCATTTAATACAAGGAAGACGCCTATTCATTTTGGTGTCAAAGGTAAAAGGTCAAAATCACAGGGACCGAAAGGAGGAAAAGTTATTTCAACAGAACTACTTAAATTCTGTACCACATACCTTGACTAAACTTTGTAGATGGCTTGCATTTGAGACAAATAGGACACCTATTGATTTGGAAGTTAAAGGTCAAGGTCAAGGCCAGCGGGACTCCAAGAAGGAAAATACTTTCCACAGAATAAATCGAGTCCTATGCCACAAACCATGGTCAAACTTTATGAATAGCTTGCATTTGAGACAAGAAAAACACCTATCTATTTTGGGGTCAATAGGTCAATATCACTGGTTGAAAAATGAAAAATATTTTCTGCACACAAAAATGTAAGTTCGCTACAATTTGCCTTATGGATGACATACGATTTCGGTAAGATAGAAGCATACTGATTTTGAGATCAAAGGTCAGGGTCACTGTCATTGAAAGAAGAAAATATTAATGGTGTTTTTTCGCATGCTAGACGAATTGCTTGGGTGTGAATATTGTCCATTGTTATCTGTGCTCAAGCCCGTGGTTGCTATCACATCATACGTCCTAGACCACCTACCTTGAGAAATGTTTGTGTACGGCTTGCACTTAAGATAAGGAAGAGGGATATTGATTTTCGGGTCAAAAGTTCAAACGTCATGGTCATTGTGACTCAAAGAACAATGGATTTTGCACAGTAACGTTTGCTCTAGAGTAAGCTACTCGACCAAACTTTGTGGGTGGCTTTCACTTATGGTAAGAAAGAAATGCATATATTCTGGGGTCTAAATGTCAAATGTCAAGGTCACGATAAGTCTAATAAGAAGTTAATGGTTTCTGTACTGTCAGTTTTGTTTAAGA
Organism: Margaritifera margaritifera; assembly: GCA_029931535.1. Lineage (NCBI taxonomy): Eukaryota > Metazoa > Mollusca > Bivalvia > Unionida > Margaritiferidae > Margaritifera > Margaritifera margaritifera. The sequence goes on from JAQPZY010001484.1 coordinate 2,368,135, forward strand.
CCGCATGCGGTCATTGAGACCAGTTGGTCAATAATCTCTAGAGTCCACCATGCCCTACTAGTGCCTACATAAAGAACCATTAAACATAGGGCAGGTGTATAATGTTCCGTTCATGGTACTCTTGCTCCTACTAGTTCCGAGCAGCTTGGAGGTTATCTTAGGACAGTGCCTGAACGGGATTCACAAGGCTGACATTGGTGTGATCTGTACAATACATAAACCTGTGGTACCGATTTTGCACATTAAAGTGTTTATGTCGAGGTTATGTGAACTTGTGGTGTTGTCCTGCATCCGTCTGTCAACGTTTGCTAGACATAGAAACATATTTTATTGGTGATCTTATTATGAAGGCTACCTGCTTAAAAAGAATAACATTTAAGAACTGCTCCTTCTTAAAATTGATTTCCTTTCCAAACTGAAACACTTTATAAAAGAAATCTGAGCAGTATAGAGGACCACTTTTTTGGATAGATGGGTTGTGGACAATGGGAATTTAACATTAGTCCATAGGATTAACATTATGACACAGATTAAATGGTCATGCAAATGGTAATGTTAAAAATGTCCATAGGTTTAATATCAGGATGACACACTGGGGAAAAGTGGAAGTGTTATAATTAGCATGAGATTTCCCATTGTCCCTTGAATTAGTTTTTAGTCTTGAGTACAAATATTACTCTCTGGAGACACGAGTATAATCCAAATTAAGTAAGTAAGTCTTGCCATGCTCGGTCGTCAGGACCCAGCCTTCAAGACTACAAAGGACCCAGCCGTCAAGACTACAACATCGGATGAACGTGGACAGCATGGTTGTGGCCAGGCCAGCGAGGCGACACCCTTGGATAAAGCTTGGTGTAGGCGGTACCATCCAGCGCTACCATGACAGGCACGCCATCCATACCAGAAACATCAGATCTCGCCGTACAATGCGGTAATTAAATTGGAGAGGACAGCCATCAAGGAAGGCGAGGAGAGGTAGCCACCCATCTACCGGGATTTAAACCAGTTGGTGTAACCCAGCCACTCCATTCACAAGCTTGTCAGACCCATAAATAAACCAAAAATATAGGAAAAGGGCCAAGAGAGGAAAGCGGGATGGGCTTTAACTGCGGGCCGATCTACGCCTTGCCAAAAACGAAATCAAGAATGGAGCAAGTCGGAGGAGCATGACTTCACCGGGAATGCTGCAAAATGACGGCTGGAATAGTCAGCTTGCCCGAACAGGAATCCGGGTAGAACAACGCCGGACCTATCCAATGGCAGACTGATCAAAATTGCCTGACTGTGTGGGGTTTTCGTTTTGAACTTTTGAAAAACCCTTTTGATTAGACTCTTTTAATCACAAATTTGACCTATTTTAAGCCACCGTCAAAAATATAACCTTGAATTTAGTAATATGTGCGTGATACTAAAATGATATGAGTAACTTGTACTCGCGGATTGTTATTATTTTGGGAAAGATTATGTACACTACAAAATTTATAACTGAATGGATTAATTAAATAAAATAATAAAGAAATCTGTAATTGTAAGAATTGTCATAATTAAACATGTGGTTTACACACAACTGGTTTTAGAAACAGCCCGAATTAGCTACCTGGGAAGAATTTGATCATGTACGTTCATGGCGTTTAAGTACTTTCGTCATGCGTCGCGCCTCCCATGCCGAGTCTGTGCAGCCTTCCACTCCAGACAACTAACTAAGCAATGAGCTGTGCGCACACCTGTAACCATTGTGGTTCCATTCCTATGTACAGGTAAAAATAATTGTACACACACTCCCATATCGCGCCTTCAATGAACCTCCATAGTGGAGAAACCATGCAGCGATGGAGTGGAGTGTAAAAAGCGTGCATTGCACGCAGAAATATGTCAGGTGGGTTTGTAGCCTGGCAACCCACTTGACGAATAATTAAATAGTGTGCATTGCACAAATTAATCCCCCCTTTGGGAGTCTTTTCTCGCACATGGTCGAATGACCGAACGCGAGGTTAATCCAACTAAATAAACAAACAAGTCTTGCCATCCATCGTCAACTCGACATAAAAGCCGAGAATGAATCAGCCATTGCTAGTCGGAATACTGTGTGAGGCGATGCGTTTGTTACAGAGGGTTGAACACCTCCTGGGTCAAGCAGAAGAATATTACCCGCACAAAAGGCAATATAAGAGGGAGGTGATATCCATTATTGATGAGGAAACAGATAAGATCAAGAGAACCTGAGCGGAGGAGAAGAGGACAATGGAAAGGACTACGAGGAAACAACATCAACAACGTCTCTCTCAACAGTGGGAGAGGGTACGGCAGAGGTTGAGCCAGAGAGAAAAAGGATGAAATAGAGGAACAGCAGAGACGGCAAGAATAGAGGGAGGAATTTCTAGTCCCCACAACAGAAGGCTGGGAAATGGAGACAGATGGGACTAATTTTAGACTGTCAGTTTCCTTCGCCAGATGGACTGACTTTGACCAGATGTACCCCTGCTGTCCAGTCCGGTCTGGGAGGTACAGTTGTCCTAGATGTCAATAACATCAACGATCCAGGACAAAAACCAACGGCCCTTATTAGGATTACAAAGATCTCTCTGAAACAGAGATACCACTCAGTCATTGCCAATATTTGTTTGTATGTCTTTGTTTTTCACAACTAAAACTTAAATCCATATGGATGTTTGTGTGTATAGTATGTAAACACTCCTATCTTTGTGTGTGATAGTATATACGCGTGTTTGTGGGCATAGTGTGTGTATATTTTTTTCCCTTTTGTTGGTTAGTAAGTGTGGGTGCTGGTTAGTCGGACGGTGTGTTTGTTAGTAGGTATTTGTGTGAACATTCCTACCCTTTCCAGGGTGATAGTATGTTTGTGTATATGTTAGCGCTCCTACCCTTTTCGTGGGTTAGTATATGTAGGTGCTGGTCAGTAGATGATTGGGTGTTGGTCAGTCAAAACGGCGTATTGGTTAGAAACTGTAGTTTTAATGTTACACTTTCTCTTGTCTTCAGTGTCAATTTTGTAAGCAATTTATAGGGAGAATGGGAAATGTTCTGTTAATTTTTAACATACAATTTCCTCTTGTTCCCAGAATGTCATTTTTGTACTCAAGACCAAAAATTATTTCCTGGAAAAATGTGAAATCTCATGTTAATTTTAACATTACCTTTCCTTTTGTCCCCAGAGTGTCAGTCTCATAATAAACATATGGATAGTTTTAACATTAGTATTCCCATTACCATTTAATCAGTGTCATAATGTTAATCCTATGGACTAATATTAAATTCCCATTGTCCCCAGACCAGCCCATCTGTCCCCAGAGTGGCTCATTCAAGATGGCGACCGTAATCTTAATTCCCATTGTCTCCAGACCAGCCCATCAAGTTCCTAGTGTGGCCCCCTATACTACTAGTCTGTCCATAAACGTCAAAATGTTGGTGTCCAATGTGTCTCCTTTATTCTTTAAATAATAATAATAATAATAATAATAATAATAATAATAATAATAATAATAATAATAATAATAATACTAGATTAGTGTTTGTAAGACACTGCATACAATAAAAGTCCAAGAGTAACAGAATTCAAAAGTAAAACAATTTGAAACATTGCTATAATGGCATGAAAATCTAATTAGGTCATCTATTTATGCATATAACATGTATACTAAATTTCATTTCAACCTCATATAATTTTTCCTAAATTGTGCTCACAAAGTTGTGTACCTCGAGTGGTCATTGCTTAATTGTAATCTTTGTCAAAAAGTCTAAGTTCGAAAATGTGTAAAAAAAAAAAAAAAAAAAAAAAAAAAAAAAAATTGCTGCATTGACATGAATGTATTAAATAAAGTCATCTACATATGAATACAAATATGCATACCAAATTGCATTTTTTTACCTCATGTGGTTTTTGTTTAATTGTGTTAACAAGGTTTTTGTCAAAAAATCTTTGTTAAAAAATGTGTAACCCCCCACCCCCCAAAAAAACAAAAAAACAAAACTGTATGCGTGTACTGCAAGTGTTTTTGCTGAAGTATACTAACAAGTCCAAAAAGTTCAAATATGTGTAAATAAAAAGAAAATAAAAAAATAAAAATTGCTGTAAAGGCCTGAAAATCTTACGAGGTTATCTACTCATGACCATGATAAAGCATGTACAATTTCATGAGTCTAAATGAGTCTAAGTCCAGTAGTTTTTCTTATATCGCCAAACTGGATTCATAATGGACGACAGCATCAAAGCAATATGCTCTTTCTGCTGTCGCAATCGGAGCGTGCAAATTATAATAAAATGTGTACTCTGTAGTGGTCCTAGTGGATCTTTCACAAATTATTCGTCTGCTTGATCTTTCAGAGCTGGCAACATAACATTTCAGAGAAAGAAATAAGAGGAATTTATATTAATCATTTTCTTTGCTACTGTAAGTTTTGATTACACTTTAGAAACATTTGCTTCCTGGACATGTTTTGCCGTCTGCTTTTGACGTGTAGTTTCCACTTGTCAGGTACTTCAGAAAAGACCAAAGTAAGCGATAATGGGTACTTGTAAGTCTGAACAAGCGGTAACTGTCTAAATGTCAATATTTGCCCACTGCTTGACTTCAGTCGGTTTATTATCGACTCGGTACATGTGCTTGTCACAGGTTGAATGAGAAAGGGTAAACACTCCACTGCCTGTATAACATGAAAATCTTACTTCTGTGTACTTCTCCGTATACTTATTCAAAAAGCAAATCGTTGCTTATCACTTAAGTTGCAATGAGACGGCTGTCTAACCTGAGAGAGGAAAGATAAATTCGGTGTTGACTTTTGGAGTTCGATGAGAGTCTTTCAAGAATGGAAAGGTGACATGGGGAAAAAGTAAAGTATTGGGATCTCCTAGTCTTAGTGGTTAAGAATTATGAATTCTGTTGACAAAATTCCCCGTCCGTCAGAGGAGCTGCTCCTGGGTGGGGGTTTACGGAGGAGACATGTGTCTGTGGTATTCGAAGAGGGACTTCCAGGTGCGCGAAGCGAGACGGTGCAGCCCCTGATTGTGGACTGGCGTGGACACGGGGGGCGACACCCCACCGTCAGCAGCGTTGAGTTTGACCGACAGCTGGACAAGGTGGCAGTGTGGTTGGAGAACTGGACACACGATCAGGTAGGTTTATATATATATATATATATATATATATATATATATATATATATATATATATATATATATATATATATATATATATATATTACCCGTTTTATACCGTTTTTTAATTTTGTCTTCTTTCTTTCTTCTATTGTTTATCCTTTGTTTGTTTATTTCCCGATCATTTAAACATATAGGAGTCAAGAATTTTTCTTGGCTTTTGTGTTTGGTGTTTGTTTGGTGAATGTAAATTATTTCTTCCCCTGACAAAGAGCTTGTTTAGCTTGAAACATAATGCTTTGGTGTAAAATTGGGTGTTTTCATATATAGGAAAAGCAAAGTACAATGTTGATAATAAACTACTATTTGCTGTTGATAAAAAAAACCTTCAAAAGTCATTTGACAAATCCGTTGCAGCAATGGAATCTTCTTATGTCTACCAAGTTCAGTGTTTACTGTATGAGAGCTGTTCCTAAGCTTAATTAACAAAACTGACAACTTCTTGTATAAAATTTTCATGAGCCAAGATATATTTTTATAGAGAGTATGAACTTATACATTTTCTGTTTTCATTTTAAGTTTGCTGTTTGAAAGATTATTACTCTCATAGAAAATATTGCTTTCTCAGAATTCTTCAGATGTGTAAATTGGATATAGAAGATGAACACAATGCCCTCTTCTTCTGCCCTGTAGTGTAGACAAACTTCTTCTGCCCTGAAGTGTAGACAAACTTCCTCTGCCCTGTAGTGTAGACAAACTTCTTCGGTCACTAATGTGTATTAGTATTAGAACAGCGCATCAGTACAAGAATGAACTGTAGGGTGCCAATCAAAAGTGAAATTCTGAAATTCTAAAATGTAACAATGAAGAATTGCACAAAACGTTACGAAGGTAAATCCTTTCCAATAAATGTAAAGCATGAAGTACTGCACAATAAAAGGTAAAGATGTCTAAATTCTGTAAAAGGTGTAAAAAAAAAAATTTGAAGGTAAAAAATATAAAATATATGGTTAACATTTTTTATATAAACCTCATTCCCTCCAAAATTAGAGGATTTTCTCTGGTGATATTATATTTATACTTAGTGGCAATGATTACGATAAGAGATGTTTTTCCATGGTTTTCAACCTGTACAAATAGAGAGAAACTCATGAATAAGTAAGCTCAGAACCTCCACAATCAATATATATTGTTAAAAATATATGAATATGTTGGTATAGATTATTAATGATGTCTGTACATTTGAGTATAAATGAAAGCAATTATTGTATTTGTATTCATGTATGCCCACGGGCATTAATAAAGACACATCTACTACCCATCCATTTGGTACTGATTGCATATTGCATGTGTATCGATTGCATGTGGGTTCATGGGTGTGTCTGTGTTTGGTGAGAGAAAGGAAATAAAGTGAATATATTGTTGTAAATACATGCTAGTATATAAGTGTGTTTGTGTGTCTGTGTGTGTGTTCCTTTGAGGGCCTCAAGGTAGATCAGTTCTCCAACTTATTGTGTTTCTCTCTTTAAATAAAATCAATTATCACTGTTGTTATTATTATTAATAAATGACCAGGGCCTGAAAATTATTGTGGTCTGAGTTCCATGATCAATCTTTTGGGGCTACAGACCTGTCATATATTACCAGCACTAACCAGTCAGACCTCTAATATTTCTTAGTTTTTGCTTGAAGTTGGATAAAGTGTGCTGTTTAATCCTTAAAATGTCTGAAAAGTCATACAAGTGCACTGATTTCAATAGAAATTTATTGTTCAATAGTGGGAGACTGGTATTGTAACACATTTCCAGAAATGGGCAAATATAGTGTCCAATAAAGCAAGCACCAGTCTGTGTGATACATTTGTCAATCAAACGTTTGTCTTTATACAACATCAGATTCAAGTATCTATTGTGTGGATTTACCATATTTCCCATGTTAGACCAATGCTTGGTTTATGTGGACCTATGCTGCGTGTGGTCCTACTGGTAATGGATGGGTGAGCCAGAAACAAAATTTTAAATGCCTGATTGACTAAGATAATTGATATTGATACTTGTTCGGAATTATTACGATATTGACCACTGTATTGTATCTAAGCCAACTTTGTGTGTTTGGTTACTAATTGCTTCAAATTTTTTCAGCTAGCTATATTGGCGTCAGTATTGTTTGGTATATTAACAATTAAAACATTCAGTTTTTAATAATATATCTTTTTTCCATGGCTAAATATCAATTGTGTATCACCTGTTATAAGGTATTTACTACATGTATGTCTGTGAAAATATTTATTGTTTTGATGATAATCCTGTCATTGGATTTTATACCAGTAAAGCAAACTGAATTGAATTGATGTAGGTAAGCACCATTGATACTGAAGGGGTGTGAAGTTTACCCCATCAGAGCTAAAAATCCAATAGCCCAATGCCCAGGGCCTCTCTTAATCTTGATCGGGCCCCACTTATATTATAAGTGAGTTGTCCATTGTGCCCGTCCCAAAAGAAAGTGTTATTATGCCTGAAAGAAACCTTGAGCCGTCGACGAAATGCTGCTTTTTTATTTTGAAGTTCTTGAAAGACAATGGTAAATTATTAATACTCAGCTCCTAGCTGGGCCCCATCTGTAAATCCCTTCACATTATGAAGATCGTCTGCTTAATTGTATCAAAAGCTATAAACTTTGCGTGTACAAAGCGAAACACGTGACCTATGAATGGGGAGCAGTACTATTCTGTTCACCGTATTTCATAGGTTACCTATAATCAGCACTCACTTGTACTGCATAAATAATAATAAGCTGTCCCATGCTCATGCTGACTTGGTAATGCATTGCTGGTTAAATATATCCAGCAGTACCCATGCGATTGTTTGACAATTAAGCTAAGTTAGGGGATTAGCAACTTATAAAAGCCCCCAATACAATGTTTTTTTCACATAAACGGAACTGAGATCGTTACATTATATTTAAATCCATTTAGTTCAAAGAGTTGGTAGCCGCTGATTTTATTGATATATACTGAGTGTGTTCTGTAATTGTGACACATCCAGTACTATCACACAAACTAATTACGAACTTGAAGCTACTGTTTTTACTGATTGATATTTACAAGAAGATCAATACCTCTCTGACTTCCTTTCTATTTTCAACTTTGATCAAAAAACATGGAGATTTTTGCAGTGTTCAGAAAATGAAATTACCCCAAGGCCCCTAAATACTTATCCCTACATACAGATTGTGATGAAATACAGACTGTACATGGACCTGAAGGCACACAGTCAGAAATCGGAAGAGCTGAGGTGTATGCCACAATTATTCAGAATTTAACACCTGAGCATGCAGAAATTGTGAAATTGTTGGACACCTCATTGGTTGTGAGCTTCTCTTCAGCAGAATGTGTATGAGGGTTCAGTAACCAATATCACAATTAGTATAAGGGACCGACCATTTAAATTCAGCAATTTCAGCGTTGTATGAAAATAAAAGTAAAAAAATAGAGCCCTTTAGGCACACAGAATTGGAGTCAGGCTAGTGGAATTTCAATTAAGGCTTGTAATTTTTTTAGTCACTTGCCCTGGGCCTGTGTCAAAAAAAAAATTTCTTTGAGCACTGCCTTTATGAAACAAATCTATTCTTACTAAGTACCAGTCAGTTCCGTTTTGTGTGGAAAAAAGATCTCAACCAAGTTTGGTAATGGGATATGTTATACCATTTTGGGCCAAGTGTCCCTTAGACCTCTGCAGATTTGTTTATTCTGACATTAATGGCCATGGCCAGTAATGTCTCAAAATAATAAAAGGTGGTAGAGAACAACTTGTGGGCCTAAGTATATCTCAGTCAAAGTAGTTTTTTGTTTTTGTTGGTTTTAATGGCACTTTAAATTGGCTATATCATGCAATGAAGCTAAGTGCCTTTCCCAAGGACACTGTGACAGAGGCAGCTGACCCAAGCTGGCCTGGGCAGATATTGAACCCATAATCCTTTGATTACAAATCTAATGTTCCACCAACTGAGCTACCATGGCTTTCTGTCAAATCAGGGCATGAACAATTGAAATTCCATCAGATCATGTGCATTTCCGTGATAATTAATGTTTCATGGTGAAAAAAAAGAGTATGTTTGTGGATCCCAGTTCATTAGGTGGTAGTAAAATTATATGCTCAGTGTTGCACATTAGGCATGTGTAGTGGGTTTCCTATAATTGTTGGCCCCATGTTCCTCAAATTTTGACCCCAGTGCACCCCTTGGGCAAGCTTTTTGACAATTACTTCTGAGACAAACAATTATTTGTCCCTTTGAAATATGTTGTGTTTCCCAGATTTTGTTGCACAGGGGGACACATTGTCCCTAGCTGACTGGATCCTAGGTGCAACACTGCATGTACTTCATTATAAAATGGTCTCACTATAAGGGCAGTATACAAAGGCCTCCAAATTACCCTTTTTTTTCTAAGTGCTAGCAGCATTTTGACAGAAACTTTGTAATATTTTCAACTACCAAAAATCAGGCTATTTTCAATGTCCATTTTCAAAGAGACTAAAATTGAAATGTTGAAATACAAATATCACTAGCAAGAAACTTCTAGTTCATTTTTTTCAGCTAGCAATTTACTAATTGTAACTAGTAAAACTTGCTAGTGTCAGTTTCGTGCTCTGTCTATGGCTGCTATGGACAGCATTATAATGAGGGAGTACTGTGATAAAATAAATATTTTTCTAATCTCATAGATATTTTCCTACATTTAAGGTATCTTTTTTATAGAAGTGAAATGCTTAACACTATCATCTGAAAAATTCCTGCTTATAGTAAAGTCTCAACTGTTGTAGAGAATAACATATGAAGGCAATATGCATATTTATTACAGGAAATTGCTGTTCGAGTCGAAGCTCCGTTTTAATGAAAGTCATTAAAATGAGGGCTGATATTTATCACAATGACTATTGATTGATGTTCTTGAGCTGCAATAGCGCAGTTGTTTGAGCATCAAACTCATAATCTATGGATCATGGGTTTGATACCTATCCAGGTCAGTTGTCTGTGTGTGACCTTGGGAAAGGTACTTAGCTCCCATTTCTTTGGAATGATAGCAAATAATATGCAGAAAGTGCCATTAAAAACGAACAAACCAAGCAACCCCTATGATTTGACAGTGGCATCAAGTACCTATGACAAATTTGTTTTATAATAGGCTCAGCAGGATAGTCCTTAGCTTGCTATATCCTTGTTCTTTTTATCTATCAGTCTGTGAAATAAAATAAGCATATAATATGATTCTTTTGCTCCAACTTTATAGCATTTGAGAGAATTGAGACGTCTTTAGACATGAATACAGTTGGTTTTATGGAGTAGAGTTAGTGAAATTACCATATATACTCTTGTATAATCTGATACCAACTGCAAACTACATAGACCCAGATCTGTCGTCGCATAATGCACTGGCAGATCTGGGTCTATGCCGTTTGTAAGGACTAATCAGCAGAACAAACAGACCCTGATCTGCCGGCACATTTTGTGATGGCAGATCAGGGTCTATGTTGTTTGCATTTGGACCTGGATTATACGCAAGTATAGACAGTATAATACGGTTACCTGAGTTGATAAACCACAGTTTAGGGAGACCACATGATGTAAAAAGTACATTTAATTAGTATAAAAATCAGTAACTAATATTATTTTTCTGGTTCTTAAATATTTCTAGCATAAGAAATTAAGAAAGGAACCAGAAAAGATATGAAATGTATATGTACTTGGATTTTTCTTGCTCAGGACACTTTTACACCTGTTCGTGTGTCAAGATTTAATGATTGACATGTAGATGAAAATAAACATAACATGTTGAACAGGGTAAACAAAACACTTTAAATCAATTTGATTCACTTAACTCAGTTCAGAGAGAACGAAACACTTATAATGGAAACAATAAGTAATTTAGCTGAACTTTTATAAACATTGTTACTAAATAATATTAATTTTATTCTAGGTATGAGGTTTCTTTAAATACTTCAATGTAATGTTTTATATATAATGAATGATGTATACAACTTTAACACTTGAATTTAAAACAGTTCAATTTAAGAATACAAAACTAATTGTTCATTGTATTAGTTTGAGATTTTCTGTAACAATATGTATTCAGTTTTAAACTTAGATTGTATATAAAAATTTTAAAGTGTAACTTGTACATGCTAGGTCAGTATTTGCTGGAAAATTGGTTATACTGAACCAGAGTATTTGACAGAAAAGAGCATTTGACAGAAAGTTAGTTTCAAGTAAATAAAGATTAATGCACATTATTTACATCAGTTACAGAGCAAATTGACTTTTGATGAATGTGAAGAAACTTTTGGTTTCCTTTTTTTGTTAATAAGTATAGGACGTGTTAAGATGTTTTGTTCATTGATACTTTGCAATTATTATTATTATTTTTTTATCATAAAAACTTGTATTTTTTTCAAAAGTAAAATTAATTTGTGGTAACATGTTCACTTGTTCACTTTATATCTGTTTTAGGATGAAGGATTGATTACCATATATACTCGTCTATAGTTCGGGTCCAAATGCAAAGAACATATACCCTGATCTGTCGTCGCATAATGCGCCAGCAGATCAGGGTCTGTGTTGTTTGTTCTACTGATTAGTCCTTACAACTGCATAGACCCAGATCTGCTGGCACATTATGCGATGGCAGATCTGGGTTTATGCAGCTTGCAGTTGGTATCGGATTATAAATGAGTACATACGGTATAGAGGATAATGTAGACAAATTTCTTATCTTATTGGTATCCCAAGGTAACATTACTGCGTAAACAGAGATTCATTTGATCTTGTAATACATTTTATGCTAACTCATGTATTGTTTGTAGGTCAGGGTCTATTCTATGATGTGCAGTTGCAAGATTCACTCTGATTTATAAAACATCATGCCCAAGAACCAACTAAACATGCAAAAATCGCACATAATATTTTCAAACACTTCCAAAATGTCTTAATTAAATTCCACCTAAAATTTAGAAAATCTCTCCCTATTTTTCAAATGGAGATGGGTAATTTCCCCTCTGACATTTGATTTCCAGAATAGACCCTGGTAGGTATATAATTCTTTCTCAATAGAGGAAACCCAAAATTAAATATTTCTTTCAATATCAGTAATTAATCATAATGCAAGTTTAAAGCTTGACAGGTCATAGATAGGAAGAGTTTATGGAATATTCAGGAAGAGCTTATGGAATATTCAGGAAGAGCTTATGGAATATTCTGTCATCCACTGTCCTTCCTTCCATTAGCACAAGTTTCTTATTGCTACTTCTTGTAAACTATGAAACTTTACACACCTATTCATCCCAAAGTCTAGTTGGTCCTAATTGAAAATGATACCTGCTCAGACATCCAGTATGGCCATAACAGCAGCCATCATGAAAATCTTGTTATTGCTCTCTCCTCATGAAGTTTTCACTAAAAGATTTCTTATTATGTCTAGTTAGGCCTCAATGAAAATGGTGACAATCTGTCATCCAAATATGACCACCTTGGCAGCCATCTTCAAAATCTTGTTATCACTACTATTACTGAATAGAAAGTTGTATAAAAATAGGGTTTTTTCCAGAAGACTTCTTTTAATGTCTAGCTGTTCCTAACTGAAAATGGTGTCACTCAAATATCCAATATGGCCACCACAGTGGATATCTTTAAGATCCTGTTATTGCTTCTTCTCCTGAATGGATGATCATTTTCACTAAAAGATTTATTATGATGTCTAGTTCATTGTAAATGAAAATGGTGCCGATCTGGCATCCAATATGGCCACCATTGCAGCCATATTGAAATTCTTGTTTTTGCTACACCTCCTGAGCAGAAAGTTACATCAACAGAGGTTTTCACTGGAAGATTTCTTATGGTGTGTAGTTGGTCCTAAATTAAAATGGTGTTGATCCGACCTCCAATATGCCTGACACTGCGGTCGTCTTGGACATCTTGTTATTACCCTCCCCCTAGATGGAAAGTCATATTGAGATTGGGTTTTAACCAAAAGACTTCATGTGATGTCTAGTTGGACCAAAATGAAAATGGTGCCGATCTGACATTCAGTATGGTCACCATGGCAGCAATCTTGAGAATCTTGTTAAATCTACTTCTCCTAAATTACAAGTTATATTGACATGGGCTTTTCACCAGAAGATTTTAATGATGTATAATTGGTCCTAAATGAAACCAGTGCCAAATCCAATATGTCCACCCAGGCAGTCATCTTGAAAATGTTATTATAGCTACTCCTTCTGAATTGATGGCCATATTGAGAGGGTTTTCAGCAAAATCTTATGATATCTATTTTGTCCTAAGGAAAATGGTACCAATTTTATATCAACATGACTGCCAAGATGTCCAACTTGAAAATCTTGTTATCACAACTACTCCTGAATGGATGGTCATATAGGCATGAGGTTTCACCAGAAGACTTATAATGATGTATTGTTAGTCCTTAATGAAAATGGTACTAATCTTAACTCAATGGACGACCACCACAGTGACTAATGTGAAAATCTTGTTATTGCATAAGAATATCAGAGATGATTTCAGCACTCAACAGTTAAACAGAAGAAATGGTCTTATCTTGAATTCCTGGAATTTCTTTTCGGACAGTAGAGCATCAGTCATTTCAAGGGCTTCTTGTTAGCTCTGCTGGTCATAGACCAGAAGAGCTTATGGGACGGTCTGTTCTCTGTCCGTCCGCTAGCACAAGTTTGTTATCGCTACTCTACCTAAACTACTTGGAGGACTGCCATGAAACTTTACACCCATATTTATCCCATGGTATAGTTAGTTCTAAAGGAAAATGATGCTTCTTGGACATCCAGTATGGCCAACATAGTGGCCGTCTTGAAAGCCTGGTTATTGCTACTCCTGAGTAGCTGGTCATATCAACATGGGGTTTTCACTAAAAGACTTCTTATGAAGTCTAGTTGGTCCTATATGAAAATGGTGCCAATTTGAGATCTAATATGGCCACCACAACATCCATCTTGGAAATCTTGTTAACATTTCTTCTCCTGAACAAAAAGTCATCTTCACATGGGGTTTTCAACAGAAGACTTATTATGATGGCTGGTTGGTCTTAAATGAAAATGATGCCACTCAAATATCCATTATGGTTATCACAGCAGCCATCTTTAGAATCTTGTTATAGCTACTCGTCTTGAATGGAGGGTCATATCAACATGGGGTTTTACTGAAAGACCTCTTATGATGTTTAGTTGGTCCTAAATGAAAATAGTGCCACTCAGACATCCAGTATGGCCACCACAGTGGCAAACTTGAAAATCTTGTTATCATTTCTTCTGAATGAATGGTCATATCAGTATGGGGTTTTCACTGAAAGACTTCTTATGATGTTTAGTTTGTCCTAAATGAAAATTTTGCCAATCTGGCTTCCAATAAGGCTGTCACAGTGGCCATCTTGAAAATGTTTATATTGCTACTTCTCCAAAATGGCTGGTCATGTCGACATTGTGCATTCACCAGAAGACTTCTTATGATGTCTAGTTGGGCACAAATGAAAATTGTGCCAATCTGACTTCCAATAAGGCTGCCACAGTGGCCATCTTGAAAATGTTATAATCGCTACTTCTCCAAGATGGCTGGTCATTGTGCTTTCACCAGAAGACTTCTTATGATGTCTAGTTGGTCCTAAATGGAAATGGTGCGAATCTGATATTCAATATGGTCACCATCACAACCATCTTGAAAATCTTGTTATTGTTACTCCTCAAAAACATGGGGCTTTCACCAGAAGACTTCTTATAATGTCTTATTAGTCTTAAATTAAAATGGTGACCATCTTGAAAATCCTTTTATAGCTACTTCTCTTAAATGGAAAGTTATTTTGACATGGGGTTTTTATCAGAAAATGATGGTGTCTATTTCACCAATAGATTTCTTTGATACCTAGTTGGCCCTAAATGAAAATGATGCCAATCATACTGCCAATATGGCTGCCATGATGGCTGCTTTCCTCCCCCTGAATAGATGGTCACATTGACATGGGGTTTTCACCAGAAGACTTCTAATTATGTCTGTATGTGGTCCTAAATAAAAATTGTGCCAGTCTTATATCCAGTATGTCCACCACAGCAGCTAATTTGAAAAACTTGTTATCACTTAAGAATATCAGAAATAGTTTCAACACTCAGCAGTTAAAAGAAAGAAGTGGTCTTATCTTGAATTCCTGGAAATTCTTTTCACCCTGAAGAGCATCAGTCCCTTCGAGGGACTCTGGTGTTAAAAGGCTACCTGTTGTTTGGGCAGTGGAAAATGATCTGAATGATTGAGCATAGTCTACAATAAAACTATTTATTGTATAGGTATGGCTCAGATAGTTTCATATATTAATCTCGTGATTACCAACCAAATGAGAAAAGTTCCATTTAGTAATCTGACTTAAATAGACTCAAGAAATATTTTGAAACGTGAGTATATTGTATATAGCACAGTTCATTCTAGACTGCACCGTTGCAACAGTGACCCTTATTTTTTATTTTTGACACATTAAAAGTTCCTTCCATAGTGCCCATAAGGTGTAATTGATTATGTATCAAATATCACAGATCCCCAACTTTAAAGGGCAGAAATGTATATTTCATACAATCTAGAGTTGATATTGTACCAAATACCGCAGATCCCCTACAAGAATATTAGTATTTTTACTGCCATGAAAACTTTGATAGCAACTCAGCCTAACAGCTTTAATTATGTCACCACTGACATATGAAGTCACAAAGAAGTAAACATAATTGGAATTCAATCATTTATAATTTATAATGGAATAAAAATTGTATATGCCTGCATAAGGTGGAGCATATTATGTGATGGTGTCTCTCCTTTTGTCTGTTATTCAGTTTGGTTTCAGCACAATAACTATAGTTGTCCATTCTCTACAGTTACCAAACTTTGTAGATGGCTTGCACTTGGGGTAAGGATGAACTCTTTTGATTTCAGGCTCAAAAGCTCAATGGTCAATTTCACTATAACTGAAAGGAGGAAAATGGTTCTGTACAATAACTCAAGTTCTTTACCAACTACAGTTACCAAACTTTGTGGGTAGCTTGCACTTGGGGTAAGAAAGACCCCAGTCGATTTCAGGATAACGTGGGCAATGGTCAAGGTCACAGGCTGAAAGAAGACATGGTTTCTGCACAATAACTCAAGTTTTACAACATGTACAGTTACCATATTGTGTAGATGCCTTGCACTTTGGTTTAGGAAGAACTGTATTCATTTTTGAGTCAAGAGGTAAAAGGTCAAGGTAACTGTTATTGAAAGAAGAAAAATGGTTTCTGCACAATAACATTAGTTATACATGGCATACCTCAATCAAACTTTGTGGATGGCTTGCACTTGGCGTGAGGAAGCAGTCTACTGATTTGAAGGTCAAAAAGTCAATGGTCAAGGTCACTGACTGAAACATGAAAAATGGTTTCCATACAATAACTATAGTTGTACATCTCACACCTGACCCAAACTTTGTGGATGGCTTGCACTTAGAATAAGGCAGAAACCTATTGATTTCGGGCTCAAAAGGTCAAGGGTCAGGGTCACTCTGACTGAAAGAAATATGGTTTTGGTGTAAAATTAAAGTTATCGACATAGAGGGCTATTAAACATGGGGTGGGTATCTAATGTACCATTCACATTGAAGTTTTATCAGTATGTTTCCAGGTTTTTTTTCAGTGACAGTGTACAAGAAAATGTTTGTGTTGTTATTTGGTTTAAAGTATATAATAGGTTATTGGATTTGTCCTGAAAAATATTAGTGTGGACTCACTTGTTTTGGTAGTCTGACAAGCTTGCACAACAATTCATCAACATGATTTTTTTCAGTACAGATTCAATAACCCAAATGTATTCCTGATAATTTTAATTTAGTTCAGATTTTGAATACTATACTTAGAAGTATAAATATCCCAAAATAATGTAATAAGTACTTCTGTCCTGAATGGAATTGTGCATTTTAATTTCAAGCCATTTTTTGATCACATGGTCATAAGGTCAAGTGATTTTATGGTATTGCCCTGTGTCCATTATCCATCATCCATCAACATTTGCTTCTTAACACTCTGGATGTTATGTTTCTGGTCCAATTTTGATACAACTTTGATTATATGTTAACATCATCAAGATCTCATACAATTTAAAATATGAGCAAAATCCACACATATTAATGAAGTGATCTTGTGTCTGATTAGCAGAGCTTATTACCACTCTGGAAGTCCATATATCTTATCCCATTTAAATAAACTTGAAATATGAGCTTATATCATTAAGATCTTGCACAGATTCAGTAATGAGTGATATTAATCAGGTGATGTTACATCTAATTGGCTGAGATTGTTACCACTTTGGAAGTGATATTTCGGATCCAAATTTAATTAAACTTGGATTAAAGGCTTATGTGATTAAGATCTTGCATGAGTTCACTAATGATATCTATATGCATATCTCATTGGCTGAGCATGTTACCACTATGGAATTCATATTTCTGATCTGATTTTGATCAAGCTTGGAATATTGGCCTCTATGATCTAGATCTCAGAAGAGTTAGATAATGAGCAAGATCCATGCATTTTAATGAGGCGATCTTGCATCTGATTGGCTGAGCTTGTTTCCACTCTGATGATATTTCTGATTTGATTTTGATCAAACTTTAAACTTGAACTTATGGCATCAAGTTCTTTGAGTATTCTGATAATAAGCAATATCAATGTATTTTAATGAGGTGATTTTGCATCTGATTGGCTTGTTCCCACTCTGGAATCCATATTCCTGGTCCAGTTTTTATGAATCTTGCAATATGCGCTTATATCATCAAGATCTCCCATGAGTTTGATAATGAGCATGATCAATGGACAATTATGAGGTGATCTTACATCTGATTGGCTGTGCTTGTTACCACTTTAGAGACTGTAATTCTGATTCAGTTTGATTAAACTTGGTAAAATAGACTTAAATCATCAAGAACATAGATGGGTAAAATTATAAATGCGATCCATGCACATTTATGAGGTGGTCTTGCATCTGAATGGCTGAGTTTGTCAACCTTTTTTGTACTATTTCTGATCCGATTCTTATCAAACTTGGTACAGTATACAGGTTTATATCATTATGGAAGCTATGGTAAATCAGTTGGTATAGCATCAGAACCTTAATCCAAGGGTCCCAGGTTCAGCACTTACCCAGGCCAGCCTGGGTTGGCGGCAATGGTGTGTCCTTGAGAAGGACACTTAGTTCCCATTTCCTTGACATGATGTAGACAATAATGTGTTGAAAGTGCATTAAAAACCAACCAATAAACCATTATATATCATAAGATATCCAATGACTTTTATTATGTGCAAGATCTGTGCATATTAATTAGTTCATCTTGCATCTGATTGGCTGAGCTTCTTACCACTTGAGAGACGGTGTTTCTGGCCTGATTGTAATGAAACAAAGCAAATTAAGGCTAATATTATGAAAAAGATTACAAGTTGTGAGGTGATCCTGTTTAATGTTTCAGTGTTATGTAAATCTTGTTTATGAGTAACAAAGTATTTCATTAATATGAAATGTTTGACAGGATATGTTTTTAAATACTCACTTTGTACTTTTGGAAAATCTTTGCTTTCATTAATAACATAACAAACATAGCTGGTCATTCATGAAAAAGAAATGATTAAACCAACATGTAAGTTCCATTTGCATTTGAATGAAAATTAAAACCTTGAACCTTGATACCAATTCAGTCACATGTTGTCACTCACTTGGAAGAAAAACATTTAACAAAGAATGTCAGACACAAAATTTCATTGTATGGGCTTAATGTTTCTGTGATACATCAAAATAATGTTCCCACAATTGTATGGGTTTAATGTTCCTGTGATACATCAAAATAATGTTCCCACAGTTATTTGGGTTTAATGTTCCTGTGATACATCAAAATAATGTCCCCACAGTTGTATGGGCTTAATGTTCCTGTGATACATCAAAATAATGTTCCCACAATTGTATGGGTTTAATGTTCCTGTGATACATCAAAATAATGTTCCCACAGTTGTATGGGTTTAATGTTCCTGTGATGCATCAAAATAATGTCCCCACATTTGTATGAGCTTAATGTTCCTATGATAAATCAAAATAATGTCCCCACATTTGTATGAGCTTCATGTTCCTGTGATACATCAGTGCTTGATGTTCTTTACTGTGGGGTATGAAGATGATACTGTTGGAGTCAGAATGTATGATTTTAATGTTCCAGTGATACATCAGTGCTTGATGTTTTTTACTGTGAGGTAGGAAGATGATACTGTGGGGTCAGAATGTATGGACTTAATGTTCCTGTGATACATCGGTGCTTGGTGTTCCTTAAACTGTGTGGTAAGAAGATGATACTGTTGGAGTCAGAATGTATGGGCTTGATGTTCCTGTGATGCATCAGTGCTTGGTGTTCATTCCTATGGGGTACAGAGATGATACTGTGGGGTCAGAATGTATGGGCTTAATGTTCCTATGAAACATCAAAATAATGCTCAGTGTTCTTTACTGTGAGGTAGGAAGATGATACTGTTGGAGTCAGAATGTATGATTTAATGTTCCTGTGATACATCAGTGCTTGGTGTTCTTTTCTGTGAGGTAGGAAGATGATACTGTGAGGTCAGAATGTATGGACTTAATGTTCCTGTGATACATCAAAAGAATGCTTGGTGTTCTTTACTGTGTGGTAGGAAGATGATATTGTGGGGTCAGAATGTATGGGCTTGATGTTCCTGTGATACATCAAAAGAATGCTTGGTGTTCTTTACTGTGAGGTAGGAAGATGATCATGTGAGGTCAAAATGTAAGGGCTTGATGTTCCTATGGTACATCAAAATAATGCTTGGTGTTCTTAATGTGTGGCACAACAATGATACTATGGAATCAGAATTAGAAATCAATCATATACAGGGCTTGGATTTTTTTTCCAAGCACTCGTCCCTAGAATAATTGTTGCATGCTAGATGTTAAGCAATGTTGAATTTCGGCACTTACTAAGGGTAGAAAATGCATATATATTTATTCTCAAAGTGCGAATCTGCATCCACTCAGTCCAGGGATGAGTAAGTAGTTAAGTTTTCCTTGACCCAGCCAGTTTGTATCCAGTCACAATGAGAGCAAGAGGATGAGTGGTTTTCCAGAGTTCTGATATATTGTTGTTTTTTTGTTTTTTTGAAACATTTGTCATGATGACCCACTTTCCTTCCATAAATTATCATGATGTAATAATGTAAAATATAGGTGTAAACACTGTAACTTCAGTCTGTTGAGTCTGTCAGGATTAGAAGCGGACCTCAAAAACCTTGAAAACCCTAAAATTACATTTTGACCTTAGAAACCTAAAAAAAGCACACACAAAATGAAGAAAACCTAAATAAATAAAAAAAATTTTTTAAAAATTTGAAAAAATGATGAACAGCTCTACCCTGACCCTACAAAAAATGCTTTTTTGCAAGCGGTTTTCATTAGACAAGCCTAGCAGTCGAGAAACCATGCAAATTAAAGACATCCGGTCATTTTATTCTATCATTCATTTTCAAATTTTTCATAAATGTTATGCTCACCATGGAGATAATCTTGTAACTGCTTTGTGTCTTGATCCCCCCAAAAAAGTTTTGAAACCTTGAAAACAACTTAAAAAATCCTAAAATTTTAAAAGTTAATTTCACTTCTAACTGCTCCGTATTAGGAGGGCATCCAAAGGGTGCCTTTTACAAGTTTTGATAACATAGAGATAACTTACATATTTATATATTTATATATATATATATATATATCTAGTGAGTTCACTTTTTTTTACCCTAACCTATCATGTGCTGAAAAATGGCCACAAACCAAACTTTTTTTTACCCCTCCATAAGTTTCATTGTTTCTAATGATGTCCGGAATTTTTTCATGTTAATGGCAGAAAAAATAATTGTCCTTGGCTGTTCTCATAACTGGATTACTGAATATATTTTTGTGTACTCATAAATTGCGTGGGTTACATTACTGAAGAGCCATATACACTGTCTGGCAATAAAAGAATGTATCAACTAACTCCTTACTTTTATTGTTATTGTTGTTGCTTTAATTGTTTGTCTATTGTCGTTGCTTTAATTGTTTGCCTAAGTGAATACAGTTCATTGTAGCCCAGTTACTATCTGCTATTTATATTAGTTTCATAGAGAGTATTGTTCTCAGTGTGAAATGACTGATTTCTTCTTAATTGTTTGTGGAACTTACACTTTCATGTAGAGACAATATAGTTAATAGGTACATAAATAAGAGCATTTTAGTGTTATGTCCACAGTTTCCATGTTTGTATTTTTTTTAAAATTTAAAGTACAGGTGAACTATAAGCAAAGCATGCTATTTTTACAATTTTCTTGATATAACAGGCACCCATGCTATACCCTAAATCTACATAAATGTGGACAAACTACTTAATAATTCATTACAAAGAGTAATTTTTGTACATTCAACAAACTGTATGGTCCCTAGTTGGTTAATGCAATGGATAATTACTGTACTGCTTAATTGGTTTTGCAGTCTTTTCACAAGTTTGTTGAAATGTCTGCTTTGTCCTTAGGATGATTCATGGGATAAAATAGGCATTTACAAATTTTGTCATTACTCTTTTGAAACATAACCTCAATATGTAGGACTTCTGACATTTTAGTTTCAGCTGAGTAAAATATCCCTAACTGATTTTTCCAATTTACATGCTGCTAAAACATGTTTAAAAATCATTTTAATTTTTTTCAGTCTGTATTTTGCAATCATTATTATTGTTAAATAGTCATGAATTGTATCATTAATTAATCAGTAACTATTTATTAAATATTAATTTCACTGATTTAGTTCAATATTCTAGAATACTAGTATAATGACCTGTCAATAATCTTCACAACTTTTCAATAGTCAAAGTAAAATTAAAAGTTATTGTAAACACCTCGAAAACAGAAAGTGTTTATAGCATGCAGTCTTATCACATGCCATACAAGTGTTTATAGCATGCAGTCTTATCACATGCCATACAAGTGTTTATAGCATGCAATCCTATCACATGTCCTATAAGTGTTTATAGCATGCAGTTATATCACATGTCCTACAAGTGTTTAAAGCATGCAGTCATATCACATGACCTACAAATGTTTATAGCATGCAGTCTTATCACATGTCATACAAGTGTTTATAGCATGCAGTCCTATCACATGTTCTACAAGTGTTTATAGCATACAGTCTTATCACATGCCATACAAGTGTTTATAGCATGCAGTCCTATCACATGCCATACAAGTGTTTATAGCATGCAGTCCTATCACATGCCATACAAGTGTTTATAGCATACAGTCTTATCACATGGCATACAAGTGTTTATAGTATGCAGTCCTATTACATGCCATACAAGTGTTTATAGCATAGTCTTATCACATGCCATACAAGTGTTTATAGTATGCAGTCCTATCACATGCCATACAAGTGTTTATAGCATACAGTCTTATCACATGCCATACAAGTGTTAATAACATGCAGTCCTATCATATGCCATACAAGTGTTTATAGCATGCATTCTTATCACATGCCATACACGTGTTTATAGCATGCAGTCCTATCACATGCCATACAAGTGTTTATAGCATGCAGTCTGATCACATGCCATCCAAGGGTTTAAATTTACATGTATTCTTTCATTCTGATGTTAGTGAAGACCAGAGTGACACTTTGAGCACACTGATTAGAAATCAATTATATATGCATACATTGTAAATCAAAATTCTCATGAGCAGAGAGTTTGGTCAATTCAGCTAAGATGTCAAATTAGTGAAAATACTGTTCATGGTAAGACCATGATACAAAATAAAATACAAATACCAGTAGTCAAAAAGACTCTGATACAAAATAAAGTACAAATATCAGTAATCATAAAGACCATGATACAAAATAGAATACAAATACCAGTAGTAAAAAAGACAATGATACAAAATAGAATACAAATACCAGTAGTAAAAAAGATTGTGATACAAAATAGAATACAAATACCAGTAGTAAAAAAGATTGTGATTCAAAATAGAATACAAATACCAATAGTAAAAAAGACTATGATATAAAATAGAAGAAAAATACTAATAGTAGAAAAGACTGTGATACAAAATAGAATACAAATACCAGTAGTAAATAAGACTGATACAAAATAGAATACAAATACCAGTAGTAAAAAAAGAACATGATACAAAATAGAATACCAATACCAGTAGTAAAAAAGACCATTATACAAAATAGAATACAAATACCAGTAGTAAAAAAGACCATGATACAAAATAGAATACAAATACCAGTTGTAAAAAAGGAACATGATACAAAATAGAATACAAATACCAGTAGTAAAAAAGACCATTATACAAAATAGAATACAAATACTAGTAGTAAAAAATACCATTATACAAAATAGAATACAAATACCAGTAGTAAAAAAGACCATAATACAAAATAGAATACAAATACCAGTAGTAAAAAAGACCAGGATACAAAATAGAATACAAATACCAGTAGTAAAAAAGACTGTGATACAAAATAGAATACAAATACTAGTAGTAAATAAGACTGTGATACAAAATAGAATACAAATACTAGTAGTAAAAAAGACTGTGATACAAAATAGAATACAAATACTAATAGTAAAAAAGACTGTGATACAAAATAGAATACAAATACTAGTAGTAAAAAAGACTGTGATACAAAAAAATACAAATGCTAGTACTAAAAAAGACTGTGATACAAAAAAATACAAATACCAGTAGTAACAAAGACTGTGATACAAAATATAATACAGATACCAGTAATAGAAAAGACCATGATACAAAATAGAATACAAATACTAGTAGTATAAAAGACTGTGATACAAAATAGAATACTAGTAGTAAAAAGACTGTGATACAAAATATAATACAAATACTAGTAGTAAAAAAGACTGTGATGCAAAATAGAATACTAGTAGTAAAAAAGACTGTGATACAAAATAGAATACAAATACTAGTTGTCTATCAATCATTTACAGATACAATGCAATGTAATTCACCATGCAAATGTGCCACTTATTTTAAATTCATGAAAATTATTTTATTGATCCTAAAATATTCTAATTTATAGTAATTGTTCCAGTAATTTGTTTCAGAGATGTCTTGTGATGGAGGGACTTATACAAAGGAGTAATTTTAACCAGTTCCAGTTTCTGGCAACAGCATTACAGCCGATGCTTCACAGAGATTTTATGTACACAGCTCAGTCCCGATTCCCAGAGCAAGATTTTCAGCCACTCAGTACTCACACAAGCAGACGTCTCAAGGTAGGAGGACTATTCAAAATTGTTTTCTTTCAAAAATAAAATTTTTATTTTTATTAGGTTTACCTCTGAAACTGTACTAATTTTTTTTATAGCCCACACAAATGTGGTTGGGACATATAGTGCTACCCTTGTCTGTACATCTGTCCAGTTAAGCTTTTGTTTAGGTCAGTTTTCAGGCACTTTGGTAGAACATAACTAGATACTAGCAGAACTTTGAGTAGTGCAGTCCAGAAGCATGAGCCAGATTATTCATCAGTATAAAGTCCAGTACAGTCCACAATATGAGCCAGATTATTCATCAATATAAAGTCCAGTACAGTCCACAAGCATGAGCCAGATTATTCATCAATATAAAGTCCAGTTCAGTCCACAAGGATGAGCCAGATTATTCATCAATATGAAGTCCAGTTTTCCTTTGTGTTTAGCTCATTTTCCCAGACACTATTGCCCATGGAGTTAAATTATTTGGCATGTAATTGCATCATTAGGAGTACTACATCCATCACTGAAGACTGGGTCACTATGACCTATATTTCAAGGTTCAGTGATTTTTGTTTACCTTTGCTTTAGGCTTGGTTTCTTTTGATAAGGGCCTGCATTTAGGTCATTTTCTAAGACACTTGGTATGTAGATGTATCTGTCAGATTTAAAAGGAAAACAAAATCTACAAAGATTGGTACCACATGAATAAAAATGATTTTAAAGTATTCATAGTTTGCAATCAGGCCATACTGCCATTGTTTGCAATCAGGCCTGATATGCTGTTGTTTGCAATCAGGCCGTATTGCCATTGCAGTCAGGTCATACTGCCATTGTTTTTGCAATCAGGCCATATTGCCATTGTTTGCAGTCAAGGCCATACTACCATTGTTTGCAATCAGGCCATACTGCCATTGTTTGCAATCAGGCCATACTATCAACTGCCATTGTTTGCAATCAGGCCATACTGCCATTGTTTGCAATCAGGCCATACTACCGACTGCCATTGTTTGCAGTCAGGCCATACTGCCATTGTTTGCAATCAGGCCATACTGCCATTGTTTGTAATCAGGTCATACTGCCATTGTTTGTAATCAGGCCATACTACCAACTGCCATTCTTTGCAGTCAAGCCATACTACCATTGTTTGCAATCAGACCATATTGCCATTGTTTGCAATCAGGCCATACTACCAACTGCTATTGTTTGTAATCAGGCCATACTGCCATTGTTTGCAATCAGGCCCTACTGCTATTGGCAGTTTTTTCTTGTTAAATAATATCAGATTTATGACATTTATGTTTCAGTCTGTTTGCAGCATACATAGAATGAGTTGCATTCTGTCTCAGTGTTTTCAGACACATTTTAGATGTTGGTGTCCACAAAACATTTTACATAAAAAGAAGCAAAACTACTACCTGTAAAAAAATCACAAAACTTATTTTGAAGTACCTCATATCACTGCTATTTATTAAAATTCCAAAGTTACATAATGAAAATCAATGAATGTTGGAATGTGTATTTCCTTCCATGTTAGACAAATATAGCCATATTGTCAAGAGCTCTTGAGTAAAATGATACTTTTGTTTCAGTGATAGAACTTAATTACATTTAAAGGTAAGTAATATACATGCATATGTTGTAGGGCATATTGGAATCCAGGAAAATTCTGAATCACCCCAAGGTTGATTGGAATTAGAATCTGCTCTGGTGTAGTTTGGAATTCCTATTTACCCTGCATCTACTGGGACTGATTGGAATTCAGTTTCCACTGAGGCAATTTGGAATCATGTGCAAGTGTTAAACGCTGTTTATTTTTGAAGAACAGATCTACTTGAAAACAACACTGGGTATAACTGCACAGCAGTTATTCTGGAAGTTGATCTGCTGTCAAGCAGTAAATACAACTGTGGTGTGAAGACACTGTATTTGAGGATGAATTTTGTGAAATAAAGCTACTTTGCTCTTGAATATATGAATACAATATTGTTTGACACTTATATTGTATAATTTTGTGCGTGGTTGGAATGCTAAAAATGGACAAGAGACTTGCAATTTAAATTATGCAGAATATTTATCATAAATATCTTGAAATATGCCCAAATGCAGGGCAACAACTACTGTCATTATAACTCTAGTGAATTATGCTCAAATGTAGAGCAATAACTACACATACTCTAGTAAATTATGCCCAAATGTAGAGTAATAACTAGTCACTCTAATGAATTATGCCCAAAATGCAGAGCAATAACTAGTCATATTCTAATGAACTATGCCCAGATGCAGAGCAATAACTAGTCACTCTAATGAATTATGCCCAAAATGCAGAGCAATAACTAGTCATACTCTAATGAACTATGCCCAAAATGCAGAGCAATAACTAGTCATACTCTAATGAATTATGCTCAAAATGCAGAGAGCAATAACTAGTCATACTCTGATGAACTATGCCCAAAATGCAAAGCAATAACTAGTCGTACTCTAATGAATTATGCCCAGATGCAGCACATAACTAGTCATACTCTAGTAAATTATGCCCAAATGCAGAGCAATAACTAGTAATACTCTACTGAATTATGCCCATATGCAGAGCAATAACTACAGTCATACTCTACTGAATTATGCCCAAATGCAGAGCATACCTAGTCATGCTAATAAATTATTCCCAAAGCTCAGAGTAATAACTAGTCATACTCTAGTAAATCATGCCCAAATGCAGAGCAATAACTACAGTCATACTCTAGTAAATCATGCCCAAATGCAATACAGTTAAACTACAGTCATACTCTAGTAAATCACGACCAAATTCAATGCAATAACTAGTCATTCTCTTGTCAGTTTTTAAAGCAGCAGTGTCTGCATTTTTTGTTCTTGTACTACTTGCCCGAGTTCACACAATCTCTTTGAATTCCGTAAATGGAACCTATTAAAACATTTTCAGTGACAATCATGCACACTGTATTGATATTGAGGCAGATTGGTTGAGTTGATGCAGGGACTGCACAATTACTGAAGTTGTCTTCTGTTTTCTCATGAACTAACTACCTTCATACATGTGCATCACCAACTAATCTGCCTTGAAAACAAATCATACCTTAAAATGATCACTTTCAGGTAAAATCATATCTTTATTGACATTAATAGCCTATGGTTGTTACCGAAGTAGTTATGTTTATTTACTTTTCCACCGTTCTGTTTGACTATTTGCATATTTGAAAATTAAAGACTGGTTTAATTCAGAAATCCTAAAATTCCATGAGAATAAATCAGCTGGAGAGTTCTTTTATTTGTTAACCAATGCTACTGAAAATTTGTGAAAAGACCAATTCATGTAAGTCCAATAGAATGTGTAGACTTCAGCAAGTTCTAAACTTTTAAAAAATGCTGATGTTACAGCTTTAAAAAATTTGAAATCTTTTATACTTTACATTTGAAAAAAGCATAAATAAGTGATAGAGCAGTTAAAATTATTCGCCTTTTTCAAGATCCCGCATCACTTACAGCTTGTCTGCACCATTAGTTGATATTGCTTGATCATTATGGTTTTGGTGTAAATAATTGACTTTTAGTGTATAGTTTGTCGAGTTCAGGGTAATGCAAACTCTTGCTGCCATGTGATAGTATTTGCCCTTTGTGCAAATAAAAATAGTACATTTTTTAATTGTCATGTAGGACTATTCAAAATGTACTCATCACAACATCAACTGTAATTCTTTTTTCGCAAATTGATCATATCCCATACCAGGAATACTTCTCTCACAGAGCTCTTTAAAAATAGGAAAATATGATGATGATCAAATCAAGTCCTTCAGTGATGAACTTGTTACTGGGATGCATGTGATTTCAACAGATGACACAGGTGTCACTACAACACATGATCATACTTGTAGTAATGAGTTTGGGATGTTTCACTTTCTTCTTCTTCCATGTGTTTCATCAGTCCTTCAGTTACTGTTGATTATTCACTGTGTGCTAGTTTAGAAAGCATATCAACATGAGCTCTTATCAAATCTATCTGTCTGTTTACTTGTCTTTCTTTAGATCAGTGGTCAAATTTTAAAACATTTTTCTCTTAATTTTTTATGAAGTTACAAGCTGTCTCATTTAAAGCACTTTCCAATTTTTTATAATACTTACCATATATACACATGTATAATCTGATACCAACTGCAAATTGCATATACCCAGATCTGCCATCGCATAATGCGCTGGCAGATCTGGGTCTATGCAGTTTGTAAGGACTAATCAGTAGAACAAACAACATAGACCCTGATCTGCCGGCGCATTATGCGATGACTGATCAGGGTCTATGTTGTTTGCATTTGGACCCGGGTTATATGCGAGTATATATGGTAAAAAGCCTTATTTTAGTATTACTCCTCCATAAACACAAGTTACAGCTTTGTTTCATTAACAAACCCAAGCTTGTCTCGGGACAAGTTATATATAGAGAATGGTGCACAAGCATTATCAAATTTAACCCTATGAGTGGATGTAGCCCATGAGTTAGGTTAAATTGGATTATGTGCATGCCCAGTTCTCAATATGGTTTGTAACATGGGCCTCAGTCATGTTCAAACTCCACCAATCAGCTTCTTCTTATGTTTATCTGTGCTGGTTTATAAGTGACTCCAAATTCCATGAGAATAAACATGCTACCTCTGACATGGAAGAAATTATTTTTGGTACCAATTTGGTAGGTTGGAATTTCCCAAAAATATCAGAGATGGGGTCAATATTCAGCAGTTGAAAATTCAAACAATGGTCTTCTTGGATACCTAGAAATTCTTTTTGGCCAGTAGAGTACAAGTCCCTTCAATGGACTCTCATTTTTGTTTTTTTTATTTGGTTGATGAACACCTTTCCAGTTTAAATTTAAAAAAAAAAAAAAAAAAAAAAAAAAAAAAAAAAAACAGAACACATTTTGGATAACCAAAGAGAAATATGACAGTAAAGGACATTGATATTAATTGGAAGTAGCTCAAGGCCCAAACTTTAATGTTTGTGCCAAGTTTTTATTATTGGTGAACTGAGGTTTCATTTAGATTCCAGTCAGCCTCAGTGTAAATTCCAAATCTGCACTACTATATGCAAGAGGTAAATCGGAATTCCCATCAGTCCCTGGGCAGACTCGAAGTTTAATCTAGCCTTGGTGATTTGGAATTGCCCCAAATTCCAATATGCCCCAATACATATGCATTTCAACATCTCTATATCTAATTCAAAACTAATTAATAAAAACCTTCATTTACTTAAAAAACTTTTTTTCTTTATAAACTCAATAACTACAAAATTTATGATCATTTCATTGATTCATATTCCGATGAAGATTTGTAACATCTAATAAACTGAAGCAGCTTTTCATTTCTCACTGTACTAATACTACAGCTACACACATTTAATATGTAGTGTTTAATGTTAAACAATAATATTCGTGTTTATCAAACCAAGCTTTCTTATTCTACAGGAGAAAAATTTAAGGAAGCTATCAATACAGACAAAAATATAATTGTTATGACAAAAATATAATTGTTATTTAAGTATTTGCACTTATATACAATTCACACCCAACTTTAAAAAACATAAATCCAGATTTAATGTCACATAAAGTACCTCCAAAGCTGAGTCTACACTATTTATAAAAAATCAGAAATTTAACGAACATCGTAGACCCTAATTTGCCTGTGCCTTATATGACAGCAGAGTCAGTTGGATCGTAATGATGGAAATGCATATTGATCCATGGCCCTCATCAGTATACTTTTCCAGCAATCTTCGTTGTGGCCAGAGCAAAGAGCAAAAAAGACTACCGTAAATACTTGCGTATACCGGTAACTCGGGTCCAAATGCAAACAACATAGACCCTGATCTGCCGGCACATAATGTTCCAGCAGATTAGGGTCTACGTTGTTTGTTCTACTGATTAGTCCTTACAAACTGCATAGACCCAAATCTGCCACGCATTATGCGATGGCAGATCTGTGTCTA
The DNA here is from genome assembly GCA_029931535.1 of Margaritifera margaritifera. Taxonomy (NCBI): domain Eukaryota; kingdom Metazoa; phylum Mollusca; class Bivalvia; order Unionida; family Margaritiferidae; genus Margaritifera; species Margaritifera margaritifera. The sequence continues at coordinate 2,398,596 of JAQPZY010001484.1, forward strand.
TACAGTTTGTAGCTGGTATAGGATTATACGCAAGTATATACGGTACCTCAAATATATGGTACTATGCCACGTTAAAATAACATAACATCTATATCTTTGCTTAAAATGGGTTTCAGGAGCACATTTTTATTTTTCCTAATGGATAGTTATGCTATAGTCATGTGAAATATTGATGTGCATCACAATCCATGCACAATACTTCATGTCATGTTTGTGTGGCCCAGAAAAAAACAATATTAACCGAGGCTGCAGGATGGCGTAAATATCAATTATCTGGGGTTGATAAATCCTTGTAAGTCAGTAATTGTTTTATTATACATTTTTCATTTTGTCTTTTGAGACAGCACTTGGTAAATTGTTTCATAACTAACAAATTAAAAATACACAGAAAGTGTGCAGCAAAAGATGGGCTTGTCTTTTCATTTGGTAAAATGCGGATATAAATTTGATTCATCAGTATAATAAAGAATACAAAATAGACATTAAACGTTCTGAACAAATTAGTTTTACTATTCGCCTGTAAATTGTAATCTTGAAACTGTCATTCATTTAAAGCACATTTAAAGACAGACAAAAGTAGTTAAGAGACAGATGGACAGACAAACAGATGAACAAATGGAAAATACATTCCGTCAGTGATTATAGTAATACATGCACACTCTACCAAAATTGCATGCTGTGATGAGGTACACTGGCAGTAAGAGTCCAGGTGGGCCATTGGAATCTTACATCAATAAGATGCCAGGTGGGCCGTTGGAATCTTATAGCAATAAGATGTCGGGTGGGCTATTGGAATCTTATAGTAATAAGATGCCAGGTTGGTCGTTGGAATCTTATAGCACCCTCACATGTGCACGTGAGGGTGCTATAACATTTTAGCAAACACAGTAGGTGGCAATCAGAACGCAACGAACTTCAAAGTCAAATAATCAAAAAATGTAGGAAATAACTGTTCACCTTTACTATATGGTAGGCATTTTAGAACTAAATAACTGATCACCTTTACCATATGGCAGGTATTTTAGCACCTAACACCCGATCACCTTGACTATATGGTAGACATGTTAGCACATAACATTTTTGCAAATTCCTCCTTGCTAATTTGCTAATATTTTATGATATACACTATATAGTATTCTAATAATAAGTCAAACTGCCAGGTGGACTATAGAGTATTCTAATAATAGGTCAAACTGACAGATCGGACAATAAAGAAATGACAAGAGATTCACAGAATTTGTCACCACAAAATTATGGTGGATACAATTGTAAAATTTGAATTTTATTGATACCAAATTCCCTAATTCTACAGCTGGTTGCAACGCTCTAACATGTTCTTATTATGCATTGTGAGAAAATTTAGATAAGAATCATTTGAAGAAATACAACTTCTTTACACAAGTTTACACAAGGCCAAGTCACATAATTTCATTTTAAACCAGAAATAAACACAGGTCCCTGGTAATTATAGTTTTGCTTCTTAACAATTCTTGGCAAACATCGGTAAAGGTATTTCCAGAGGCCTCTATTTACCAGTTGTTATACTCATCATTTCTTTCATCTAATAACAAGTGTACAAACTTTAATTTTTTATATCAATTGACACCTTTTTGATCCTAGAGGTTACTGGTATATTTGTTTTGTATTATATTATATCAGCATAAACTTGCACAGTAGAAAAATTGTTCAGACATGAGAGAGAGAGAGAGAGAGAGAGAGAGAGAGAGAGAGAGAGAGAGAGAGAGAGAGAGAGAGAGAGAGAGAGAGAGAGAGATATTTTAGGTCATCATGACTGCATGAGGTCATCATAACTGCATGAGGTAGTTTTTTTTCTTTTAATAATATTTATTAGTATATTGCAGCAGAATACATTGGTACTCACAAACTACAGGGAAGATAAAATAATTATTGAAATAGAAAATAAGTACATTCTGGATGGTCTCTGATTTTTCTGTATTAAATGTATTAGGTTTAACTATAGAAATTATCCTCAGATGTCTAAATACTTGAGAGCATTGCTTAAATTTAAGGTACATGCTTTTATTGTCCTCTGCTTTTCATGGAAAGTGGGGACATTAAATGGACCTGTCCTTCTGTCTGTCTGTCTGTTCTTCCTTCCGTACATCTCACTGTTGTTTCTACACAATAACTCTCTTAATTATTATTGGATTCCAACCTAATATGCAGCTAGATATTGCTGAGACCTTGGCTGAGTTCAGTTTGCTAGCATTCAAGTCACCATTTAGCAAAGTTCAAGCTCCTAAGTGTTGGACCAACCCACTTTTGTTTCTGCAAAATAAGTCTTTTAATTATTATTAGATTTGGTTCCTATTTGGAATGTATTTTTATATTAATAGAACCTTGGTTGAGTTCAATTGTCAACATTCTGTGAGATCATTTAGTGGAGTTATATCCCCTGATTGTCAGACCTACCCACATCTGTTCAGCACAATAACTCTCTTAATCATTATTGGATTTTATCCAAATATGTTACGTATCTAGATATTGATAAGACCTTGCCTGAGTTCACTTATCAACATTCAATCTCATCATTTAGCAGAGTTATAGCCCCTGATTTTCAGACCACCCAAATCCTTTTCTGCACAATAAATCCCATGATTATTATTGGATTTCAAGCAAGTTTGGTATGCAGCTTCATTTTGTTGAGATCTTGACTGAGTTCAGTTGTCAGCATTCTGCATCATCACATAGTGGTGTTATACTCCTGATTATCAAACCCAACCATTTGTTTCCGCACAATAATTCCCTTAATAATTATTGGATTTCAACCAAATTTGGTATGCAGCTTAATTTTCATGAGACATTGGCTGAGTTTGATTGTTAGCATTCAACATTGTTAGCAGAGTTATAGACCATGATTGTCAGATCCATCCACTTTCATTTCAACACAATAACTCCCTTGGTTTTTATGCATTTCAACCAAATGTTTTAGGCAGCTTGATATTGATGAGGCCATCAAAAAGCATGGGGCATCAGTTCCTAGAATTTGCTTGTTGATTTAAGAATTACACATCAAGGTAAACAAAATTCTGTACATATGATCAAACATCCTCCCAAATCACCTGATTAACTTGGCTCGTTAAGTCAAATGTTTGTCAAGATGTAAGCCTGATATGAATGTCTTATGTTTTTTTGTTTTTTTAAAGCTATGATTTCCATCAAAGTTCAGCTAGATGAAGATATGAAATCTTTGCTATTTCCTTTTCATGAATGTTTGTGTAAACTTTGACAGGTCACACTCCCTTTTCAGAATCCTTGATATAAGCTTCAGGTGATACTGAAACTATTAACATTCACTTTCGAACTTATTTATAGGAGAAATTAGCATACACAAGACAGGATAATTTTCATCGTGTGAAGAGTGCCTATTACCACACTGACGATGATGTAAGGGAACTTGCCAGGCAACAGCAAGTCAAATATGTGGACCATGTCAGATTTCCAGACATAACGGGCATTACTGGGGAACCTATGTTAAACAGACAGATGTCAGAAATGTCCAGGTAACTGTAGACTAATTTAATTCAGATTAATTCAAATTGATTCAATAGTTACTTAAAATTGTTTTTTTCCCACAAATGGTTCAGGAAATGGTAGTGAATATGAACATAACTACGGATATAGTTTCATAATTCTGTAGGATATTGAGAGTGACAAAGAAAATGTATGAAAGAATACATGGACATTACCCTAATGGGTTAGCTGGTCTGGTTCATTCTACTGGTCAAAGACCAGAAGAACTTATGTGATGTGTCTATGTCCGTCATTCATCCAACATCCAGCATTCATTAGCTTTTACTGTAGTTTGTGATCACTGTGCCTCCTAAACTACTTAGAGGAAATTTAAGTCATTAAATTTTAGCATACAGTTTCATCCAGAGGTCTAGTCAGTCCTAATGAAAATCAGGTGCCCCTCGAACATCAAATATGGCCTGCATGGCCGCTATCTTGAAAATCATGTTAGTGACTTCTCTTGAACTGATGGTCATATCAACATGGTGTTTTAACTAAAAATCTTCTTAAAACTTGTAGACAGTCCTTTATGAAATCGGTGCAGTCACCCTTGCGGAAAAAACCTATATGTGGCTTATAGGTCACTTATATGCTTTACTTACAGGTCACTTATAAGTGACATATAAGTGAAGGATTAGGATTTTATATGCAAATTAGGCATTTTGTATGTAACTTAAACATTTCACTTGTAAATGAAGTATACTTCATTTATAAGTGAAATGTGAGCCTTTCACTTGCTGCACTTATAGGTCACTTAAAAGTGACATATATGTGAATTAGGCATTTCACTTATACCTAAATGAAGTACACTTCACTTGTAAGTGAAATGTAAGTCATTCACTTACTACACTTAAACATGAGATAAAAGCGAATTCCCGCTAAATTCAATGAATTTGGGTTTTAAAAAAGCTGCTTCCTCAGACACACACACACACACACACACCCTGACTGACAGGAAATTGTGTCCTGAAATTAGAATTCTCATATGTTTTCATTTAAATGACAATTTGTGAAATAATTTCCAACACATAAGGCTGCAGCTTTGAGCCGCCACATTTGAAATGGCTTCCTCAGTATCCAATTGTTAGCTGAAATAACACAAACAAGTGATAACCATGAAGATAATTTATCCCCCAAGAAATAAATACAATTTTTCTTTCAACCATACATTTCGGGCAAAATCTGTCTTTATCAAGTAGGCCCCTACAACTGAATTCAAAAGTGGGTTTTGACTCAAGCGGCAGTTTTTCAGAATCCAATGGCCATTCTACTTTACCTTGTGAAATGGAGTTCTTAAATTAAGAACAGTTCATGAACTTTATGAACTGTTCTTGAACTGAACAAGAAACGTTCTTGAAATTTGTTTTTGGCTGTTCATGAACTACAGTTCTTGAACAGTTCATGAATAACTTCAAGAACAAATTATGTGCCATTCAAGGACAATAACATATTATAAGAGTTCAAGAACTATTCTTGACTGAGTTCATGAACATATTAAGAACAGTTAATGTACATAAATGAATTTAAATAGTTCATAAAAAAAACTCACAAATAGTTCTGGAAAGAATTCAAGAACAGCTAAAGAACTAAAAAATGGCAGTTACATTCATGAATAATTGCTGACAAGTGATACTTAAATAGCTGGAAACAAATCAGGAATAGTTTAAGCACACAAAAGTTGCAGTTGAAATAACTGAAAACTAAATAAAAATGTATGTTCATCTGATTTTGAATGCAGCTTGATTCAGTGAAAGAAACTATTTCTGCCATAACTTAACCTTTTAACTGTATTAGCTTGAAATGAAACTTGTTCAGGGCAATCATAAAACCGGAGGGAATGTCTGAAAAGGAAGACAACAGGAATACAAATCTAATATGTAATTCTGTATGGCCTTAAAATTAACTAAATAATGAAATTAGAAAGTATTATTATTTATGATCACCTCATTAAACCATTATCAGTTGATAATATAAGGGAACAGTAAGTTCATGGACATTATCATTTTATGATTAACGGTTTACTACAAAATGCAGTTTCTAGTTCAAGATTTACTGCAAAAAACAATCCAAGTTCAACAAAGGTACTACCATGACTTTTGTTCCAAAATGTATAACTTCCCACCAGATTTATCAATTTCAATGAGTCATTGATCATACACATCAATCATTATATTTTCTTGCCGATAAAGAAGACAAAGAAGGGCAAATCAATGAATGAGAGTAGATTCTCAATTAACAAAACAATTACCCTTTCAACATGAGAAGATCAAAGGCCTTTCTGCACAATTATAAATGGTGATTATTTCTTTATTTCTTGATCTCTGTTTCATTATTCGATGCCTCGATTAAAAATTTACGCAAAGTTAACCAATAGTTCGGGTAAGTATTTAATGGAGGCAACAAATAGTTATGTTTTTCGTATGGGCTTATATCATACATATACTCAGCAAACAATACATTGGTTGTTTGACGTATCTAAATCGTACATCGATATTTTTTCGAAGCCGTTTGAAATGTTAACTTCTCTTCTTGCTTCAAATAAACAACATCAAAATGTGCAGTTAAAAATAATAATAAAATAATCAAATGATCAGTGACCTTTCTGCATGATTATAAATGGCGATTCTTTTTATTTCTTAATCTCCTGTTTCATGATTTGATGCCTCAATTAAAAATTTCCGCAAAGTTAACAAAATAGTTCTGGCAAGTTTTTAAATGAGGCAACAAATACTTATGTTTTTCATATGGGATTATATCAAACATACTCAGCAAACAATACATTCGTCATTTGACATATCTAAATCGTACATTGGTATTTTTTCTACACTGTTTGAAACGTGAACCTTTCTTGTTGGTTCAAATAAAAAACATCAAAATACATGGTTCAAAAAATAAAAGAATGAAATGATCAGTGACTTTTCTGCATGATTATAAATGGTGATTCTTTTATTTCTTAATCACCCATTTCATTATTTGATGTCTCAGTTAAGAGTTTACCCAAAGGTAATCACCATTTATAACATATGCTTAGCAAAACAATACTTTGGTCATTGGACGTATCTAAATCGTACCTCGATATATTTTCGAAGTCGTTTTAAATGGGAACTTCTCTTCAATTTTAACACCTCAAAATACAAGATTACAAAATAATACAAAGATAAAAAACAACAACAACAAAAACACCTTAATTATATATGATTTTAATCTGTTATTCTTTTTTGCACCCCCCAAAAATGTCAATATTTTTGATCTTTTTTGCAAATGTAAATCTTTTCAGTAGAACTTTTATGTATGAAAATTTAAAGGTTTTGACGGAAAATACGAAGTGCTATGTACGAAAAAATATGATACATTTAATTAATTATTATGTTTGAAGCTAGATGGTGTACGAAAAATTAAAGGGTACGAAAAAATACATAACAGCTGAAGTAAAATGGCCATCTGATTCTGGAAGCTCCTACCCGCGAGACAAAACCTGCTTTCAAATTTGGTTCTAGGGGCAACTTGATGATGATGGATTCTGCCCGAAATGTATGTTTGAAAGAAAATGTTTATTTATTACATGGGGAATAAATTATGTTTAATTGTTTTATTTCAGCTAAACATTTTATATTGAGCAAGCTGTTTCAAATCTGTCCATTCAAGGCAGCAGGCTAATGTGTTGGAATCATTTCACAAATTGTCATTTAAATGGAAATGTGTGAGATTTCTTTAAGGTCAGAACTTATAAGTAGCCATTTCCATGTATACATTCTATCAAACTGATGACTTGTATTTATATAAAGACACAATTAGTTTTTCAGAAGGGGAGGGGGAGGAGCAGGTTTTTTAAAACCCCAAATTTATTGAATTTAGTGGGAATTCACTCTTAATTCTCACATGTACATGTAGTAAGTGAATGATTTACATTTCACTTATAAGTGAAGTACACTTCATTTATAAGTGAAATGCCTAATTCACCTATCTGTACATCACTTATAACCCTTGTGAAAATGTCATGAACATTTCTTGAATTGTCCATGAATTGTTCTAAAATGCCTAATCATGAACCATTCATAAAATGCGCCTGAACATTTCATGAGCAGTTCATGAACATTAAATGGCCAAATGTTCAAGAATTATTAGCTCTTGAACAGTTCATGAACTGTTCAAGAACTGATGTTCTAGAACAAGTCTTGAACTTGCGTTCTTGAAGATTCGGACATTTAATGTTACGAACTGCTCATGAAATATTCAGGTTATTTTATGAATGGTTCATGATTAAGCATTTTAGAACAATTCGTGGACAATTCAAGAAATGTTCATTACATTTTTGCAGAGGTTGGTTTGAATTCAGAAACGGAAGTGAGGCCAAGCCTAAATTTTGATAGTGTTCATTGTGGATATCCTTCAGGTTCCGTTTTTTTATGTTGAAATATCTTTTTGATGCCAAATAATTTGCCAGTGTCCAATAATAAATTATTTTCTATGATTTCATTAAAATATACACAGTTGAATGTTTGGTGCCAAATAATATTGTTTTAAATGAAATTATGGAAAATAGTTTATTGTTTAATGCTGAAAATGTCCTTATTTACAAGATGTGTCTGCAATGTGTGGTTGTGTATGCTCACTCATGTTCCCATTTTGCAATTTACACACACACATGCACAAGTTGCTTTATTCTAGCTTTGATATGTAAGACCCATCAAAGTTGGAAGTTTTGTTTCAATGTTTTTCTTTTTTAAAATCTGTATTTATATTTTAAATAAAACATGATGAAATTCTTGTGTGTGTGTGTGTGTCGTATCAACTCATTGAAATTGACAAATCTGGTGGGAAGTTATGAATTTTGGGAAAAAAACATAGTAGCACGGTGACCTTTGTTAAACTTGGATTGTATTTTGCAGTAAACTTTGGACTTGCAAGAGACTGTATTTTGAAGTAAACTGTTTGTTAGAAAATGATAATGTCCATAAACTTACAGTTCACTTATTCTCAGCTGATAAAGTTTTATACCATCTATAAATGACATGTATGTCACTTTCAAGTGAAATGTAGGTGATGCATAGATCAATATTTTTTTGCTCATACTTATATACATATTAAGATTTCACTTACTGCATTAAATATGCAAAGTACAAGTAACCTATAAGTCCCGTATAAGTCAAGCATAAATCACATCCAAGTCCCGAGTCAGAATAAGTTATTTCCGTAGGGGGATCTGACATTCAACATAGACATGGATGGATATGCACTAAAGAAAAATGGTAGGCATATTTTGTATTTTTTCCGAACAAAAAAGCACACCCAGGGGGCACACTGCTGTCAAGATTTTGGGGACATACGACAAAAAAATGCGGAAAGATCATGATCCCGTGTTCAAGGGGAAGCACTGTTTTTATGACATATAGATGGTCCCAATTGAAAATGGTGCCGATTTGACATCCAGTATAGCCACCAAGGTAACCATCATGAAAATCTTGTTATTGCTACTCCACCCAACTGATCATCATATTGACATGGGGTTTTCTCTAAAAGACTTTTTATGACATAAATGGTCAGAAATGAAGATGGTTCTGATCTGATGTCCAACATTGCTGTCATGGTGGCTATCTTTAAAATCTTGTTATTGCTACTTCTCTGGAACAGATGGTCATATCAACATGGGGTTTTCACTAAAGGACTTCTTATGTACCGGTAGTTGGTCCTGAATGAAAATGGTGCTGATATGACCTAATATGGCCACTACAGCATTTATCATAACAATCTTGTTATGACTACTCCTCCTGAACATGGGTTTTTTGTTGCAATTACTTCATGCCGAATGTGGTTAGTTGATATTAAAATGATGCTGATCTAACCTCCCAAATGGCTGCTTTGGCATCCATCTTGAAAATCTTATTAAGGCTACTTCTTCTGAATAGATGGTTGTATTTACATGGGCTTTTTATGAAAACACTATAACAGTATTTAGCACAGCCCGAATGAAAATGGTACTGATCTTACTTCTGACATGGCAACCATAGTGGCCATCCCCATACCTACCAAGTCCCAAGTCACAGTGTGTCACAATGCAAACATGATTTGGAACTACCAAACCCCCCAACCTGGTCATGTTTTGTTGTCTCATTCTAAGGAATATCCTGATTTGGGAATGTTTTTAGAGCCACCAGCAAACGTATAAACAAGCAACAAATGGGTTTTATTGCACAATTTAACCAGTAGGTTGAGGCTAATTAGGAAGGAACATGCTAGGGAAGTGACCTCCACATTATGGTTAAGAGCAGTTTGGAGCACAGACTCAGAAAATGAACTTCACAGAAAAAATATGGAAAACACAATAGTATGACATAAATTAGTTTTGTATAAGATTTTGAGCATTTGTCTTTGAAAAATAAAAATAAAAATGGATGAGGCTAAATAAAATATAAATAGAAAGCACAATGGCATTGATAGAGTCACAGTCATATAAAACTTAGCTGGTTTGTTGTAAGATTTTGATATTGTACATGTATAAAGGCCAAAGAGTTTTATTTAGATATTTCAGTCAGTAATTATTATCAATTACATGTATAAAATTCCTGAAAAATATAAGATACAATTAATTATATTAGCAACAACTTTTTCTTTCAATATAAATTTTCATTGACATAGACACACAATGTATCCCCTCCCTTTCAACCACAAACCCACCCACCCCAATATGAAAATGAAAAACCCCTAAACTCTGGTAGAAAGTTGGCAGGTATGCATCTCAGAAATCTTGTAATCACTACTCCACTTGAAACAATGGTGGCATTGATATGGGGTTTTGACTAAAACGTCTCTTGCAATATTTAATTGGTCCTGAATGAAAATGGTGCAGGTCTAACCATCAACATATCCAAAGTATTGAGAGGGAGCGCTGTACATGTATGTGACCTTGGGATAAAGTCCAAGGTCACTGCTGGCATTTTTGGACTTCGTTGAGCTTATGAACACATTGACTTGTACGTAAACAAATGAATTTTAACTAGACTTTGTGTTTTGTTGATTTTCAATAAACAAGTTAATTTTAGTCAGCACTCTTGCATTGATTTAAAGGGGAAAAGTCATGACCCGGGTTGTTATCTGTCATGGCTTCAGAGCATCAGAACACAAACAAATATGAATGGGTTTTATCAAGCTTGAGTTTGTGGATATATCTGAGGAATAGCTTCATCGTGTCAGTTCAATAACTTGTGTTTTTTTCTTCAAAAAATATTCATTATGGATTTAACCAAACTTAGCATTGTCAGTATCTGAGACTAGTTCAGCGATCTTCTATCCATGATATCTGATGTTCAAGGTCAAAGTCCATATACAGTAATTTTTTTACTGCACTTATCTTGTCTTGTTAACTCAAACAAACATGAAAATGGTTTTGTTAAAAAATTTAGTATGTTTGAGTTTTTACAGATTATCTGAGATCATTTCAATACTCATCAGTTAAAAAGAGTGAAAGTTCAGAAGAAATGGACTCGTTGTGGATTCCTGGAAATTTCTTCCAGCCAGTAAAGCATCAGTCCCTTCAAGGGACTCTACTTTGAGTCTAGTCGTATCTTTACTTGACAGTTAGAAACTCTTGAGTTTCTTCCATTCATGTATATTTGTACAAAACATTGATGGGTCAGAATCCTCACAATGCTACTGGCAGTTCTGCTGTTCTGTAACAAAAAAATACTAAAATACTTACTGAATTAAATGTGCATATTTTACAAAATTCATTTTCAGTTTTTAAACTGTGTGTTGTATTTAATCTCACACAAAATTTGTTTGCTATCGGACACTGATAATTACCATTTTGTTTTCCCAACCCTATTTAACCAGTTCTGGGGCTGGCTCATCAAGTCTTCCAAAACTTGTACATGATGGTCCTCGGAAAAATGTCCACAAGGTTCAGAGAGGCACAAGTCTAGAGTGGCCCAGTCAATTTCAAGGGGATGGGATCAACCCCATATTTGCCAGTGTGCCCTATCTTAGGTAAGTGTCTGCAAGAGTAGTGCTTGATTATCCATGCTGGGCAAAATGAGTAGGGCTGCCATTGATTAAGGTTTTAATATATATATATATATATATATATATATATATATATATATATATATATATATATATATATTTATAAGTGCTCAGGAAAAAGGTTTCCAAGCACTCATCCCTGGGACGAGTGAGTTGCAACAGTTATTCATTCTTTCCTTTATTTTCCTCAACACAGTACTGTACACTTCTCCACTACACTGCTTATGCTCTTACTAAAAAGCCACAGGTACCCGATGTAAGCTTGATACTAAAATGGGTAAAAATCATGGAAATATTAATTTATCTTCATAGTGAAGACAGCAGATTTGAAACCCTATTAACACATGGCCCCTGTAGACAAATATGTAATTGGAGACAATGTTTTTAACTCTAGAAATTTCAGGTGCACACCAAGACTGCAATTTCTTATTGGTATTCACATTTATCGTGACAACTTTCAGTAATCTAGGTGTCTTTTTAATGAAGTTGTAAACCCTGGTTGTTATGATGGGAGTGTTGGTTGGGGGATCTCTGCAATTTTCAGCAACTTTCATACTAAGTGACAGTGTTGCTATGTCCCCCAAATCTTGAGCCTGTGAGCCCTCCTGGGAGCTGTTTTTAGTCATGAAATAAAATAAAAAAATACGCCTACAACTTTTCTGTAGTGGATGTCATCCACATCTCTGTTGGTACTAGCAATATCCAAAGTTGCTAAAGGTGATAAAAACTGTTATATGGCTATGAATATCCACTTTAAAATAATGTATCTGTAAATGAAAACATTCAAGGTTTGTGGAAGTCGGCCGAGTTGCAATGTAAAGTCTTTGATGGCTGCTAGTGTAACGTATATTGAGGTTAAATTCACACCTACAGCAAGGAAGATTTCATTTATTTTGAATTTAAATTAATGACAAAAGAGACTAAATTTATGCAAATGTACAATTTGTCATTTAATTAATAATTTCTTAATTTGAAAACAAAAGTAATTAAGAAAAGATGGGTATTTGTTATAAAAAATGCTGGTAGTAATGAGTGTACATGTACACTAAACTTAAATAAGAGCAGGATCCTTAACAGAAAATTCCACAGTGCAGCTCATTTTGGATTAATCAGCTATTCAAACATCTTAATGTTTTCATGAGTTACTTGAGCACATGATAAAACCTTTATTGCAATAATGTAAGAGTCCAAGGAAAATATGATAGTACAGTGCAGACAACAAAGTTAAGATTGCAAGACTGTCGAAGCAAATAAGATTATCACTAGTGCATTATGTACTAAAATTTTCCTTTGTCCCTCTTAAATGTTGTGTGTCCCTCAAATATGGAGGGTGGGAGACACAGTGCCCCCTGCTCTTGGGATCCTAGGTGCAACACTGCAGTAAGTCAATTTGGTCAAACCTTCATTTCTAGGGAGCTAATGAAGGGCACATATCAGAGGGAAGATTGTTGATTGGGTAAAAGTATTGGAAGGTTTCTACATAATTACACTGATTTAATTTCAACCAATTAGCTGTTGTCTCCATATTATATGCTTTATGAATGGATTACAATGGCATGCATTGTGTGAAAGTTGGTGGAAATCAGTGGAGACACTTACAATATTTCTTTTGAATGTAAGCTAGCATAATTTTTCTTGTGAAAAGTAATTACATACTTATAGAAATATCTGCTGGGGTCTTCACTTTGGTGTAACAATGTATAAATAAAGCTGCAATCTTGAAAATACTGGAGACCTAGGGCAAGTGTAACACTGTCTAACTAGACAAAAAAATCAGAAAAGTTTGACGTTCTCTGGCTCTTAACTTCTCACGGGTCTAACTTGTAAAGATGTGTGATAGCTCACAGAAAAAAAAAATGTCTCCATGTCAAATGATGCCTAGATAAATAAAAAGTATCACTGTCAATGCAAATACCATTAGAAAATCGAGGGCTAGGTGTGAAACTGCAATTTCTCAAGTTAGTATACAAACCTTGTCTCTTATTATATATTTATCAAAGAGGCAATGTATTAGAAGGGTTTTAAACCCATTGTCTTCACTCTGAAGATAACATTTTCTGGACTTTTACACATGTTAGCATGAAGCTTGCATCTGGTACCTCTGTATAAATAACAAAAAGTCTGCTTCCTTTGCGACATGTTGTAGACTGAAAAGGCGACAATATAGATAAAAGTAATCGATAATTGACGTGCACTAGATTTTAATAGCAGCAATACATTACCCTATCACTATTATCTAGCTTATTACTTTTTTGTGTCGAAAAATCTCGTCCGTTCGATGTGAAAAACATCCTCCCACTTAGAGTGGAGATTTTGTCAACAAGACACGTCACACCCGTGCACCTCTCCGCGCCTGCGCGAACATTCATCTTTTTCATGGACGCCATGGCTAATGGTTGTGTCGTGCGAACGTGGCCAGAGAAAAATTGTCTGCTGCGGGTTTCAACCACGTTTGGGTTCTCCTTTCAGCCTAAATTCATCTGGGTTACATTTGTCCATCTAGGCTTATGTGTCTTATGCTGCCCTACGTCAGTATTTGTTCTAGAAAGAGTCTTTCTAGATTACCACGTGTATTCTGCCCTTAGGGGTTATGGTACACCATATGTTTTCTTTTTTTTTCTTCTTTTCAATACAGAAAGGAATTTAGCTCACGGTAAGTCTCGTGTGTTCGTTACAATGTAACATAGACAACCGGATAGCGCCGCAATTAGCAGGTGCATAATTCTACCATAAGAAGGTGAGATAGAATTAAATATTTGATTAAATATTCTTTTTGCTAAGTCAATTTTATCTTTAATACCGCGTGTGACGCGTCGCATTGTTATTCTGTACTTTCTTAAGAACAATAAAAGAAAGTTTGTCAGGAAAACGAGACTTCTAATCCTATGCAACAGAGCGAGGTTGTGCATGTATATGTATGTTGTTTACCTTTAGACAAATCCACTGTGGAGAGCGAGGTGAACTGGTGTGCAAATAGCACGCGATATATACAAAAGGGTGAGTTTTTCACGTGTGGAAATAAAAGGTGAGTTTTACACATTTTATTAGGTGGTTCATGTGTGGAAATAATACAATATAATTATTATTATTATTATTATTATTATTATTATTATTGTTCTCCTTCAGATAAATTCTTAATTCAGGGAACAATTGGTTACCTTGTGCAAATATACTGGGGGTCTATAGCACCCGGTACATACAGACAGGTGAGTTTTACGTATGAAGAATAATACAATATTATTTTTTATTATTATTGTTCTCTTTCAGATAACATTTATTTCAGAGAACAATGTCGGGACAGTCTGTGGAAGTATGGCCACAAGAAGGGCCATTGGGACACTCACCCAGACTGCCTCACATGTTCAAGTGTACACGTAAGAATCGTTGTACCATTTGCACAAAATGGACTATTGAAATCTGGAATCTAGAGATAACCGATTCCAGATGTATGTATAGAGGGCGGAAGAAACATTAATCCGCCTCATCGTCTGAATTTTCAAATTTTTTCTCTTATAGAGTCTCAGGCAGGAACACACTGGGAGAAGACTAGTTCTACAAGCTAGAACACTCCAGGGTCCCAGGAGTCTATGGGACCAATCTCAAGAGTCCAGAGACAGGTTAGGCCTTGCCTGAAAGGGAGGGAGTGAACGTTCCAGGAGTAGATCGCCTCTCCCGGGAAGGGAGAAGACGAACACCCTTCACATTAACAGTAGCGTAGTGCTGCCTTCCACCAGGAAGGAAGTGCACCGCTTATATCAGAGTAGCGTGTTGCTCCCTTCCACGAGGAAGGCAGGTGCACCGCTCGTCTCAGGGTAGCGTGTCGCACCCTCCCCGAGAGGGAGGAGGTGCACCGCGCCCAACACTTCCGTGGTAGCATGTTGCACCCTCTCGAATAGGAGGTGATGCACCACACCTTGTTTAGTGATGAAGACAAGGCCATTGACCGGTGACCGGTCCGGTCACCGGGTATTGACCAGTCACCAGGTGTTGACTGGTGACTGGTGACCTCTAAGGTCACCGGGTATTGACCAGTGACCGGTTCGGTCAACGGGTATTGATTGACCGGTGACCGGTATGGTCACCGGGTATTGACCGGTGACCGGTCCGGTCACTGGGTGTTGACCGGTGACCGGTCCTGTCGCTGGGTAGTGAGTGGACCGGTCACCGTGTATTTAAAAAAAAAAAAAAACCATCATACCCTGTACAGGATTGGGAGTCTGCCCAGAGGGTTTAGACTAGGGAAGGGGATCGGATCAAGATCCCCCCTTCCCTATTATCCCAATGAATCCGTACGAGAGGTGGGGCCCAGAGTAGAGGCGATACCGCGGCTCGTGTCCTGCCATCGCCTCCTCGTCAGGTAGCATTCACCAGTAAGGCGGAAGCATAGCATCATCCACGAAAGACATGCGGTCTCGTCTTTATCCTGGAACATCTAGAACACATAGATGAACAAGTACGGGAAATGGCGCAGAGTGCACCTATGTCACTGTCTCAGAAGGTCATAATGATGTCCAGCCTCTCTCCTGCTCGGAGTGTTCTAGATGATGATGCGTTTATCTACCCTCGTTGACTCCAGTGAGATCGAGGTAGAAACAGCTCTTTTGTCGCCTCCTATCAGTCCCACCAGTTCCTTTCACTTTGATGAATCGGAAGAGATCTGGTTTTTTGATAATGCTGTAACTTGTGCCCAAAGCCATCTTGCGCACAGCCCAAGAAGATCCTTTCCAGATCTCCGGGATCAAGCCACAACCAGATCTCCTGCTCCTTCTACATTCCTCAACGATTGAGGAAATGTCACAGAGGTTTTTCCACAGGCCCGCCTGTGCTAGACGACGTAGAGGATGGTCTGTCCCTCCCTCTACTTTGAGACCTTGGTCTCTGCCTCTACTTACTGGGTACATTCCCGAAGTGAAAACCCATTAGGAACCTCTCCAGTTGGATGCAGATGTGTCTCAAATGGGTATTATAATTGAAGCCTGGGCATGTCTTCCTATTAAAATAATCAAGCCTTTGAGCAGAAAGGCCGGCTTCTGGTCACTATAGCTTCCCATGCAGACCTCTTCTCGACTACTTCGTTTAGTATGCTGAACGAGGCTGCTCTGAACCCAGCCGCATTACAATGCGTGCTGGAAGCTGTGATCAAGACATCCCAGAATTCACTTCTGTCGCAACGGTTTTATCAGTGGAACTTCTAACATCCACCATCACATTGTGCTGGACTCCTCAAAGGTCTTACTTAACCATAGTAAAGACCTTCTAAGGGCTGCTCCATTGGAAGCCGAGAGCCTCTTCGGAGGACTCATCCCCACTGTGGCTTCACAAGATTTGAAAGATTGTGAACATTGATCTTTAACGCTGCACCTGGCCCATCGTAATCAGCCAGGAAGCACACTAAGGTGAATTGCCCCCAGGGGCCACCCACTAAATTTTTAAAACAGATGCAGCCTCAGTCTAATGCACAAGCTCAAATGAGACCTCCTCCTCCTGAGTAAAGTCCTCAGGAGGAACTTCCCCAACCCACCTTCCTTTCCCAAGGAAGGCGGTGGGGGGGGGGAAGGCCCTAGGGACTCGTACCCTCTCCTGCCGTGCATTCCTCTCCTAATGTCCCTGTAGGTGCTTGCCTATGCCTCTTTTCAGAGGCTTGGTCAAGTAACTTGGATGATGGGTGTTTCCTTTCTATGGTAAGTGAAGGTTACCGGCTTCAGTTTCAGGGAACAACCTCCTCTATCAGGACCCCAATGTCCTTTCACAAATCCAAGTTGGTGAAATTAAAGGAAGAGGTGCACACCCTTTTTACAGAAAGGGGCAGTCAAGAGGTTCCTGAACAGTCAGTCTCCTGCATTCTACTTCCAATTCTTCCTGGTCTTCAAGAAAAGTGGGAAATAATTTTGTATCATTTTCGATCTCCCTCTGTTAAACCGGTGGAAATACCTCCGGGTTTGCTTGGACCAGGAAGTCTTTCAATTCTGGGTTCTGCCATTCGGAATCACTTCTGCACCCCGAGTCTTCACCCATGTTATGGGAGTTGTAGTGCTCTATATCTGATTACTGGGAACCCCGATTCTCCAGTATTTTCACGACTAGCTGATCCATAATGTTCAGGTTCAGTCCCTCCATCAGGACCTGTTCCATTGTTTGGTTCACAATAACTCGGTTGGGTTTGTTTTATCCAACCTTGAGAAGTTAGAACTCGTTCCATCTAAGTTTACATAGGGATGAACTTCCTCGTGAACCAGAACTTCGTCTGGGTTCCACTAGATCACATAGATCGAATCCTGGCACTTCTAGAGGCGCTACGAGCAAAACATTGTTGTCTGCTTGTCTTTACCTATCCCAATTGGGAACCTTGAAACGGATCTGGTTCCTTTAGGACGTCTCCATATGCGCTTTCTACAGTTTCTCCTTCTCGCAAGGTGGGAACCACACAGGGGTTCTCTATCTTCTTTTTTTCCTCTAGGACCAGACTTTCATCACCATTGCACTGGTGGATGCATTGAAACAGTTCCTGACCAGGGTCCCCATGCATGTTCCTCAGCCCCACTCCTATCTGTTCGCCGTCACATCATATATCAGTTGGAACGCTCACCTAGAGCCAGAGGATGTAATTCTGCAGGGTCATTGGACTCGGGACTCCCTCCGCATAACAACCTAGAAATGAAAGCCATATTTCTAGCATTACAATGGTTCACCGTCAGAGTAAGGGCTTGATGTGTCATGGCCTTCTCCTACAACACGCCCATCGCAGCGTATCTCCGACGTTAAGGAGGCACACACGCCCCTTCTCTCAGTGTGGAGGTCTAGAACCTCCTCTGCTGGGCCACCTCGGATAACGTTACCTTCCGAGTTCGCCAGATTCCAGGGAAGAAGAACGTTTTAGCGGACAGTCTGTCTAGCTCACGCAAACAGTCCTCAGGGAATGGATTCTCACTGCTACGTAACAGAATCCCTTTTTCTCACTATGGGGAAGTCCCTTGTGGACTTGTTTGTGACCAGACTCAACAACAGACTTCCCTTTTTATGCCTCACCAGTACCGGACCAGAGAGCTTGGGCAGTGGATGCATTCAGCTTCCAGTGGGATTGTCTGTTCGCGTACGCCTTCCCACCGTTCAGACTGCTACCTCAAGTTCTGCAAGTCAGAACTTCCACTGCTCATATCATTCTAATAGCCCCATTATGGCCCCAACGATCATGGTTCAGTGATCTTCTGTTGCAACACAGGAGCTCCCTCCTACACAAAAACCACACATTCTCCACCTTCACGTTTGGCTCATCTCAGGCGATCTATCTGCCAGAACAAGTGTTCGGGCTGGGTTGCCAGTTGCACCATTCAGGCCAGGAGAGCTTCACCATCCAAGGTCTATGATGCCAAGTGGAGAATCTTCGGTGATTTGTGCAGTAGGAAACATGTTGATCCTAGCTGTCCCTCTGTAACTTTAGTTACTGATTTCCTTTTTATTCCATTCGAGAAAAGAAAAGATGTTCGGTATCAACTATCAAGGGCTATAGAGCTGTCATTTCCAACACATCTAAATTCTCTCAGGGCTCAGCAATCGGTTCAGATTCGCACCTTGCTGATCTCATTAAGTGTTTTGAGCTGCAGAGAACTGTCTCCCGCTCTCATGCCCAGATGGAATCTGTCTTGTGTTTTATGGTCCTTAACCAAAACCCCCCTAAGAACCTTTGAGCAAGGTTTTCTTCAATACCTCAGTTACCTGTGGTAACCCCATCACCTATAAGAATCCCAGTCTCAGTCGAACCTGTACTGGAGATAATCAAGAAAGGTTTGTATGCCCAGTTAGGGCACTACGTTTCTATCTAAATGCTTCAAAAGGGAAAAGAAAGGGTAGGGAATGTCTTTTCCTTCCTCTTAAGGGCTCTGTTGATATTCCGCCTCCACTATCATGGTGGATTGTCGCCTCAATCAAAGAGCTTACTAGTCCCTTCCCGATAGAGACCTCCACTGCCTCATGGGCCTATCTAAATCACTCTTCCTTGGAGGACATCGTGAAGGCAGCATTTTGGCAATCCCATACTACCTTCTCTACCTTTGCTCGTTGTGCAGGTATTCTCTCTTGGGACCCACAGTTGCAACACAACATGTGGCCCAGGGGAACTCCAACAATTGTAAAGTGGATCTCTCCCTCAAATGGTGAGCACTTTCCATTTTTCTCTGTTTTGGATCAGTTTAACACATCAGCCTACCCACCTAACTGACCAATTCAGCTATATAATAGTGATAGGGTAATGTATTGCTGCTATTAAAATGTAGTTTTCTGGGGGGGTAAAACTAATTTTAATTATGCAATACTTGCCCATCACTATTATCGAATGCCCTCCTCCCACCCCGCTCTGATGTCCTGGCGTATTTTCGTCTATGAAAAAGATGAATGTTCGCGCAGGCGCGGAGAGGTGCACGGGTGTGACGTGTCTTGTTGACAAAATCTCCACTCTAAGTGGGAGGATGTTTTTCACATTGAACGGACGAGATTTTTCGACACGAAAAAGTAATAAGCTATATAATAGTGATGGGTAAGTATTGTATAATTAAAATTAGTTTTACCCCCCCAAAAAAAACTACATGTTATCAATGTTGAACTTTGGTTCTAGTTAATGCCATAAAATGGACACAGATTTATTCTCGGTGTGAGAATCTGTATTTAATTGGCCCAGGGATGAGTAAGTAGTAACATTTTTACCAGGTCAGCATGAGAAGATGAGTGGTTTTCCTGAACTGTGAAATGATATATATATATATATATATATATATATATATATATATATATATATATATATATATATATATATATATATATATATATATATATATATATATATATATATATATATATATATATATATACATATATATATATATATATATATATATATATATATATATATATATATATATATATATATATATATATATATATATATATATACACCTCTGTATAATGAGCATCCAACAGCAAGTAGATTATATATTGATCTGTGATTGCATAATGCTCTTATAGATGAGGGTCTGTGGTATGCACTTAAAATTACAAGTACTACAAAGAGTGTAGACCTTAATCCTTAATCTCAAGGTGGATTATGTGATTGTAGGCCAGGGTCTTTGGTATGCACTTAAAATTAAGTACATGTAGTGCAAAGAGTGTAGACCTGATCTCTAGGTGGATTATGTGATTGTAGGCCAGGGTCTGTAGTATGCACTTAAAATTACAAGTACTACAAAGAGTGTAGACCTTAATCCTTAATCTCAAGGTGGATTATGTCATGGCAGGCCAGGGTCTGTAGCGTGCCCTTAAAATTAAGTACATGTAGTGCAAAGAGTGTCAACCTGATTTCTAGGTGGATTATGTGATGGTAGGCCAGGGTCAGTGGTATGCACTTAAAATAACAAGTACTACAAAGAGTGTAGACCTTAATCCTTAATCTCAAGGTGGATTATGTGATGGTAGGCCAGGGTCTTTGGTATGCACTTAAAATTAAGTACATGTAGTGCAAAGAGTGTTGACCTGATCTCTAGTTGGATTATGTGATGGTAGGCCAGGGTCTGTGGTATGCACTTAAAATTACAAGTTACTACAAAGAGTGTAGTCCTTAATCCTTAATCTCAAGGTGGATTATGTGATGGTAGGCCAGGGTCTGTGGTATGCACTTAAAATTATAAGTACTACAAAGAGTGTAGACCTTAATCCTTAATCTCAAGGTGCATTATGTGATGGTAGGCCAGGGTCTGTGGTATGCACTTAAAATTATAAGTACTACAAAGAGTGTAGACCTTAATCCTTAATCTCAAGGTGGATTATGCGATGGTAGGCCAGGGTCTGTGGTATGCACTTAAAATTATAAGTACTACAAAGAATGTAGACCTGATCTCTAGGTGGATTATGCAATTGTAGACCAGGATCTATAGTATACACTTAAATTTATAAGTACAAAGAGTATAGAGCTTAATCTCAAGGTGGATTATGCGATTGTAGGCCAGGGTCTGTGGTATGCACTTAAAATTATAAGAACATGTTGTGCAAAGAGTGTAGACCTGATCTTGAGGTGGATTATGTGATGGTAGGCCAGGGTCTGTGGTATGCACTTAAAATTATAAGTACATGTAGTACAAAGAGTGTAGACTTTAATCTCAAGGTGGATTATGTGATGGTAGGCCAGGGTCTCTGGTATGCACTTAAAATTATAAGTAGTACAAAGGGTGTAGACCTTAATCTCAAGATGGATTATGCAGTGGCAGAGAAGGATTTGTGCTGTTTGTAATAGGGTGCATATTATACTGAAACCAATATGATAATATTTCTTTGTGTAACTCCCCATTTGGATACATCTCATACAGTCAGGTGAAATTGTACCCATTTGTTTCACACTCAAACTCTATATTTCTTCTCATAGAAAAATTAATTTCTTTGGCTCGAATTTTCCCTGGTTGTGTTTTTCTTTTATATTCATGTTACACTGATTGTCATGCAATACAGACTTTCCTTTTTTTTAATGTTGTACATGGGAGCCATAAAAGAGACCTGTATTACAAGTAAGGGAACTCTGTACTGTGGTATGATCTGACAAAGCAGTGTCCTGATAGTGCATTCAAACCATTACCATTATTCAAGAGTAAGTTCCCTTATGAACATGACTACTAGGTTCATTATTGTTAGTACTGCCTCTCACTAGCACTAAGGTAGGTCCACTACAGCATGCAAGTGTTAAAATATGTACAGGCAAGTAAGAAAAATTTGGAAAGTTTGATTATTCTGTGGAGTGTCTGGTAATGTATTTTTCATATAATGTTGCTAGAATCAGGGATAGAATCATGCATTTTTGGAACTTTGAAAAGTATGTAATATTTTTGTGTTGAAAATATAATGAACTGCCGATTATATTTCTCTAAGACTTGCTATTAATATTATTCAGCGACAAACAAATAGAAACGGTTGCAATTATGACATATGACAGATTTATACAACAGTTAATGCAGACTTGTATGAGCACAGCTGTCATGCCTCAATTGTAGAATTAACACTGATATTTTACGGTTATAGCTGATTGACTAATGAATCTAGAATATTGAATAGCAATAAATTTATGTTTTTGACCAGTACGTTTCTTAAATTTGAAGGGTTCTAGTTAAAATTCTGGAGAAATTTAAGTTCAGATGCATTTTATGACATTAATTTATTTACTTATCGCCTGAAAGATACTGTTTCACACTGGCACTTGATATAAATTATAGTAGACTATGTTGTCTGTTTGATTGAGCCATCATTGTTCCTCACAATGATTTGTTTAAAAACAACATAAGCAAATGATTTGATTGTCGACAGAACCTTGCATGATTAAATGGATGTAGCAGTATCGTGTAGAAAATAATTATGCAGATGTCTTTGTCTTTGTTGATTCAACACATTAAACAGTTGCATGTTTACTTTAGGCAGTAAACCAGAATTACCCAGTACCTAATAAATGTTTTCCTGAAATGCCCAGTAGGGATGAAACAATACTTCCATGCCACATATCAGTATGTACTGCAACACACAACCTACAATATGGTTCATTTTGATACATGTAAAGAAGAAAGAGGCAAACAACTAATAATTATTCATGGCCATGAAGATTAAAAGTATTTTATAAAGTAAATATCATTTTGAATTGATTCTCTACCTTTAGTGTTGATATGTGTATTGAAGAAAAAAAAAACAGCGAGATCATCAATACATCAGTGAATCATTTCATCCCTAGTACTCAGTGCCTAATTGATGTAGTCGCCGTGTATATATTTACCTGTAAAATGAATGTGGTGTGCATGTTAACATCTAAATATAAATTGAGTACCATTATCTTTCAAATGGAATCAGTCTTAAGTTTATATAAAAACGTGGTTACTAGTCATGAATTTCTTTCCAGACAGAGATAGCTTAATTTATTATGTAAACAGAGGAAATCTATGACCAATTGACGTATTGATTTTTGTTATGATAGATCTAAGAAATTCACTTTTTAAAATTGTGGATGTTCATGGCTTAATCCACTTGTCCAAACCGTATCTCTGGAGGGGGATTATATTGTAAGTCCATCTATCCAATCTGAAAGCACATTTTGTATGGGGTTTTATACAAGAGGATTTAAATCAAGTTCAATTTTCACCACAAAATTTGTATGGGCCCTCATCTGACTTGGAACTTTGTCCTTGCATCTTGAATCAAGGTGTCATGAATTTCTCCATATTGGTGAGGGCATCCATCTCATATTGACACATTTCTAGTTCACTTATGATGAAATAAGGATGCAATATAGCTTCACTTTTACATCCCTATTATTGCTGAGGTCACATAGTCATGATAAATTTTTATCACAGCTGAGATTGATATAGACAGTGATTGCTTCTATCTCATTGTTAATGAATAATCTCATTAGTGTCAGCAATAGGTAATTTTTCATTACCGTGTCTTTAGGTAGGTATACACAGATATAATGGTACATGTGGGTTCAACATGAATGTAAATATTTATGTCAATAAAACATGGGTTGACTTAGGAAAGGGTGGTCAGCTGTCACACATTCTTACTTTGCACTGTGCACAATTTTAAGATGTATGTGTATACAGCACTCAAACCAATTAAGCTACTACATGGTGCCCAAATAACTCACAATACAACTGTGATTTTTGTGACTTAGATTTTCTATTTACATTTTGTCTATAGCCCAAGTCCTTATGAAAAAACTTAGACTACCTCTATTTAAACAGTATATGCCATCAGATCTCTGTAGGACTATACTACATTCACTTGTACCAGATTTGTTTAGGACTGTACCACATTAACCATCAGATTTGTGTAGGACTGTACCACATTCACTATCATATATGTGTAGGACTGTTCAACATTTGCCATCAGATCTATGTAGGACTGTACCACATTCACTCGTACCAGATTTGTTTAGGACTGTACCACATTAACCATCAGATCTGTGTAGGATTACTACATTCACCATCAGATCTGTGTAAGAGTGTGGCACATTCACCATTAAATCTATGTAGGACTGTTCCACATTTGCCATCAGATCTGTGTAGGACTGTACCACATTCAACATTAGATCTGTGTAAGACTGTACCACATTTGCCATTAAATCTGTTTAGGACTGTTCCACATTTGCAATCAGATCTGTGAAGGACTGTACCACATTCACTCTTATCAGATTTGTGTAGGACTGTACTGCATTTGCTTGTATCAGATTTGCGTAAGACTGTACCACAGTCACTCATATCAGATTTGTTTAAATCTGTAGCATATTTGCTCATGCATAACATACACCAACTGTAAATAGCAAAGACCCAACAGATATGGATCTTTATTACATACCCATTTAATCTTACATGGATGATGTATCATTTAATATGGATTTTTATTACATACCTATTTCATTTTACATGGATGATGTATCATTTAATACAGATCTTTATTACATACCCATTTAATTTTATATGGATGATGTATCATTTAATATGGCTCTTTATTACATACCCATTTAATCTTACATGGATGATGTATCATTCAATACAGCTCTTTATTACATACCCATTTAATCTTATATGGATGATGTATCATTTAATACAGATCTTTATTACATAACCATTTAATCTTACATGGATGATGTATCATTTAATACAAATCTTTATTACATACCCATTTAATCTTATATGGATGATATATCATTCAATACAGCTCTTTATTACATACCCATTTAATCTTATATGGATGATGTATCATTTAATACAGATCTTTATTACATAACCATTTAATCTTACATGGATGATGTATCATTCAGTACAGCTCTTTATTACATACCCATTTAATCTTATATGGATGATATATCATTTAATACAGATCTTTATTACATAACCATTTAATCTTACATGGATGATGAATCATTTAATACAAATCTTTATTACATACCCATTTAATCTTACATGGATGATGTATCATTTAATATGGATTTTTATTACAACACTATTTCATTTTACATGGATGATGTATCATTTAATACAGATCTTTATTGCATAACCATTTAATTTTACATGGATGATGTATCATTTAATATGGCTCTTTATTACATACCCATTTAATCTTACATGGATGATGTATCATTCAATACAGCTCTTTATTACATACCCATTTACTCTTATATGGATGATGTATCATTTAATACAGATCTTTATTACATAACCATTTAATCTTACATGGATGATGTATCATTTAATACAAATCTTTATTACATACCCATTTAATCTTACATGGATGATGTATCATTTAATATAGATCTTTATTACATACCTATTTAATCTTACATGGATGATGTATCATTCAATACAGCTCTTTATTACATACCTATTTAATCTTACATGGATGATATATCATTCAATACAGATCTTTATTACATACCCGTTTAATCTTATGTGGATGATGTATCATTTAATACAGATCTTTATTACATACCCATTTAATCTTACATGGATGATGTATCGTTCAATACAGCTCTTTATTACATACCTATTTAATCTTACATGGATGATGTATCATTTAATACAGATCTTTATTACATACCCATTTAATCTTACATGGATGATGTATCATTTAATACAGATCTTTATTACATACCCATTTAATCTTACATGGATGATGTATCATTCAGTATGGGTTTTTATTTCATACCCATTTAATCTTACATTATTGATGTATTGTTCAATGTGGGGTTTTATTACATGGATGATGTATTGTTTAATATGGGTCTTTTTACATACCCATTTAATCTTATATGGATCATGTATCGTTCAGTATGGGTCTTTATTACATACCCATTTAATCTTATATGGTTGATGCAGCATTTTATATGGGTATTTATTACATACCCATTTAAATCCTACATAGTTGATCTAGCATTCAATATGGATGTACAGTTCATATTTCCATATCATATACCCAGACTGGAATTATTTAGGTGTTTTCACTGTCATCCACATGTAGATGCAACCAATCAATTTTGTGCAAATCTTAATTTGTTTCAAATTCTATTCACACATTGTAGCTGAAAATATTCGGAAAGTGTAATAAATACAAAATCTAATTCCTGTTTTGTTTAGTATGACTTGTTTTGTTCAGAGTAAGGGGAAAGTACTCATTTGATATGACATATGAATATATTTCTGTTTGACGGCCTAGATGTATCCCTACACCATATCAAACTTTTTCTTTCTGCCAACTTGGAACAAAACATGTAGTTTTGTATATACACTGTTCATTCTTTGTAAAACAAATAGACTATAGAAACTTATCTTCCAGTGAATAATGTGCCAGCAGATCAATGTCGATGCTGTTTACAATTAGGTGTGCCTTATAAACAAGTAATATCAGTGTCTATGCTGTTTACAAAAATTGGTGTGCATTATAAACAAGTAACATCAGTGTCTATGCTGTTTACAATTAGGTGTGCCTTATAAAAAAGTAACATCAGTGTCTATGATATTTACAATTATGTGTGGCTTATAAACAAGTAATTAAGTTTAAAAGTGCTGGGCACTTGATTCTGATTATATATATATATATATATATATATATATATATATATATATATATATATATATATATATATATATATATATATATATATATATATATATATATATATATGTATCCTGTCTTCCATCAAGCTAGACTTGGTAGAGAAATGTGCAGCACGTATGTACAGATAAGTTTTGGCAACATAGTAAAAATTTGGTTGTAGTAATGATATTTGCAGTTAAACTTTACTAAATTGCAGATAATTTTTTGAGAAGTATCTTATTGTATTTTTACTTTGTCAATTTCAATTTCCTCTTCCAGTTCTATTCAACCAAGGTTTGTTTCCTTGCATGAGATTTTTTTCATACTGATGAGTGATTTTTTGTTTGTCTGTCTTTCTGACTGCCGTGCTTATAGTATGTATTAGGTCACTGCATGTCTCTTCTTTACTTTTTGGACTCCTAAGAGGGTGATCAAACATTAACAAATCTGACCTGTGAGTAGAAAGTTCAAACATTTTATTGCATTCTTGTCTTTCAGGTAGAATTTAATTTTTGAAATGTTTTCCTTTAGATAAACTAATGAAAACATTTTAGTGTAAGATATACAAAATTTTAAATATGCTGACAAGATGATTAAATGTGGTCAGCAGAAAGCTTGTTACATGCAGTGCTCCCTCTCCTTAATACAGTTCATGGATACTGGAGTCATTAAAGTGACCCATGTTATAAACGAGGCCACCTTATACTGAGATATGTTTTAACAAGATTGTGTTAAAACAGTCAGTTCATCAGAGCCATTACAGTGACCCGTGTTATAAATATCCGTAACACAGTTCTTGGAAACCATTAAAGTGACCCATGTCATCAATTGTTATAATGAGGTATGGTTTAACAAGACTATTACAGTTCATCAGAGCCATTAACATGGCACAGGTTATAAAACTCTATAACACAGCTAATCAGAGCCATGAAAGTGACCAATATTTCAAAATGAAGCCACCTTACACTGAGGTATATTAAAGCAAGGGTGCATTATAACACATTTCATCACACGCAATAATGTGACCCATGTTATAAATCATGGTTATCTTACACTGAGGTATGTTAAAACAGGGATGTATGATAATTAAGCACAAAGCTACTTAATTTAAGCAACTGCAATTGCTTGCCATCACAAATCCCCATGCTTTTACTGCATACTTCAAACTCCCCTACCTCCTGCCCCTCCCACCCCCACCCCCTTGACACTGACCCATGGATCATAATGTAAAATCCCTTTCAGGACTCATGGTACTACTTCAGCTCCCATAGTAAACCTATGCAAATACCATGATATTAAAAATTCAATAACTTTAATTATCTGAATGCTCATGATCAAACCTATATTTATACATATTCTTGATGACAGCTTCAGTATGTAGAGAAAACAATATGAGCCATGGCATTTTCTGAATCTACATGTGTTTGAAACATGTGGTTTCAATTCTACACCAAAGAGTCAGGTGCTAATTTCAGAAATGTGTTTTCCAAACTCAAGTCTGTAAAAGGACTGAATTTCCATCACTAAAACATGGTCTCTATTTTTTTCAGTTACAACTAGGATAAACTCTCAAAAGATTCTTTTCACTAAACTTTTACTTTCATTATCAACCAATCCTGGCCAGCCAAACCCATATAGACTCTATTTTATCTTCTCCCATATCTAGACTGGTTCCCCTTCTTCCATATATTCAGTACCATGTGTCCTTCACAAATGGTTATCACAGGGGTAGTTACATAATTGCAGAGGTTTGTGAAATTCTACCCAACAGTTTATGAGGTGACATTGTTACAGATGGATGGACAGTGGGCATGACAGTACCCCAGATGCTTTCTGCAAAATCTTGGTGATAAAAACTGAGGTATTTATGATAGGGGAATTACAGTATAATTTGATCTCAGCTAAGGAGTTTTATCGCGAGGGAACACTGTACTTAAAAATAAATTGAGTAACAAAAATATGCACAGAATCATGAATCTTCAGAGTTCAGTTTTGTCATGGTTTTTCATCCCTTGCACAGGGCTCAGGAAAAAATTTCCCAAGCACTCGTCCCATCCCTAGGACAAGTGAGTTGCAAGAGTTACTTGTCCCTGTCTTCATTATACTCAACACAGTACACTTCTCCACTACACTCCTTTATCTCTTACTAAACAACCACATGTAAGCTTGATACTAACATGGGTCAAAACCATGAAAATATTATATTCCAATATATGGCTCCTTATAATAAGAGACAATGTTTGAAACTCGAGAAATTGCAGTTGCACACATAGCCCTTGATTTCTTAGTGCTGTTCGCGTTTACAGTGAAATATTTCAGTAATCTAGGTGACATAATTTTCCTTTTCAACGAGCTATTACCTATCTTTATGAGTTAGATATGGGAGAAGTTAAGAGACAGAGAATGTCAAAATGTTATGATTTTCGTCTGGGTAGGCATTGCTACATTTGACCCAGATCACCAGTATTTTCAAGACTGTGTAGCATTATTAATACATTGTCATGCCAAAGTAAAAATGCCTGCAGATATTTATATAAGTATGTAATTACTTTTCACAAGAAAAATGTCAGTTAAACTTGCATCTGAAAGAAGAATTCCAACCCATTCAGTTTCCACCAACTTTCGTACTAAATGATCCACTTTGGTAAAAGCTCCATTATAGAGAACTACACATGGGCACCATAACAAGGAAGATTGCTGATTGGTCAAAAGAATTGGAACATTTCTAGGTCATTACACAAACTAGATTTCATCAGCTGTTGTCTCGACATTGTTTGTTTTGTAAATAGATTACAACAACATTCATTGTGTGAAAGTTGGTGGGAATCGGCTGAGACACTTAAAAAATACTGATTTTGAATGTAAGTTGGCAACATTTTTCTTGTAAGAGATAATTACAAGCTCATAGCAATATCTGCTGGCATCTTCCATTTGGGATGACAATGTATCAATAAAAGCTTCAGTCTTGAAAATACCCGTTACCTGCAGCAACTGTAACATTGCCTGACCAAATGAAAAATCACAAAAAAATTTGACATCCTGTGTTTCATAACTTCTCAGAGGTCTGACTTGCAAAGATGTGTGATAGCTCATTGAAAGGGAAACTTTCTCCTGATCAAAATGATGCCTAAATTACTGACAAGTGTCACTGTATATCTGAATACTATTACGAAATTGAGGGCTAAGTGTGAAACTGCAAAATAATATGTTCATAGTATTTACCCATTTTAGTATCAAGCTTATGTCGGGTAACTGCGTAAAAGAAGATTAAGTCGTTTCCTTTGCAACATGTTTGAGACTGACAACAAGTAGGCAAATTGATGCACGCCAAATATTAGGTGATGTTGAACTTCAGCATGTGGTTAAAGGTAGAAAATGTATTCAGATTTATTCTCAAGGTACGAATCTGCATCTACTCAGCCCAGAGATGAGTACATAGTAAAGTTTTACTCAGCCAAGCAAATTTTTATCAGGTCAGGAAGAGAGGATGAGTGGTTTTCCTGAGCCCTGCTTGTAATAGCTCTGCATTTCTTAATCTTTGAGAGTGTTTGTTCATTTTTTTGTCTGTGGGATCTACAACCTTAAAGTTACCTATCCATGAGACTCTTAAATCTTACCCAAAGATTTTCAGGTTTAAGTGAACTTTATGTACTCATATAACATATGTTGTTGTGTATAATTATGTTATTACCAATATCTTGTGTTCCTTTATTTCAGTATTTTAATGCTCATAGCATGTTGAGTTTTGTATTTCTCCTTATCTGGACCACTCTTTGCTATGCCTTCTGATTTTACTCTTTTATCACAATGTTTTAAACTTTCAGACAAGTTCTTTTGCTAATTGTCTGGACTTTTTCCAGGTGAGGAAAAATGATACATAACTTTTAAAACTACATAGTCAAACCTGTCAATAGACTGTCACCCATGGAAAAAGGCAAAACTGGCTTTGTACACAGGTGACCTCTGTACACAGGTTCACCTGTCAAAATTGGTTTTTGAACAAATACTATGCACCGAATAGGAATATTATTATTGTTATTATTATTATTATTATTATTATTATTATTATTATTATTATTATTATTATTATTATGTTATCAAGATTGTTTTATGTGCACTATTGAACAAAATCATAAAATAGACATACATGATGTTGATTTGATTTAAACAGTGTTTATTTGCATAAGTTGTCATGGAAAATACATAAAATCCAACAAGAGATATGGAGGAATGAGCAATAAGCATAAGCTTATTTTTAGCTCTCTCATTAACAATAATATTTACTTTTATAATGTGACTGATGTGATTAATGAAGGCATAATATTGCAAACATTGAAACATGCTAATAAGGTATTAAAATAAAATTGTACATGCAATATGGTAATAATGTAAGACAGTAACTTACAGGCATTTACATCATAAACATGTTACTGTGTACTTGCAAAACAACCGATGAGTGAAAAAAGAAAGAAAAAATATGAAGATGTTGGCATTGATGGAGTGCAGGGGTGTTATATATAGGACTTTTAACTTCAGCTCAAGTGGTGTGTGTGTGTCTCTCTCTCACTCTCTCTTCCTCTCTTTCTCACTATATAGAGTGAAGACATAAGTAGTGATCAAGCAAATCTCTTAGTTGTAATTATGTACTTATGGATCACCTTGAATAGTTGACCTCAAGTGACAGCAGGTGGCTACCCACATTAATAACGAAGTTATATATCTATAATATGGGGCAGTCTAAGAGAAAATGCTTTGCCGTTTCTGGTTCACTGCATGAATATCTATATGTATATGTTGTTCTCTCCCAAATTTCTGTTCCACACAAGATTACTTTTTTCTGCTCACTTAATTTTTAATCCATCCTATAAATTAAATCATCACTGACTTAAAATAATCATTAATCTTGTTTTGTTATGTACATCATGACAAAACACTAATTTCACTACTGTTTTACATGACTGTAAAACAGAGGACTGACTCTTTGGTCGGCCAGCTGGTATAAATTAGGCTTGGAAACAGCTGTTCACACTTTAAAAGCAATATCTGGATTCACTGTATCTCAGATCAAAAGACAGTTTTCTTTTGTCGGAGGCCTGTGATGAATAGGGAATCAAAAGAAGCAGTAGATGGCTATTCTTTGTGACCCATGAACCGAAACTTTGCCTTCCTTTACAGACAAGTTTTAAATACTGAATGACCCCTGACCCTAAAGAAAAGGGATGTACATGTAATTTGTATCTCTTCTCAAAGATGAAATTCTTTCATCAGTGATTAAGCTTTAATTCACAAGCAAATAGATGAAGATATGAAACTATACTTGTCACACTGGCACAAAAGGAAACTTCCATTTCTGCTGCGATAAAATGGCTACTTTTCCCACCATCCAGCAAATGAATTGCTTCAACCGTCTACAGATAAAAAACTGCCTCACTTTCAAATTTGACATATGGACACCTTTGAGTTACATTGACAATGTGACTGGAGTACAGTGAGTGCAAGTGAGATAAGAAATGTTTGCACATTGATTCTCATGATATTCCTTTATCTAAACAATGCCTTCCTCATGAAGCAATAGTTCAGTTTCCTTAGACTGAGTGGTCACTGTAGATATGCTCCAGTGACTGCTTAAAGTGGGGAGAAACCTGCAAAATCAGTCATGTGGATGATTCAGTTTTAATCAATAGAGGATTATAAGTTTCAGTAGACATTGCTGGAGTCTGTACAAGCAAACAAGTTTGATTATAATTTTCAGCTAGAATCAAATAAAGGAGGGATAAGACAGTAAAATTGTTTGAAAGGAAAAGTTATTACCTTAAGAAAACAAAGTGATCATCTTTATACTGTCAGTATTTTGTGTGTATCCAGGTGTGGATGCATTGCTCCCATCCTGGGGCTCAGGGTGGCCGAGTGGTCTAAGGTGCTAGCCTTTACAGTTCACTGTCATCTCACCTCAGTTCACATTCGTTCGAATCTCGGCTCTGCCAATGCGGGTATGTGAGAAAGCTTGCCAGTAGCTTCCCGTAGGTCAGTGGTTCTTCCCAGGGTTTTCCCGGGTTCTTCCTCCACCAAATATGCTGGCTGCCATATATAGGCTATCATGTGCTGAAAAATGGCATTAAACCCATAACAATGAATGTTCCCACTCCACCACCCTGTCCCATCCTTTGATATATGTTGTACAAAGTAATCATATGCATGATAGTAAGTGAAGTAAAATATAAAATGTGCATAGCAACTTCAAAACTTCCTTAGTAATGCAGATGAAGAAACCTTTACTGGACCAGAAGAGAACTTGATTAGTACACCATGCAATAGTGCAGAATTATTCATTTTCTTCTTTGTAATGTACTCTTCATTTTAAAGTATGCTTCTGTTAGATTCTAGTCTGTTATAAGAGTTGAAAACATCATGTATAAAGTAACATCATGTATAAAAGTAACATCATGTATAAAGTAACATCATGTATAAAAGTAACAGCTTATGAACAATCATGAGCCCTCCACAACCACCCCAATACGTAGCTTGGCCTTCAGAGTGTTTTCCTAGTTGATGCTTTAAATTTCTGTTTCCATTTTACATATATAGAATTCTATGGAATCTCTAGCCTCATGGAATTCAATAATTATTTTGCAGACCACACAAGGATGATCTACAGAACAGAGGGAAAAGTTGCAAAGTTCATGATTCATGGCATGCTTGTGTGGCTACCAATTTAGGGAGATACAGTTGAGAAATTAAGTTTATTTACAGAAATCAACTAGATCTCTGTTGTGAATATCCTTCAGTCATCTTTAAATGGTATCCATTAAGAGTCTTTTAAATCCGGTAATTAAATGAGTATTCATCAACTGACATGATTGTGTCTTCATTTGGAAGTGTTCTAATTTGTAGGAGTATCCTTGAGCTTATCTTTTAGGTTAAAAAAAAGAAGCGCCAAAAATAAACAGTGATTGATGGTCATTATAAGGAGCACTTCCTGTATCATTTACAGACTTGTCTAAAAATCTAACAAAGCTAAAAAGCATCTCAGAATATGAGAATGGAATATGAAATCTAGAAATGTGATATTTAAGATGGCAATGAAAAAAAAAATGAAATGACCATTGGATCGTGTATCATACAATTATTACCGTATATACTCACGTATAAGCTTGTACCAACTGCAAACTGCATAGACCCAGATCTGCCATCACATAATGCGCCAGCAGATCTGGGTCTATGCAGTTTGTAAGGACTAATCAGTACAACAAAAACATAGACCCTGATCTGCCGGCGCATTATGCGATGGTAGATCAGGGTCTTTGTTTGCATTTGGATCTTGATTATATGCAAGTATAGACGGTAATAATTTACATTGTTGTTTTGATTTATATTGCAATTCTATCACACATTCATTTAACAGAAGAGTTTACTTACAAACAGTTATGACAATTTTCCAACTTTTTTGTATTTCTCTTCTTAACTTAGAGTTAAAATTTCCATTTTGTTTCCACATACTGCAGCACTTACACTTTCTTTAAGTCAGATTGACCTTTATAGACAATTCAAAAGAACAAAAATAATTTGCATGCAGAAATTTACCCAGAGAGCTGTACACACCACTCATATGTAAATTGGTTGTTCATTTCCATACATTGGGCAGTTGAAAAAGGGGGAATGGGATTGCTTTAGTTTTCGGGGTAACATGTGAAGTAAATTGGCTGGAAAGTGAAAGAGAGTTGAAATGAAGCAAGTTCAAATTTTAATGAAAAAAATTACCAATCTGATTAAATTCAGATCTTCCAACTCTTCTCCAATTTTTCACACTGTAGCAAGTTGTTATGGCACAACCAATGGGAAGAGAGTTGGAAGATTTGATTTTAATCAGATGAACAAATTACATGACTGAAATTCTTGCAAATAGAAACAGGCAAGTGTTGTTTTTTTTACTGTCAGTCTCCTGTTGCATTCACTCAAATCAATTAAAATTCTTGATAACCCAAAATTTTCCAGAAAATGTCAGCTTCCACTTTCTATTATTTTAAATTCCAAAGTCACGGTCTACATTTCTCATAGGCATATTTTGCAATAGTTGTTATGTATGACTTGAAAATATTGAAAAGAATGAAGCTATAATATTCCTATGATTTTGTACAGTAGTGAAAAGCTCAACTCAGCTGTGGAGCAAATTTGCATTAACCCACAAAAAGCCCAGCCCCTCCATGGAATCTAATAGACCAGTTTCACATTCATTGATAATCAAGGTAACATGAGTTATTGCATTGCCTCATTGATTGAAAGCAATGCTAAGTGTGTATGCTAAAGACAATGGTGGTGTACAATCATACACAAAAAACATACTTACTGTAACACTGTAGTTGTATCATCTTACATATGGCCAATGGAAGGGCTATGAGCTTAAGTCTGGTGTGAGTAGTTGTATCATGTTACAATTGGCCAATGGAATGGCTATGAGCTTAGGTCTGGTGTGAGTAGTTGTGTCATGTTACATATGCCAATAGAATTGCTGTGAGCTTAGGTCTGGTGTGAGTAGTTGTATCATCTTACATATGCCCAATGGAAGGGCTGTGAGTTTATGTCTGGTGTCAGTAGTTGTATCATCTTACATATGGCCAATGGAAGGGCTATTGGCTTCGGTCTGGTGTTAGTAGTATCATCTTACATATGGCCAATAGAAGGGCTATTGGCTTTGGTCTGGTGTGAGTAGTTGTATCATCTTACATATGGCCAATGGAAGGTCTGGTGTTAGTAGTTGTATCATCTTACATATGGCCAATGGAAGGGCTATGAGCTTAGGTCTTGTGTGAGTAGTTGTATCATCTTACATATGGCCAATGGAAGGACATTGATCTTAGGTCTGGTGTTAGTAGTATCATCTTACATATGGCCAATGGAAGGACTATGAGCTTGGGCCTTTGTGAGTAGTTGTATCATCTTACATATGGCGAATGGAAGGTCTGATTTGAGTAGTTTTATTATGTTACATATGGTCAATGGAAGGGCTATGAGCTTAGGTCTGGTGTGAGTAGTTGTATCATGTTACCAATGGCCCATGGAAGGGTTATGAGCTTAGGTCTGGTGTGAGTAGTTGTATCGTGTTACCTATGGCCCATGGAAAGGCTATTAGCTTAGGTCTGGTGTTAGTAGTTGTATCATGTTACTTATGGCCAATGGAAGGGTTATGAGCTTAGGTCTGGTGTTAGTAGTTGTATCATGTTACCTATGGCCAATGGAAGGGCTATGAGCTTAGGTCTGGTGTGAGTAGTTGTATCATGTTACCTATGGCCAATGGAAGGGCTATGAGCTTAGGTCTGGTGTTAGTAGTTGTATCATGTTACATAATGTGGGACAACATGTGGGACATTTCCAACAACCTAGACTGTAATATAGAAATTATATATTAAATTTCAGCTTGGATATCTGAGAAACTTCAGCTTGGATTTTACTAACATTTTGAACTTTTCTTTATTTAGGATCAAGGAATAAGTCTGTTAAATTTCATATCTGTTTATGCATTAGGAAAGATTTTATTATGTAAAAGAGTGTGGGCAGGGAACTATAGCATTTTCAAAAGTCCAGTGTATTCTCCACTGGTAGTAAATTGAAGCTCTTTTCTTGTTCACCCTTTTTCATGCTTCAGTCAATTATTCATTATTGAAAAAAGAAGGCACCCCCCCCCCCTTAGTTTAAGTTTATAGATTACCGTATATACTTGCATATAAATCGATATCAACTGCAAACTGCATAGACCCATAATGCACCGGCAGATCTGGGTCTATGCAGTTTGTAAGGACTAATCAGTAGAACAAACAACATAGACCCTGATCCGCCAGTGCACCAGTGCATTATGCGATGGCAGATCAGGGTCTATGGTGTTTGCATTTGGACCGAACTTATATGCGAGTATATATGGTACGTATATAAACTAAATGTGTTATAGACACAGTATTTTATAATGTCATGGATTCTTATTCACAAATTTCAAAAATGTTAAATTCAGTCTTAGCAGAAAAGCTGTGCAAGGCCTTTTTTGGATTCACTGCATCAACAATATTGAAATATTAAAAAGAAAAAAAATGTGCATACCCTTTTTTTAACATAAAAAAGTAACCACAATTGGTGAAATGATGAACCAACTACTTTAGGTACTCGAATAAAGCATATATGTATTACTGCTTGGCGGACTTTATTGTACCCACTTTTAATTTCTTCATAATATTAATCAATAAAAATTAAAGTTACTTTTGTCACATTAATTTACATGTCTGCTTGAAGATTTGACAGGTTTGTATATATCATTCAAGGAAATACATGACACAGTTCACATAGATGAGAAAATACCCCTATAGAGGTCATGACTATCTTTCTGTGGTTTACTTCAAGAAAGATAAAAATAAATTACATATTTGGATAGTCCTTTTATCTAAAAGTTATGCAAATGCTGGAAAATTTGTATTTTGATACATTGTTGTGTCTATCAACATATCTTTTTATATTCGCAGAAAAATGTGATTCCACATTACAGCAAGTGTTTTGACAGACACATTTCATTTTCAAAAGAAAGAAAAGAAATTTACTAAATTGACCCAATGAACCAAATGGATAATCATTTCAAGATTAATGCATTCAAATATATTGCGAGCAACTTATAATGTATCATCATGTTCCTTGCATTACACTGCTGCCAGGCTGTGGTTTTACACCATTTGACTCATTCTTGTATACGCTTCCAGCATAAGAGACAACTCTTACATGAGATTGTGAAAAGGGTCCATTGGATCAAGATGGATAGTGAATTAGCATGTCTTACATGGCCTATTTACAGCAAAGCCAAAAAGAGCACGACTAAATGTTTATAAGGCTTGAAGGTCAGTCTAGGAAATCTTAGAAGTTTTATATCTCTGGAGTGTGGGTCAAGTGGACCAACATCATAAAACAAACAAAAAAGCTAATTAATTAAATAATATTGAAGGTAGAGATTCTGTTGAGATCTGTTTACAGTATTTGATTTAGACAATGCTAAATTATTTGTTCAAAGCACCCTCCAGATTATATATATTTTAATCCATGAAGTATACCCTGCATGATATGTTTTCTTGAAGAGTTACATTTGTTATACATTGATTTGACAATGCCTGTTACTAACTCTTTACTAATAGTTACTGCAAAACACAATCCCAAAATATTAAAAAAAAATGAATATGACTTTTTTAGTTTCAACATAATGGATAAGATAAAAATAGTGCATACTAGATTTAAAAGTTGCAACAGTTTTTGCATAGTATATAATTTTGTGAATATTAGCAAAAGTTCATACTTGAAATTCTGTTCAAGAAAGTTTTCAGTCTAAACACTCGAGACAGAATAATTGAATTCCACTTTCCCAGAATGGATTTTGGACAAGTATGAATCTTTTCCTGGCAGGAATTTCACAGATTTTCCATGTACAACTACATTTCTGCAGAAAAATAAAATTCTGGGTGGATTCTGCCTACTTTCCAGCCAGTGTCCAAGTTGATTCTTGCTAGAATTTATGTACAGCAAACCCACATGTGATAATGATTGGTTATCCCTAAAAAATGTTGGTATAGGTTTGACATGTGTGTTGTTTAGTTTGTGTGTGTGGGCATGGATGCATGCATATGCTTATCATAATTGTGTAAGAACAAGAAACACGATCGCAATAACAGAAAGAAAATGATGAAATAAACTAAAAGTAATTGAAACCTTGGGC
The DNA here is from genome assembly GCA_029931535.1 of Margaritifera margaritifera. Classification (NCBI taxonomy): domain Eukaryota; kingdom Metazoa; phylum Mollusca; class Bivalvia; order Unionida; family Margaritiferidae; genus Margaritifera; species Margaritifera margaritifera. The sequence goes on from JAQPZY010001484.1 coordinate 2,437,489, forward strand.
AATCTTTAACAATTTACGACCTGTCGTAAATCAGCCACTCCGGCTTTTAGCTGCTGAAGACCTTCGTGATCTCAATAATTATCTCTTACTGAAAAAATTCACAAACCAGCATATCTTTTTCTATATGTATTTGATAAGAGGAGATTATGATCTTCAACCTGTGCAAATCTGATGAATTTTTAAATACTCATTAAGCTGTTATTTTATAGACAATTAGTGACAGCGTACTTTTCCCCCATACTTTTCTATGTAATGACCCTTACTTGGGGATAGATGTTCCCATACTTTTCTATGTAATGACCCTTACTTGGGGATAGATGTTCCCATACTTTTCTATGTAATGACCCTTACTTGGGGATAGATGTTCAACTAAATAAAAGTACTGCAAGAATATGCACACCAGCCTATACAAGTTTTAATGATTTTGGATTGCTTGGACCCCTTGGATCCCAAAAAAAGATCCTTTTTTTTGTTGTTGAAAGTTCAATTCTTCCACATTTCAAGAGTGATGATCCTTTAGAGGGGTTCTCTGTGTGAAGGTGTCCACTAAGGCAGGTTTAAATGTATTTAAATACCACCTTGATTAAAGATAGATGTTTATATATATTCATGTTTAAAACAGAAGGAATTGATGCAAAACATTGCACCTCATTAAACCCATTGAACATGACCTTGAGGAGAAAACTGACTCCAACATTTCCAAATATACAGTACTGAAATCGATAGGGAAACGTTCCAACTTTTGCTTGGTGTTTTTCAAGTAGAATTAGAAAATGTACATTATAGAATTTTAACTTGGCTCAAATACTGACTTTATCTGAGATCTTACTTACTCCAGATCATATTCTTTAGAAAAGTAGACTTTCTGACTTGGGTCTGTGCTCTATGAAGTGTGGCCTCTAAATGACTATGCATTGACCTCTTTTTTTTACCCATATTTTACACAACAAGTTGGTCGTCACATTTTTTGAAAAATCTTGTGATAGATATTTTAAGTTACATAGCAATAGTAATATGAATAACAATATGAATAACATTTTTGTCTCACCTGCAAAGCATAGTCAGGATATTGGGATAAGTTTTCCGATGGCATTTTCATTGTCGTCATTGGTAGGCATCAGTGTTAAATTTTTGCATTTACCATATATACTCACTTAAAAGTCCAATCCTACTGCAGACTTCATAGACCCAGATCTGCCATTGCATAATGCAGATCTTGGTCTATGCAGTTTGTTAGGAGTAATCAGTAAAACAAACAACATAGATCCTGATCTGCTGGCTCATTATGCGACAGTAGATCAGGGTCTATGTTGTTTGTAGTTGGACTCGATTTACAAACGAGTATAAATAGTAGCTCAGTTTTTCTGAGACTGTATGTATAGGTCTAAAATTTTAATTGTTGTATTCGTCTTGGAGAGTACTACTCTCCATGGGTAAAAGTAGGTCAAAGTGACCTACTGTTGATGCTTCATTGTTTACCAAACCTCATATTCATGAAATTCCACAACTTGAGTTCACACTTAAACTCAGATTTTGATAGCTTAGAATAAATAAACTAAATTAAATACAATAGATTTTAGAATAAATAAACTAAATGAAATACAATAGATTTTAGAATAAATAAACTAAATGAAATACAATAGATTTTCAGAGTAGCAATACATTTGGACACAGATGTCTCTTAAATATGTATTGTTTAATTTGAAAAAATTTAACAAATATAAGACCTATGACAGAAGAAATTTTGAGTTTAAGCACGCACACATTGTGAATTGGGGCCAGTACATTCAGCTTTTGCATTTAGCTCAGTTTCACTGAGACTGTTGTATGTACAGTCATTGAAACTGGTGGATGTATCTATCTTGGAGGATTCTATTCACTGTGGGCAAAAGTCCATTACAGTGACATACTTTTCATGCACTTTTGATTATATTCAGTTTTTTATTTGGCTCAGTTTCTCTGGCACTGCTGTATGTACGATCATTTGTCTCACTAATTTTGTACCGTATATACACAATATACATAGTTGGAGCATGTTCTTACAAAATTTTCTGTTTATTATGTCCATATATAAATGTAGCTTATTATCAGTGCTTTTTTTTAAAAAAATTATTGTGTGTGCAACTATATGCCATGTATGTAAATATGCATATAATAGAGGGCCACAAGGAGGATTAGTTTCATGCGACTAATTGGTCACCCTCTTTAAATAAAGTTGTTATTATTATTATTATTATTATTATTATTATTATTATTATTATTATTATAAAAATTAATGAGTTTTGTTATTTCAGTTAGAAAAAAACAACAGAGGAAAGCATGCATAAAAATAGAGGGTGTCTGTTGTATTAAGTGTAAAAAATGAAATTGCTAACCAATCAGTTTCCTTTAAATAAAATGAAAGAGAGAGAGAGAGGAAGAGAATATGTAACTGCATACTTGAAGCTGGACAGTTGATCTACCAATAACAAGTACACATACAAGTTTAGTCTGTACAGATATGTTAATATCTACATGTATATGTAAATGTCATTGTTAGGGGGAAGAGAGAGAGAGAGGGAGAGCAAGAAAAAAACTAAATTTACCAAATTTGAAACAATTACTTGCAATACAAAATTGCATTACATAATTACTTGGTACTTTGTATGGGCCAGTACATTGCTAATGACCTAGCAAGTATAAGGTTCTACCTCTGCTATACTTGTTAATTAGTTTCACAAATATTGATTTTATCAGTATCAGGTAGGAAAATTTGATCATTCTTAGTGCACTGGAAAACAATCTTGTTTTATATTTGTGACACATCACACAAACACATATATTACACAGCTGATTGGCCTGTACCTCGTGTAAACTCATGCCCATTGTCAGGTTTTGTACATAGTCTGGATCTAGTCTAGTAATTTATACATTCGGCAAACTTTTCTTTTTTATTCATAATGTAAATTTAGATAAGGCAACAAAAGTTACAATTGTATAAACTTGGTTTATTAGAATCAAATACAATAAAAAGTGACAATTGTATAAACTTGATTTATTAGAATCAAATACAATAAAAAGTTAAAATTGTATAAACTTGGTTTATTAGAATCAAATACAATAAAAAGTGACAATTGTATAAACTTAGTTTATTAGGGTCAAATACAATAAAAAGTGACAATTGTATAAACTTGATTTATTAGAATCAAATACAATAAAAAGTTAAAATTGTATAAACTTAGTTTATTAGGGTCAAATACAATAAAAAGTGACAATTGTATAAACTTAGTTTATTAGGGTCAAATACAATAAAAAGTGACAATTGTATAAACTTGATTTATTAGAATCAAATACAATAAAAAGTTAAAATTGTATAAACTTGGTTTATTAGAATCAAATACAATAAAAAGTGACAATTGTATAAACTTAGTTTATTAGGGTCAAATACAATAAAAAGTGACAATTGTATAAACTTGATTTATTAGAATCAAATACAATAAAAAGTTAAAATTGTATAAACTTGGTTTATTAGAATCAAATACAATAAAAAGTGACAATTGTATAAACTTAGTTTATTAGAATCAAATACAATAAAAAGTGACAATTGTATAAACTTAGTTTATTAGAATCAAATACAATAAAAAGTGACAATTGTATAAACTTAGTTTATTAGAATCAAATTCAATAAAAAGTGACAATTGTATAAACTTAGTTTATTAGAATCAAATACAATAAAAAGTGACAATTGTATAAACTTAGTTTATTAGGGTCAAATACAATAAAAAGTGACAATTGTATAAACTTAGTTTATTAGGGTCAAATACAATAAAAAGTGACAATTGTATAAACTTAGTTTTTTAGGGTCAAATACAATAAAAAGTGACAATTGTATAAACTTAGTTTATTAGGATCAAATACAATAAAAAGTGACAATTGTATAAACTTAGTTTATTAGAATCAAATACAATAAAAAGTGACAATTGTATAAACTTAGTTTATTAGGGTCAAATACAAAAAAAAGTGACAATTGTATAAACTTAGTTTATTAGAATCAAATACAATAAAAAGTGACAATTGTATAAACTTAGTTTATTAGGGTCAAATACAATAAAAAGTGACAATTGTATAAACTTGGTTTATTAGAATCAAATACAATAAAAAGTGACAATTGTATAAACTTAGTTTATTAGGGTCAAATACAATAAAAAGTGACAATTGTATAAACTTAGTTTATTAGGGTCAAATACAATAAAAAGTGACAATTGTATAAACTTAGTTTATTAGGGTCAAATACAATACAAAGCACATAATCGAAGGCAGGTACCTTACTTTACTCCAGTAGAAAAAAGTGGTTAACGTGGAAATACGCATGACCCTCTTTTTCAGATGGCAGTTTTGGGAATTATTTTTCATGTCCAGTAATATTCAGTCTGTAAAATATTACTTTTTAGGGGATGAAGATATAGGACCTTTACGGTATACTGAATTGAACCCTTTATTTTATAAAAGAAGTTATAAAAATGACATGATTTACAGGGCTTGAAATGAACGTAGCAAATTTACTGTTTTATTGTTTTCATGCTCTGCAGTCCTCTCATTGCTTTTGCTGTCATATCAGTTTTCTTATTTCAACAATTAACGTATATACTCTTGTATAATCCCATACCAATTGCAAAGTGCATAGACCCAGATCTGCCATCGCATAATGCGCCGGCAGATCTGGGTCTATGCAGTTTGTAAGGACTAATCAGTAGAACAACATAGACCTGTATCTGCCGGTGCATTATGCGACAGGAGATCAGGGTCTATGTTGTTTGCATTTGGACTCAGATTATACACGAGTATATACGGTAAATAATAAAGACAAAAGATTCCAGTAGCATTCTGTGTTTTGTTTGAAAATGTAAACTTTATATAATACAACAGTATAAATTTGCTTGTTGAGGCATGTTAATAAAAGGTCAGCAAATAAATTCTGATGAAGAGTTTATTCAGTATCTACATATAATCAATACGCAATTGATTTGAGAGGGCAATCAGATCATTTGACTACCTGTAAATAGCAAGTGCTATAAACTTAAAAGTAATATGGTGTAAGTGATGAAATTGAACTCGTTCACACATTTTCCTTTGATCCTGTTTGGACATGTGCCTAATAAATGCATTTATGTAGGCATTATTGACCTGTTATGGGATATAATTTTTAGCTCCATTTCACTTTGCAATTAATTGAGACATGCCAATTCATGGATGAGTGACTTTATGACAGAGTGTATATAAACTCAAGGAATTGCTAAGCGTGTTTGTGTACTGATTAATTGCCCTTTTGCAATCAGTTGTATATTGGCTAATTGATAAGATCATCTTTCAGCAGTAAAACCTTCCAAAGAGCAGTGAATTATGAAATTGCCCTTGCATGCCTCTTAGAATTTTAAGCCTTACCTACATGTAAATCAAATTTTTTATGTGTTTTTGATACATACTGTTATACATGTATTGACTCCTTGATGCATCAAAAGTTAAGGGCAAGATAAACATTTTATATTTTGCTTTTTTGAAATGCCAAAAAGATACCAGAAAAGAAAAGAAAATGACTTTTGAATATACTACATGCCTCATTCATCCATGGAGCTTTTGCTGTATTTTCTCATGTTCTGAAGGGAGCCATGCCTCCCATCAACCATTTATGGGGAAAATCAGAAGACACTCTTCACACTCCAGATGAATGGCTTCTTGAGCATAAATGGTGCCATGCAAGTGCAGCAGTACTTGCATACCAAACAATGGTGAAGAAAGCCCAGAATTGGAGGGAACCATACAATAAAAATATACAGGATAAAAATGTTCCTATCAGGACCCATGATTTGCTTCGACATCACCAACTGGGTTGGAGCAAGATCGAGGCTTTTTGGAATCCTAACCCATACAGAGTCATAGATGAGCATCAAGATAACATGTACCGTATTTACTCGCGTATAAACCAATACCATCTGTAAACTGCATAGACCCAGCTCTGCCATCGCATAATGCGCTGGCAAATCCGGGTCTATGCAGTTTGTAAGGACTAATCAGTAGAATAAACAACATAGACCCTGATCTGCTGGCGCATTATGCGACGGCAGATCAGGGTCTATGTTGTTTGCATTTGGACACGACTTATACACAAGTATAGACGATATGTCATTCAGCTTGCAGATGGTATTGGGTTGACTAAAACTGTAGCCCAGACCGACATACAGGATACCAGAGAATTGGTGTATCATATGGGTAATTATGATGGACTAAGTGGTATGGAAAGCTCAGCAGGAAAGCCTGCTGCTTATAGTCGCACTGTGACAACTGTTTCAGACATGAAGACGATAGTGCAACACAGCCAGATGAAGAAGCAAACACTGAATCTAACGTTGTCTTGAGATGATCCCGTTGAATCTGCACCAACTTCCTCAATCATCGATCAAAGTCAACAATGCATCCACAGACATAAATATGCACAACATGCAAACACTGTCACAGTGTGTAAATTCTGAGCATCAGAAGTTTGCCCCAGCATCCTGTTCTAATTTTCCAGAATTTAGCTGAATATTTTATATAATTTTTCCACATTTTAAGCAGAAGGCCTCAAGGGAGAGTAGTATTGTACTAACTGAGTTACCTTCTATAAATAAAGTATTATTATTATTATTATTATTATTATTATTATTATTATTATTATTATCAATATTAATATTATTATTATTATTATTATTATTAAGCAGGGAAGAAATGTAAAACAGTGAAAAATATAGTTCATTTCAAGCACCTATTTATTCATGAAGTCTGTGTCAAGTTTTTATACAATCCATCATTTTTGCATTTAGAGCCACTATTGTTGTGCATAATTTATGGCAGTGTGTTTATGTGCATTCACTGGAGTGTGCATGTGGACATTTTTCAGCTCTTAATATTTTTTTTTTTTTTTTTTTGCACCTTACATATTCAGTTGTCATGAAAAAGAAGATGGTTGCATAATTTAAATGTAAATTTCCACACATCAGTCAGTTCAAACCATTTTATGAGTCACATATTTTTGATAAAATGAGCATTGAGTTGAAAATGTAGACAGCACATCTGGTCTATTACTTAGAACACATATTGTAAACTATTTATCATATTAATAGATATAGATATAGATATATATATATATATATATATATATATATATACAAAATTACCAAATAGTTGCATTAGCTTAGAGAGAAATCTTAGTACTATTTTTATATTTAGGCCCATTATAATGTATACAGCTGATGCGGTTTTAAGTGATATTTTGAAGGATTATCACCAAAAACTTTCTTCTTATAAATGTCTATTTTTTCTTTTCTTGTTTTTTTTCTTTTCTTTCTCACCTAATTGAACTTATTGTATGGTCCTTGGTCCATCATGCCTCATTTGTTGTGCATCATGTGTTGTCCGTTTATTATTGTTATTTTCAACTTCTTAAAAACTGCCTGACCATTTAGCACATCATTTGGCACTGAGAAATAAGGCATCAAAGCCATTCAGATTATTATGATGGATGTCGATGGATGTCGATCTGTGATCATCCAATATGGCCACCATTACAAAAAATAGAAGACCTTTAAACAACTTCTGACCAGCTGCACAATAAAATTTGACCAAATTTTACAGAAAGCATCCTAACATGAAGATTTATTCAAAAAAGGCTGATCTGCCATCAGATATGGTCACCATTACTTAAAATAGGTGAACATTTGAATGACTTTTTCCCATAAACTGCTCAGCAAAATTTGACCAGATTTAACAGACAGCATCCTAGCAGAAAGGACTTTCAAATTTGTTCAGATGATGCCAATCTGCTATCAAATATGGCCTCCATCACTAAAGATAGAAATACTTTTAAATGGCTTCTCAAAATCCGCTCAACAGAATTTGATCAAATGTGACAGGAAGCATCCTGACATAGAGGGCTTTCAGACTTTTATGAATGATGCCTGAGTGCACCATCAGATATGGCCACCATTACTAAAAGTAAAATAACCTTTAAGCAACTTTTTCTCAAAAACCACTGGACAGAACTTTACTCAGTTTTGACGGAAAACATCCTGGCATAAAGGAAATTCAAGTTTGTACAAATGATGCTGATCCATTGTCGAATATGGCCACCATTACTAAAAACAGAGAAACCTTTAAACAACTTCACAAAATCCACTAGACAGACTTTGACCAAATTTGACAGAAAATAACCTGGCACAGAGGGCTTTCAATTTTGTACAATGATGCTGACCCACCATCAGATATGACCACCATTATTAAAAATAAAAATCATTTAAATGACCTTTCGTGGAACACAAACAAATTGCTTTGCTTAAAAATGTTATTCAGCGTTTAGTCTGGGGTCTGTCCACAACTAGATCAGCACAAGCAGAGTTGTACGTCAATTGCTCACAGTGAGGCTGTGAACTTACTGACAGAATAAATGTGTAGAACCATTGAATAAAGTTTATTCAGAAAGTACTGAATGCGGCCCAGCAAGTACTGAATGGTGCCCAGCTAGTGTCCAGCAAGTACTGAATGCTGCCCAGCAAGTACTGAATGGTGCCCAGCTAGTGTCCAGCAAGTACTGAATGGTGCCCAACAATAATTGGATTGTGCACAACACGTACTAGCTGTGCATAGTTCACAGCAGTAACTGCAATTTTGCTCTGTGAGTAGACCTACAAGTTAATTGACATTTGAATTGTTTCGTGAATTTTGCAAAAGTAATGAAGTGAATTACCCAGCAACAAACTCAATTGGCACAAGTCGAATTGTATGAGTTCTTATAGCCCTTACAGAAATAACTTATACCTGGCTTATTAGTCATTTATTACATTCATCACTTATAAAGGGCTTATAAGTTAACTATAAATGACTTAGTTCACTTTATTTATAGGTCACTTATAAGTGAGATATAGGTGAATAATTAGGATTTTATATGCAAATTAGGAATTTCACTTATAAATTAAGTATACTTCACTTATGAGTAAAATGTGAGCAATTCACTTACTATACTTATCAGTGATGTAGGTAATATGTATGTCATTCACTGGAGTTATGGAAGAGTCCATTTTTTATACAGGACTGAACGATTATGGGAGCCATCGCTTGTTACAGGTAAACATACATCATCTGCACTATCTAGTTTTCTTTAAATTGTTTTAAATCTCTTCCTAATGTCTGTTTATGATTATGATTTGCCTAATGAATAGACGATGTTTGTTTACCAATGGGATGCACCAGCTCCCATAACTGTTCAGTTCTGTATAAAAAATGGACTCTTCCATAACTCCAGGACCAAAATGGCAGATTACATGTACCGGTACACAGACCACTCCTTTTGAACATGCATTGAATGATTGGTGTTTTTCTATCTGTTGATATGAATGATGTTAAAATCATTCGGTGCGAAACAAATTTGGTAATTTTAGCAACATTTTGAGATGCTCACATGAAAATTCACTGAGATACAGATGTGGATATGATTCATGATGCTGAACTGAACGAACTGTAGTGGAATGATTCCAGCATATTAGCCTTCCCCTTTGAATCACCACATTTTAAACAGCTTGCTCAATATCAACTGTTTAGTTGCAATTAAACCAATAAAAACAAATAACCATAAGCATAATTTTTTTTTCCGAAGTAATAAATACAGTTCTTCTTTCAAACATACATCTTGGGCAGAATCCATCATCATTAAGTAGACTGGTTTTGACTCACCCATTTACAGTGTAGTTTTCTATCTAAATCCAATGGCCATTCTGAATTGGCTGGTTAATGATTGTTGTCTCAAAAATCAGTTGCCAGTTATTGAATCCTAGGATATTTGCGTATATCTCATGATGCTGGAAAGAAAAAAAAAGTGAACAAAACAAAAACCACCACAGGGGACAAGTCAGTGTAGTTCTGTCTGCAAACCGGTATGGTTTAAATTCTAGAAACAGGAGAGGAAGCATGGCTAAGCATAAACTATGACAGCATTCTGACCGAAAATTCACGGGCTCTTGATTTTTGCAGTTGATACATCTTTTTGATGCCAATTAATTTTCAGTATCGAGCAATACATTTTTTTCAATGATTTCATTAAAAAATTCATGTAATTTAATGTTTAGTGTCAAATAATATTGTTTGAAGTGAAATTATGGAAAATACTTATTTCTTAGTTGTTCCTATAAATTGAATAAAATGTGCTGTTTAAATATATTATACTCAGTTGTTATACCAATACTTAGCTTATGTGAACCTGGGCAGTGTAAGTAAGGCCCCACTGGTCCTGGACCAGTGAGTCAGAAACAAACAATTTTCAGGCTCTGGATACAACTTAAGTTCCTCACATGTACTGGTATATACATTTTGAAAAAATGTTAATGACTTTTTGAAAGTTTTTATATGTTAGTATCTAATAAATCCTGAAAAGTATAAATGTATAATTAAATGCAATGCTAACATTGCTAAGGTTTCTAATAATAGTATAATCAATTGTTGTTTTGCTTGTTATTGCTGTTATTATTAATTATTATTAATATTTACATCACATATTCTCTGATATTATATTGCTTTGTACCATCATGTGCAAGAGAGATTGCATTTGTAGGCATTGCTTGCAACCCAATCCTGACTCTATCAAAATGAATAAATAAAGATATATTGAATAATCAAGCAGTTTTTCTTACTCCTTCCTCAGATATGTGGAGATGCCAATGAGACGTCATATTCAGGACGAGGTCTTAAGTCCACGGACATTGTCAGGAAGTCAGTCAGATCGCTCCCATGTAACCAACAGGAGTGGATCATGGAACTCTACCCAGTCAAATCTTGGGTCCAATATCAAAAGTTTAACCAGTCAAAAAATGAAGGTAAGGACAAAGCTTAATCAGTTGGTGATGAAACACACTAAATATAAGGGCCTTATTGTCCAAAATTAGTATAGGACATGATTGTGTTCAGGCCTCATTGTCCAAAATTAGTAGAGGACATGATTGTGTTCAGATTAGTTGAAAATTTATGTCATCAGTATTATTTAATGTACATGTAGATTACAGAATTTGAACAAGCATGAAAATTTGCAAATTTTGCTAGGAACGTTACTGCATAAAGTATCAACCTTGATGATCTCAAAGTTATGATAATTGTTAACTGGTTATAGTTTGAGGTTAACTGTATTTACCTTGTACATTAAGATGAATTATTGGTTCCAGTATGATTCATTTGCACAATAATTTAGCTGTGATTAACAAAACTCTAGTGTATTTCAGTCAAAATCATATATATATATATATATATATATATATATATATATATATATATATATATATATATATATATATATATATATATATATATATATATATATATATATATATATATAATGAAATCCTTCAGAACCAAAGTCTTGGTATACCAGAATCCCCTCAAGATCAATTTTGTGGGGTGGTCTAGAATTTTTCCTTCTTTAATATCACCATATTTTTACCAGTAAACCCAAACCCCTCAATGAACTTGTTTTGTGGTTTCGTAAAAGCAATCAGGATAATGACAAAAGCGATGAATATGAAGATGAGAATACATGTATGTTCTGTACCACCTGGAAGTGATATGACATACCCTGAAGTTTTAGATCTTTTACAGAGATTAATACAATTCGTGATTGCTAAGGATGAGCATTATTTGGCTATGGCACAAGAACTGGAGTCATTAACACAAGTCACAGTTGTTAAAAATAGGTGTGAGAAAAAACAGACAATGCTCCATGCCTTCGTCAAGTCAGGCTCTTGAACTGTCATTATTATGAATTATTCAGAGTATTGCAACATTATGGAGTATAATTCATAATTATAATGGACTTGTAGTAAAGTTATATCTCATTCATTAAATGTTTCTTTGAGACATGGACTGTATTTCTCTGTCGAACAACTGTATTTATTCATGTGATCCAATGTGATTGTTCAGCTAATTTTTCATTAGATGTTACAAAACCCCCCAACTTTCTTAAACACACAGACACAGATGTTATCTCATAATTGCACCCTTTCTCTCTGTCTTTCAAGTCACATAAGCACTTATAAAAAGACGTATTTTTCACATCTGCTAATACAAAAAACACTCTACATGATTTGTCTTTCATGCCAATCAATATTGTACCTGGAGAGATGAACAGACTGATTAAAGAAAGTTACTGGATTAATTGGTTAGATACCTTGTATCCCAATGGCCTTAATACCAAGGCATTATATAAAATTTGAACACAATTTTAATAAAAGAATTGATATGTTGTATACATATATATAAATTATAAATATATAATTGTATGTATGACTGTTTGTCTCTATATTGTGATTTCACTAATTCAGTTTTCATTAGAGACTCATGTATCTTTCTGATCCCATTATACATATGAGATTGTTATGATAATGCATATCATTTATGACATTATGTCTATGATATAATTGTTTATAAATATATAGATGTCATCCATTTCTTTCAAAATATTTTGTGCCTGAAGAAGCATACAATAAATAGATATACCTGGGCAGATTAGGATTCCAATTTACCCCATAGATATAACAGGGCAGATTGTAATTCTAGATATACCAGGATAGATTGTAATTTCAATTTACCCCATAGATACACCAGGGCAGATTAAGATTCCAATTTACCACACAGATATACCAGGGCAGATTGTAATTCCATTTTACCCGATACATATACCAGGGCAAATTGCAATTCCAATTTATGCCATACATATACCAGGGCAGATTGTAATTCCATTTTACCCGATACATATACCAGGGCAAATTGCAATTCCAAGTTATGCCATACATATACCAGTGCAGATTGTAATTCCAATTTACCCCATAGATATACCAGGGCAGATTAGGATTCCAATTTACCCCATACATATACCAGGACAGATTAGGATTCCAATTTACCCCATAGATATACCAGGGCAGATTAGGATTCCAATTTACCCCATAGATATACCAGGGCAGATTAGGATTCCAATTTACCCCATAGATATACCAGGACAGATTAGGATTCCAATTTACCCCATAGATATACCAGGACAGATTAGGATTCCAATTTACCCCATAGATATACCAGGGCAGATTAGGATTCCAATTTACCCCATAGATATACCAGGGCAGATTAGGATTCCAATTTACCCCATAGATATACCAGGGCAGATTAGGATTCCAATTTACCCCATAGATATACCAGGGCAGATTAGGATTCCAATTTACCCCATAGATATACCAGGGCAGATTAGGATTCCAATTTACCCCATAGATATACCAGGGCAGATTAGGATTCCAATTTACCCCATAGATATACCAGGGCAGATTAGGATTCCAATTTACACCATAGATATACCAGGGCATATTAAAATTTCAATTCACCCGATAGATATAAAAGGACAGATTAGGATTCCAATTTACCCCATAGATATACCAGGGCAGATTAGGATTCCAATTTACCCCATAGATATACCAGGGCAGATTAGGATTCCAATTTACCCCATAGATATACCAGGGCAGATTAGGATTCCAATTTACCCAATACATATTGTAGAACTCAATCTTTCTCCTTTTCTGTAATACTACCTGCTTTTGTGTATCATAAATGATGTTGACATTGCAGAGCTCAGAACTAGGGTTACTACCTCATGACACATAAACAAGGCATGCAGGGATAATTAGTTAAACTGTTGGTAATACCAGTATTTGAATTTAGCTCCAACATCACATTTGTGGCCTTTTGTTCATGTAACTTCCACTGTGGAGGAGATCCTTTGATATTTTTCTTGAGTAATTGATAAAAATTCTTTCATTGTTCAATTTAAATTGGCAATATGTTCATCCAAAGGCTTATACAAAAATAATTCCTTTGACTGATTTTGAATTTGCAGTAAAGTTACTATGAAGAGAGCCTTGTATTACACTTCTGCATTTACTGTTCACATCTAGTATTGTTTACAAGCTGTTATCCTCTTGCTGAATGAACAGTCTTTATTTACATATATGATACTATTGTGACTAAAAAATGAGTCTACCATTGAATATGTTTGGGAGAATATAGTGTAATGTAGGTTGTACCTGATGAAGTTTTACCGTTATGTACAAATACCGGGCAATATATAATCCCAGTTTGCTCCAGTGTAAATTGGAATTCCAATCTGCTCCAGGGCAGATTAGAATTCCAATTTACACCAGGGTGATTTGAAATTGCATTGGATTCCAGTATGCACCAGTGATTTATATATACAATGGCACAAAAAACTAGTAATGGCATGGGTAAAAAAAATTCCCAGTGTTTTGAAAACGAAATAGGCAGGTTTTCATCAGGAGGACAAAGGACATTTACAAACAAACACTTAACACAACTCTGTATACAAATTATCCTATTCATAGAGAAGTAGCAACTAATACATTGAAAAAGTCACACAAAGTTAAGAAAAGTGGTTGGTGAATATTGTCCCTTTTAAGCAGATGTTCTTCATTGTGAGATACTTACAAATTCAGGTTTATAAGCACTTGTTTTTTAAAATATATATTTAACATCTTTTTACGTTAGTGATATGCTTGTCCAAGTTACCAGCAATACTACCTTTATATGTACACTTAGTGATATACATGTCCACATTAGTAATACTACCTCTATATGTATACTTAGTGATATGCTTGTTCACATTAGTAATACTACCTCTATATGTACACTTAGTGATATGCTTGTCCACATTAGTAATACTAACTCTATATGTACACTTAGTGATATGCTTGTCGAAACCAGCAATACTACCCCAATTTGTTCTCTTTAAGATCAATGTCTAACCAAGAACTGATGCATTGAAAAATTCATTTACATATACTGGATCTACTGACAGGAATCAGCTACCACTTAAAAACTTAAAGCAAGCTGACAATCTTACTGTGTTCAAAGTGTGATGTTTCAACTAATTAGACATATAATCTCACTGATTATTCTGTCAATTTCTCCTTTGTTTTATGTGTATGCATTAATCAGTTATAAACATGATACATTGATGTACACGTGTGTACATTATGTAAGTTTTAAGTGAAATATTTGTGTGATGTCAACCAATCAAATTAATACATTCTTTCTTTTCTTGTATAAATAATGCGTACATGTACATAATGTTGTATTCCCATGAGTGCCTCATGGAAGATTAGATAATACTTAGCTAAATGAGTTGTATCCTCTGAATAATAATAATAATAATAATAATAATAATATTATTATTATTATTATTATTATTATTATTATTTAGAGATGAACACCAAGGCAGGTTTATAAGCATGTGTTCTTATAAAAGGATGGCCACCAAGACAGGTTTATAAGCATGTGTTCTTTATATAAGGATGCCCACAAAGGCAGGTTTATAAGCATGTGTTCTTATATAAAGATGTTCACCAAGGCAGGTTTATAAGCATGTGTCCTTATATAAGGATGTCCACCAAGGCAGGTTTATAAGCATGTGTTCTTATATAAGAATGTCCACCAAGGCAGGTTTATAACCATGTGTTCTTATATAAGTATTTTTACCAAGGCAGGTTTAATAGCATGTGTTCTTATATAAAGATGTTCACCAAGACAGGTTTATAAGCATGTGTTCTTATATAAGGATGTCCACAAAGGCAGGTTTATAAGCATGTGTACTTATATAAGGATGTTAACCGAAGCAGATTTATAACTATGTGTTCTTATATAAGGATGTTGACCAAGGCAGGTTTATAAGCATGTGTTCTTTATATAGAGATGCCAGAGATGCCATTAAAGCAGGTTTATAAGAATGTGTTCTTATATAAAGATGTTCACCAAGACAGGTTTATAAGCATGTGTTCTTATATAAAAATTGTCCATCAAGGCAGGTTTATAAGCATGTGTTCTTTATATAAGGATGCCCACCAAGGCAGGTTTATAACCATGTGTTTTTTATACTAGGATGTTTACCAAGGCAGGTTTATAACCATGTGTTCTTTATAGAGAGATGCCAAAGATTCCACTAAAGCAGGTCTATAAGCATGTGTTCTTATATAAACATGTTCACCAAGGCAGGTTTATAAGCATGTGTTCTTATATAAGGATGGCCACCAAGAGAGATTTATAAGCATGTATTCTTATATAAGGATGTCCACCAAGGCAGGTTTATAAGCATGTTTTCTTATAAAAGGATGTCTACCAAGGCAGATTTATAAGCATGTGTTCTTATAAAAGGATGTCCACCAAGGTAGGTTTATAAGCATGTGTTCTTATATAAAGATGTCCACCAAGGCAGGTTTATAAGTATGTGTTCTTATATAAGAATGTCCACCAAGACAGGTTAATAAGCATGTGTTTTTATATAAGGATGTCCACCAAGACAGGTTTATCAGTATGTGTTTCTTATATAAGGATGTCCACCGAAGCAGGTTTATAACCATGTGTTCTTATATAAGGATGTTGACCAAGGCAGGTTTATAAGCAGGTGTTCTTTATATAGAGATGCCACTAAAGCCGGTTTCATTTCACCATCAAAATCAAAAATAGGGTCATTAAATGGAACATTATAAGTTTTGTCAAACAGACAAATTGGATGCCTGTTTTGTTAAACAGACAAATTGGATGCCTGTTTTGTCAAACAGACAAATTGGATGCCTGTTTTGTTAAACAGACAAATTGGATGCCTGTTTTGTCAAACAGACAAATTGGATGCCTGTTTTGTTAAACAGACAAATTGGATGCCTGTTTTGTCAAACAGACAAATTGGATGCCTGTTTTGTTAAATACGAATTTTCTTTCCTTTCTCTTTGTAGGAAAAATTCAAACTGAATCATGTCCACTTTTCTGACATGCCAGGGGAAGCAAGACAACTGTTCCATTGGTATTCAGATCAGTGGTCAGGTATGTATTTCAGTTAATACTGCCTTTTTCCTTCAAAAGACTTTTGGATTGGATACTTTTGGGGAAATTATTTATTTTATAAAGAAACATACACAAAGCAAAACATGATTCTGGTGGCAATAGAATGTTTGTAACTTAAAAATTAGAAATGTGTTAATGGAAAAAGAGTGCCCTGCCTCATAACAGAGTATAACACAATATGCCATATGCACAGATGGACAATATAATATAACACTATATGTCATATGAACAAAGGGACAGGAGTATAGCACTATATGTCATGTACAGATGGACAAGAGTATAACACAATATGGCCTATGTACAGATGGACAAGAGTATAGCATAATAATCCTATGTACAGATGGACAAGAATATAAAACTATGTCATATGTACAGATGGACAAGAGTATAACAATATGTCCTATGTACAGATGGACAAGAGTATAACACTCTATGCCATATGCACAGATGGACAAGAGTATAACACTCTATGGCATATGTACAGATGGACAAAGGTATAACTCTCTATGTCATATGTACAGATGGACAAGAATATAACAATAGTCCTATGCACATTTGTAGTGGCCATAATAATATAGATCTATATAAAATATTACTATTTCTTGTGATGGTGGATTTTAGTATTTTATACATGAGGGCAATGCCTTTGTGGGATATATATATATATATATAAATGTGTGTGTATATCTATGTATGTGTTTGTGTCTATGCATGTGTTTGTCTATGTATGTGAGTATTTATGTCTGTATGTATTTATGTGTGTATCTATGTCTGTGTTTGTGTATATGTATGTGTGTGTCTGTGTATGTATGTGAGTATTTATGTCTGTATGTATTTATGTGTATGTGTGTCCCATGCTATCATGACTTAATAATATGATATTTCCATCATAACTAATACCCAGTTGGGATCCTAAAAACCTACACATTGGAATTGACCACTTTTTATAAGAAATACCTTACTATAGCAAACAAGTCATTATTTACCCGAAGTAATTGATTGCAGCAATTGAAGTTTGGTCACATTTTGTATTTGGCCCATCATTGAGCTTGTTCACTCTATTTTATTGTATGGCTGGTTCATGACGTTTTACAAAAAAACTAAACTTTTCATCAGCTACGACAATTTGTTTTAAATTACACTTTATCAGATTCTCAAAAATCTGCACAAAAAGCTTATAAAAATGGAGGAAACAACATTGAAAATTACAATATTTAGGGAGTTCTTTAACAATTATGACTTGTGTCTGTTTAACTAGACATGCTCCCAAACTGTCAAAAAATGGTCACCACATTGAAACACAACACAGGGACTTTAAACAGTTTGAAAAGGAAAAGTTATTAAATGATTTAATTTGCAAACCTTTCCGCTCAGCAATATAGCTGATGTCAACACTGCCTTAGACACATGGTATCAATTATTGAATAGAGTCTTTAATAAGCATGTCCCAGAATAAAACAAAAATGGTTCAACATCAACTTAAACCAAATGGATTATCCCTGAGATCAGTGAAACTAGGCATTTAAGGGATACAATTTTCCAAGAAGAAAGGCATGAAAAACTATAGAAAAAGGAGGAATAAACTTAACTCCCTGATTTATAAGGCAAAAGAAAAATATTATAAATAGCCTATTGATGAAAATAAGAGCATCAAGACATTGTGGAAGTATCTAAAAGACCTGGATCCATCAAAGAACAGTCCTTATACTAATGGACTTAAGCAAAATGATATCATAGCAACATCTCTTCAGGACATTGTTGAAACAGTTAATGATTTCTTCACACACCTCTTCAGTCACTGTCATAAGAACCAGCTTCAAGCCAAAATACCTGATGATAAATATTTTCTAATAACTAATCTTAGTCAATCTGAGGTTGTTGATATACAAAATTAAGTTTAATGTTAATAAATCCTGTGGACTGGATGGATTGGTTCACAAATTCTTAAATGTTCTGCATCAGTAATAACAAAGTTATTAACCAATATTATAAACTTAAGTATAATGACTGGTAACTACAGACCAATATCCATACTACCACTTTTTTTAATTAGAAAAGCAAGTTTTTAAGCAAGTGAATGGATTTTTTTTAACCTTTGTTTATTTCATAAGGCTAAATCAGGATTTAGAAAATATCACTCATGTGAGACAGAACTCACCAGATCAAAAACTTTTTGGCTGCAAGAAATGGATAATGGTTCTTTGACTAGGATTGCTTTTCTTCACTTCAAGAAAGCATTTGATATAGTTGATCATGAAATTCAGCTGCAAAACTTGAACTTGTTACAGGTTTGATAATTCTTCTTTAAACTGGTTTAGAATCATAACTAAATCGAAGGTCTCAACAAGCAACCGTTGGCAATACTCACTCACAAACTGGTACTATTCATTCAAGAATCTATCAAGGCTCTTTTTGGTCCTCCTTTCAAGTTCAAGTACCGTATATACGCGTGTATAAGTTGGGTCCAAATGCAAATAACATACACCCTGATCTGCCATCACATAATGTGCTGGCAGATCAGGGTCTATGTTGTTTGTTCTACTGATTAGTCCTTACAAACTGCATAGACCCAGATCTGCCGACGCATTATGCGACGGCAGATCTGGGTCTATGCAGTTTGCAGTTGGTATCGGGTTATACACGAGTATATACGGTAATCGTTATTTAAAGTTAGTGCATATACTGACTGTAACAACATATAAAACATTAGATCTAATAGGCTTTCCTACTGACTATTTAAAGCAATAATTCACTAACATTCAGGACTATTCAAACAGATAACAAATTTCTAACATTGTAAACAATCATACAGTAATACATTAGCACATTCATAACTTGACAAAGTACATACACAGACATTAATGCAGATCAATACAGTTGTATGTTTAGTAACATATAATTGCATGAGACTTAACAATGTACATATATATATACACACACACACACACACCAAACAGAGTGGAAAGCACTATTCCTGGATCCTGCAGGAGAATGCTTGATAACATTAACAGAATTTTTAAATGCGAATAAATAGTATTTTCATACAGGTTAGAGAATATTTTTAATTTGTACTGTTCGGAGATTCGAACCTGGATCTGTGGGTTATGGCACCCGTCACCGTGCCTGTCAGCACCAACCTCTATACCATCTTGACCATGCACATATATATATATCATTATTTTTGCACACATACATACCTAACTCTCTACACACTTTCATACATACACATACATAGAAACATACATACATACATATATTCACCCAATAACTTACATACCAGCATACATTCATATACACACACAAACATACATATTTATATTACTTCTTGAAACATATATATATATATATACCCCATTATCATACAGTTTCACATAACATTACATAGGTTTACATGTTACATGCATCCACATGTGTAAATCCATACATATTACTGAATAAACATCACATGTAGCTGTAAGGAGCTAAAAGTTGAGAATAATTAAAAGTCTCAAAAATTGATGCAAATAAACTGTGAAAATTCAATTTCATGACTGTTTGGAATACGGACACAAGGCCAAGCATTGTGCTTATGGCTATGAAGAAGTTCATCTCAGAAAAGCTTTTGACCTTGTTGATCATGATATTCTTGTCAATAAACTGAACATTTATCAATGTGACAATTCAACATTTGATTGGTTTACATCATATCTAACAATGAGAAACTGTTTCAAAATAAATGGCAGTTTTTCTAAAGAAGAAACAATTACATGTGGAGTACCACAGGGATCATTCCTGGGCCCACTCTTCTTTCTCATTTTCATAAATGATCTGCCATTGAAAATAGGCATCTGTATTTCAGCTACTGACCTATATGTAGATGACACCACTCTATCAGATTTCAAACAGCTAAAATCAGACCTAGAGATCTCCCTTCAGATAGCCTTACTGAGAATAGATTCCTGTTGTAAGGAAAACAACATAACAGTAAACACAGACAAGACTAAAGTATTGCAGATTTTGTGTAAGGAAAATGGCATGAAAAAAAAAACACAGACAAGACTAAATTATTATTGCTTACTACCCAACAAAAGAGAGTAAAATTGTAAAATCACAATTTGGATCTTAAGTTGAATGAAATTTGTTTACAAATGGTTACCAATGACAAAGTCCTTGGGTGATGGTTGACAACAATTTGCAATGGAAAACATATTTAAATCATATGTCATAAAGTCAATTTATGTCAGTGGCAAGATAAGGCCATATCTATCAACTAAACATAGGTTAATACATTACCAAAGCTATATACAACCATGCCTAGACTACTGTAATGTTATTTAGATAAACACTTCTGACAAGAATATTTGCAAATTATTCCACTTGCATAAAGAGCTTGCAGACTCATCCTAGATAATGCTGAAAACATTCCAAATGCAATGAATGATATTAAAATGTTAACAGTAAGTGAATGAATATTTTTGAGAAAGGCTAGACTTGTGCACAAAGTTTCAAACAATATGGCCCCATTATATCTCAAGGAACAATTTCAAGTTTGAAGACAAGGCAACACTCCCAATTTAAGATTAATTTCAGCTAACCACATTTCCATTCCAAAACCAAATAAAGAACTCTTTAAGAAAAGTTTTCAATATTCGGGATCACTAATTTGGAACAGAATCCCAAAGGAAATTAGAGAAAGTACAAATATAAATGCATTTAATTATAATCTGATTCAGTGGATGAAAAGTGGAACCTGTTTGATTTGACAAATACATTACAACTTAAGGTATAAATTCTCAAACCTTCCACTTTGTTTTCTCCCTATTTATGTACTGTATATACACAATGTACTTAGTTGGAGCATGTTCTTACAAAATTTTCTGTTCATTATGTCCATATATAAATGTAGCTTATTATCAATGCTTTTTTAAAATTAATTTTATATTGTGTGTTTAACTACGTACTCAGGGTGTAAATGTGCATATAATAGAGGGCCACAAGGAGGATTAGTTCCATGCAACTAATTGTGTCACCCTCTTTAAATAAAGTCGTTATTATTATTATTATTAATATTATTATTATTATTATTACACTTACATAAGAAGAGCTAAAAGTTCTTAGCCAATTGGAAGAACGTTTATAGTCTTTAATTTTTAAAAGATTATGCAAGTACGGAGGGATAATACGATTAAAAATCTTGTAGGTCTCAATAGTCATACTGTATGTCCTATTCTGTTTATATGCAGAGTACATGAGTTTGTGTTTGTTAACAGTTGCTATCTTGATATACAGATATTTTAGTTTGTTAGTGTTGTTAGGCCACAGAAATACCATACTATGGTACAAAAATTAAAATTTGACATCATGATAAATGCATGAATAATGGCATTCCCACCCTCTAGTGTTAGATGATGTTTCATCCATTTCAGTACATTTATTTGCTTTGAGGCATTTTTTCAGATTACTGAAAAATGTTTTTCAAAATTTAAAAGGTAGTCAATTTTGACTCCTAGAAGTTTTGCAGATTCTTCACATGTAGCAATAGTTGGCATCTGATCAAATATTTTCTGTCTTATTGCTAAAACCTGGAATTTATCTGGATCAACATTTATCTGGTTATCCAAAAACCATTTGATCAACAAAATACCTTCACTTTCAAAGGTTGATTTAAGAATTTCAGGATTATCATGCGAGTAAGTCAAGGTGTTATCATCTGTGTAATTATATAGCGTGGATTTCTTGGCAAAATAAAATACATTATTACTAAATATGTTAAATATGGTTGGGCTAAGTACAGAACCCTGTGTTACACCCTTAGAGATATTTAAGAAGTCACTCTTGTGACTACATAGCTGATAACTAGTAAGGGCCCCATCATCCAGAAACAAAGTTAAATGACAATCATTCAAATGACTTGTTGTTGATTGATGGTTATGGCACACCAATCAGACGTGATAGAGGTTCAGGGGGTGGAGGTATTGTTGTTTATGTAAGAAATGGTTTATCAATTGAAAGGAGAAATGATCTAGAATCAGATGAAATTAAAGCAATATGGATCCAGGTGAATCAATCAAATACAAAGCCATTCCTAGTGGGTTTGTCTATAGGGCCCCTTCTGCGAAGGTCGGATGGAATGAGCATTTTGAAAAGCAACTAGATAAAGTAATTGATGACCAAAACGAAATATACATATTAGGTGACTTCGACAGGGATCTTATGAATAATCAGATTAAAAGAAATTGGTTGAATTTCACAAGAACGTTTTGTCTAACCCAATTAGTGGACCAACCAACACAAGAAACTGATCACTCAAAAACTCTATTAGATCATACCTATACAAATATGGAAGAAAATGTCACAAAAATACATATTCCAAGGATAGGATAGGTCTTAGTGATCACTTCCCTATTTTTCTAACGAGAAAATCCGGCATAAAAACAGGTGTAAATTCCAAAACTCATAAAACCAAAACATATAGATCATTTAAGCATTATGATGAAGACAAATTTCTGGAAGATCTCAGTAATGTTCCTTGGAGTATAGTATCTATGTTTGATGATGTGGATGATGCTCTTGATGTATGGACTCAACTTTTTACGCAAGTGGAAGATAAACATGTACCGATGAAAACAGAGTAAAACTGGACTTCCAACCTGATTGGTTAACTGCTGACATTCTAGACGCCATGAAAACTCGTGATTATTTCAAATATGTAGGTCAACAAGCACATTACAAAACATGGAGAAATAAAATAACCAAAATGATCAATGGGGCAAAGAAGAATTACTATCAGTCAGCTTTAGAAGAAAATTGCAATACGAATTCTATGTGGAAAAGTTTTTAACAAACTAGGTGCAGGTAAACGGTCCACAAGGTCATCCAAAATCCAACAACTTAGCCAGGAAGGCCGGATTATTGTGAGGATGTTGAAATAGCAAATACATTCAATGAATGTTTTGTCAGCATAGCTTCCAGAATTAAGGAACCCATTGTAAACTCAAATCATGATGAACTAAGAAATTTCTGTTCAGAAAAAATTCCACCTGACACAAACTTTTTTATCTCTGCGATACCAAATGAAAAAGTTCTAAAATTTTTGCAAACTACTGCAACAACAAAATCAACAGGCCTAGATAATATTGGACCACGTCTCCTGAGGACTGCTGTAAACATAATATTTGATAGCATAGCTTACATATGTAATCTAAGCATATCCACCTCAGTGTTTCCCCAGACATGGAAATTGTCAAAAGTTACCCCCATTCACAAGTCTGGCAGCAAAGAAGATGTCAATAACTACAGACCCATATCTATATTACCAACTCTGTCCAAACTACTTGAAAAGCATGACCATGACAATCTTTTGATGTACCTATCAAACTATAATTTAATCCATTAAAACCAATCAGGGTTCCGAGAAAACCACTCCTGTGGGACAGCCTTGGTCTCCATGATAGATAGATGGATTACTGCCTTGGATCAAGGAAAATTAGTTGGATCCATACTAGTTGATCTTAGAAAAGCTTTTGACCTGGTTGATCACGATATTCTTATCAATAAATTAAACATTTATCAATGTGACAATTCAACGATTGATTGGTTTAGATCATATCTAACAATGAGAAAACAGTGTGTCAAAATAAATAGCAGTTTTTCTAAAGAAGAACCAATTACATGTGGAGTACCACAAGGATCAATCCTGGGCCCACTCATAAATGATCTACCACAGAAAATAGGCAACTGTATTTCATCTACCGACTTATATGCAGATGACACCACTCTATCAGATTTCAAACAGCTAAAATCTGTCTCCCTTCAGACAGCCTTACTTAGAATAGATTCCTGGTGTAAGGAAAATAGCATGAAAGTAAACACGGACAAGACTAAAGTAGAAATGATTACTACCCAACAAAAAAGAGCAAAATTGGAAAATAACAATTTGAATCTCAAGTTGAATGAAATTGGTCTACAAATGGTAACCCATGACAAAATCCTTGGGGTGATGGTTGACAACAATTTGCAATGGAATGAACATATTCAAGTCATATGTCATAAAGTCAATTCATGTCTCTGGTTATTAAAGCAAGATAAGGCCATATCTATCAACTAAACATAGGTTAATATATTAACAAAATATATATACAACCATACCTAGACTACTGTAATGTTATCTGGGGAAACACTTCTGACAAGAATATTTGCAAATTATTCCGTTTACAAAAAAGAGCTTGCAAACTCATCCTAGATAATGCTGAAAACATCCCAAATGCAATAAATAATATTAAAATGTTAACAGTAAGTGAACAAATATTTTTGAGAAAGGCTAGACTTATGCACAAAGTTTCAAACAATATGGCCCCATTATATCTCAAAGAACTATTTCATGCTAGACAACAAGGCAACACTCCCAATTTAAGATCAATTTCAGCTAACCACCTCTGCATTCCAAAACCAAATAAAGAACTCTTTAAGAAAAGTTTTAAATATTCAGGGTCAATAATTTGGAATCGAATCCCAAAGGAAATTATAGAAAGTACAAATATAAATGCATTTAATTATAATCTAATTCAGTGGATGAAAAGTGGAACCTGTTTGATGTGACAAATACATTACAACTTAAGGTATAAATTCTCAAACCTTCCATTTTGTTGTTGCACAATTTTTGTACTGTATATACACAATGTACCTAGTTGGATCATGTTCTTACAAAACTTTCTGTTTATTATGTCCATATATACATGTAGCTTATTATCAATGCTTTATTATTATTATTATTATTATTATTATTATTATTATGCAACTATGTACATGTACTCTGTATGTAAATATGCATGTAATAGAGGGCCACAAGAAGGATTAGTTCCATGCAACTAATTGTGTTACCCTCTTTAAATAAAGTCATTATTATTATTATTATTATTATTATTATTATTATTATTATTATTATTATTATTATTATTATTATTATTATTATCCAACCCATAGGCTTTCAGCTTCAGTTTAATATGGTGGTGAGACAAGAATTAGTCCAGAGTCTCTTGGACAGGTCCATTAAAACCACACCTACATAATGGTCCATCTCTTGTAAACGATCTTCCATTCAGCAATGAATTCACAAATATTGATTTGTTTGCCAATTATGCAACTTTGTGTACATATAGATCTGATGCTGAGGTTATCTAAGCAAGATTAGATTCTGACCTTATTAGAATTCAAAGTTGGGCATAATAAAATAAGATGGTAATAAATAAATATAAAATAAAATGTATGATACTGGGAACATCACAAAAAGTGCATACGTTAGGGAACCCAAAACCATCTCTTACAATAAGTAATCACCAGTTAGAAAATGTCAAAGACAAAAGCTTTTAGGTGTATCTGTAGATGTTATGCTGTTCTTCCTTTCAGTTCAAAGATAGTCATGACATCACTAACTGGTTTGGTTTCTGTGAGCATGTGAGTGACCAATAAGGCCAATATGTGCTTTGAACTGTCTGTGGCACACTTGACAGGAAATGCTGCTTGGGTCAGCAACACAAAGGCTTTGTAGATCTTATCTAATTTCAAGGATTTACAAATCCACTTGCCTGACTCCCAGGACAAGCTCATATTTAGCTCGAGCAGGCTCAAGTTTCCAAGGGACTTGTGGGCAAGTCCAAAAATTGATAAAGAGAGGGAAAAACAGGTCATGTTCTGTTCATAATGCTTTATGTTCTGCAAGTTTTATACCCTGTGATCTCTCCAAAGTAAATATATCTGCACCATTATTTAGTGTTTATATGTACCGCATTCTTCTACTACATAACTGGCCACAGTTTCTTTCATCATTCATATGTAATTTCCATCTTGTAGCCAATGTCAAAGGTCATTCTCGCATTTTCTCATGCAGACATGATAATGTGAACACTTACCATTTAAAGCAAGTTTTGACAAATAAGGAATAAATATTTATATTTTAACTTACCAGTTACATTTTAATTGTAATATTGGTATATATCTGGGATTAGCTCCTCTCCGGGTCCTAATCTAGCCTCAGGCAGTTAGTGAGCTTGCCGACTCTAAGTAATCGGTTAGTCAAAGATTGTTTTAATGCATGTCACCGATTTTAAGGTGAGTAGGTGTTAATTGTTAATAATGTAACTCCTGAGATTTCTTTGACAGATGTGTTTGGAAATAAAAGGCACTCGTCTCTAATGATTAACCACCAGAAAGATTTTGTTCAAAGCATGATTGATGTACTGAAAATGGATGAGCTAAAACTTGACTTAGAATCACTGAATGCAGTGTTTATGATCTGTTGTTTATGTGATAATTACAGGAGACCGATACTTACTGCTTGGCAAATAATTAAATGGATAAAAACAAGTGTTTTCAATTTTAAAAGCTGTCATGTCAAACATTTTGATGCATGTTGCCGATAATTGATAATTGTTTAGTAAATGGATACAATAAGTGTTCACAAATCCTTCAGTTGTGAGTATAAATAAATCATTACACTCTAGGTTTCATTATTGTTGATGTAGTTGATGAGATGAGTCTGTTATCTTAAATAGGCAAAAAAAGGAATTTCTTTAAAATATCCCATATTTTATTTTATCTTATATTTGTTTACTCATGTTAGGATAATATGTTTGGGGCAAGCTCAGATTTCCCAAGGGCAAGTTCAAGTTTCCAGTCAGCTTGCCCAGGGCAAGCTGACTTTTATAAAATGTGTAAATCCCTGAATTTACAAAAGGATGACGATACTGGCAATATTTGTCACCATTATCTAAATTTGCCCTACTTGGTAGAATAAAGAAATATGCCTGAAACTTGTATCCTATATTATAGTGCATTTGTTCTTCCAACTCTGAATTATTGTTCTACTGTATGGGGATTAGCTGCCAAATCTCAGCTTCATAGGATTTATAAACTTCAGAAATGGGCAGCTTGTGTTATTTTAGATGCACCTATTGATTCATCAAAAGCATTGTTTACGAAACTATAATGGGTTAGAATACAAGAGGATTGATTTTCACAAGGCAGTCTTGTACATATATATATATATATATATATATATATATCTACATGGAGCTGCACCAGAATATCTACAGGATTTATTCAGGCCTTATTCAACACTCTACCAGTTGAGGTCAGCATCATATGCAGGGTCTATAACTGAAAATTTTAAGGGGAAATCCCCTCTTCATTTGAAACAAATTTCTGAACATTAGGAGGGATTTTTAGTGAAGAGACAAAAGTTATACTTGAAAATATGATGTGTAATTGTTGTACATTCATTTGATTTTTTGGTGTGATTTTTGAGAAATGGTGTGAATTCCACAATTGCACATTCTAGAATAGACCCTACACATGGAAACCTTCATCCACCAAAACAAGAACAGAGAGCAGTTGGAAAAAAGCTTCCAGTAATATGGTACAGGTCTGTGGAACAAACATACATTGCATATAAAATCTGCTGAAAATATTATAGTGTTTAAGAAGAGATATCATGAGTATGTACATGTTACTAATAGATTTTAACTGAATTAAGTATTTATAATTCTAAAGACATGTTAAAATAGTAATTACTAATAACTTTTTGTTATACATGTACTTGTTAAGAGGGCCTCAAGAGACAATAGTCTTTGACTAAATGAGTTACCCACAATAAATACATGTTAAGTATTATTATTATTAATTTTTATTATTTATTTTTCATATGTATAATAAGAAGACAATATCAGAATCTTTATTACACTGTGGACATATATTATAAAATTACCAGAACAGTGAGTTACTTATCCGAGATAGATATGTGACCTAGCTATAGTTAAATATCTCCGACATTCTTTTTTTCTCTTTTGCTTAGGTCATTGTTAAAGTTTCTTGTTAACCAATTTATAGTAGTACAATGTTTACCATGTATACTCGCTTATAAAGCAGTTCCAACTGCAAACTACTTAAACCCAGATCTGCCATCGCATAATGTGCCAGCAGATTTGACTATGCAGTTTGTTAGGAATAATCAGTACAACAAACAACATAGACCCTGATCTGCCAGCACATTATGTAATGGCAGATCAGGATCTTTGTTGTTTGCAGTTTGACTTGACATATAAGCGAGTATATACGGTATGTAAAGAATTTCACACCATTCTGTATTGTAATGGTTGCTCTATATTGATCTATGGCTCCCTTGTTAAACTAACTTAATACTAGACTTGGTAAATCTATTTATCCCAGAGATATAGGTGGCATTATTATAAATTCACTAGCTCTAAATCCCTTGATCCTGCCAACACACTGTAATCCCTTTATAGAGTCACTTGCTTGACCTGGAACCTTACTTACAGTCATTAGTATTGACTGGTTCTCTAGGTGTTAGCTTTTAGTTCTATGTATCTGACATGACTGTAATACTCAGGGAGGAATTCCTTCATCAACTAATGTAACTGAGCCACTTGTCAATCAGACTTGTATAGATATGTCATCCCTGAGTTTTATTGGTGTAGTAAACATTTAATGATTCTAAGTCAAGTTTTAGCTCATCCAGCTGAAGGTCATGTGAGCTTATGGCACGCATCCATCATCCATTGTGCATATTCCGTTGTGTCCGTCTACATTTACCATATTTCTGACATCTCCAAACTGCTGTGACAATTTAAATCAAAACTTTGTTCTGATGTTTCTGTTTCCCTTAGCAACCAAAAGTAATTTTAGGAATCATTGATGTTTCTTTAGACATATTCAGTCAAAGTTGTGTTTTTGATAGCTTCCTAAGTATTTGGTGTCCATAGCAACAAAGTAGAAAATGTACTGTATTCTGCTTAATAAACACCCATGTATCAATAAATGCCCCGCGGGAATATAATACACTTGCCTTAATAAACACCTTGGGGGATTATAACCAAGTGTATCTGCAATATAGGAATTCAATAAAAAATGCAAAAATTTACATTCCATAACTGTCAAATTTTACACATGATGCCCACAAATGGAAGAATTCAAGAACAAAGCATGACTTTGCAGGTGCCATGCCATAAGACCCTTTGCAAATCTACATAATATGTATGAATACATGTATTTGGCACAAAAATTATATCAGCATTAAGGCTGCAAAGTTTTCCAAACTGTCTGAACGTGTACTTTATACACTAACCAAAATGATGCCATTTAATCAAACCAGTTAAAAACTCAACCTTCCCCAATCTGCATGTTAGGCTTACACCTGATGACTATTTATATGTAAGCCATTGATAGTGTGCACGCCATGTCTCATTCAACTTGCGATTGTTTCATTTGCTGTTTGTCTTTCATCACTTATTATGACAGGATTCAGTTTTTAAGACATGCCTTTTGCTGAATACATCTAATATTTTAATTCAAACATCCTTAGGATCATTGTGGTATTGTTTCTTACTTCTACAATTATGTACATGATGAAAAAATTGATAATGCAACCAGATGTACTGCCTGTACATGCACATCAGCTAACACCAGATGTATCATATGCATGTTCATTTACACAGTTACCTATTTTGTAAACATTTACAGGCAGTAAACCAAACTCAGCCATTTAGACATGTAAATGTTTACAAGCTAATCCATTTAGACATGTAAATGTTTACAAGCTAATCCATTTAGACATGTAAAATTTTACAAACTAATCTATTTAGACATGTAAATGTTTACAAACCAATCCATTTAGACATGTAAATGTTTACAAACAAATCCATTTAGACATGTAAATGTTTACAAACTAATCTATTTAGACATGTAAATGTTTACAAACTAATCCATTTAGACATGTAAATATTTACAAGCTAATCCATTTAGACATGTAAATGTTTAGAAACAAATCCATTTAGACATGTAAATGTTTAGAAACAAATCCATTTAGACATGTAAATGTTTACAAACTAATCCATTTAGACATGTAAATGTTTACAAACTAATCCATTTAGACATGTAAATGTTTACAAACTAATCCATTTACATCTGTAAGCCTTAATCAGCTTATGCTGTAGTTTCCATAGTTTGGGTGATGTTTCTATTTTGTCTCTAGCGGACCACATCATCTGAGAGCTTGAAAGTACCCAAATGTGCACTCTGAGAGAACAAGATATTCCTACTGTTTGACTCATAATATAGATGCACCCTCCTCCTTATTTTCATGTGCCAGGTGCATGAATTCAACAGAATTCGGTATTTTTTAATTTCATCCAAAATGGCTGTGCCAGTTTTGATCAAACCTTTTTGGACTCGTCCCCATTAAATGTTCAGCCAAGATTGTGAGTTTTTTTTAATACTTTTATAGCAGGTATTTTTTTGAGGACATAAAATTGGGCAGTTGTTCAAAAACAGGTAAGTTTAGTTTTGTCTAGCTATATTTTAGAAAATGCTGATCCCGAGAGGCTTAAATATAGAAAGTGGTAAATTTGTATTGGATTTATATTCAAAATCTCTAAGACCACTAAATCATAAAATTTCTCCACTGCTAAAATTTTCAGTTCTATGGTATTTGGCTTTCATGGCAACCATTTGAAAAATGTATTTTTGATGACTCAAACAAAAATGCTGGTCCAGTTTCGATCAAACTTTGTAGCAATGTTCCTAGAACATGATGTATCAATGAAGCTTTGTGATTTCCTCGCAACTCTTTGTCATGCATAGGAAGCAGATGGAAAAGTATTTTTGACATCTCCAACAACACTGGGCTAATTTTGATCAAAGTTTGAAGGAATATTCCATAGGAAATGTTCTACCAAAGTTGCATCTTTGTAGGCTTCCCAAGCAGTTGTTTGGCTTCCAGAGCCACAAGGTGGTAAATGTGTTTTAGCTCTACTGGTCAATGACCAGAAGAGGTTATACAATGGCCTGTTGTCCATCATCCATCCGACTGTCTGTCCATTGTCCATCTGCTAGCATATGTTTCTTATTGCTGCTCCCCCTAAGTTGCTTGGAGATTGGCCATGATACTTAACACACATTCATTCCAAGGTCTAAAACAAATGCTGCCATTTGGGCATCTAGTGTGACTGCTATGATGGCTACCCAGTATCTTGAAAATTCTTTTATCGCTACTCATCCTGAACAGATGGTCTTATCAACATGTGGTTTTCACTAAAAGACTTCTTATGATATGTAGATGGTCCTAAATGAACATTTTGATGATGGTGGCTATCTTGAAATTCTTGTTCTTGTAACTCTTCCTGAACAGATGGTCATATCAACATGAGGTTTCCATTGAGAGGTTTCTTATTGTATGTAGATGGTCTTAAATGAAACTGGTTCTGATATGATGTCCAATATGACCAGTGCCACATCTAGAAAATCATATCACTACTCCAGAACTTAAAAGCTTCATAGGGTACGTAGCTGGTCCTAAATTAAAATGATGATCTAACCTCCAATATGGCCACTGTGGTGGTCCTCTTGAAAAATTCATTATCGCTGCTCCTTCTGAACAGATGGTCATATGAACATGGGGTTTTCACTTGAAGAGTTCTCATCATATCGAGTTGTTTCTAAATATAAATTGTGCTGATCTGACTAGGAGCAAATAGTGTCCATCTGACCAGG
Source organism: Margaritifera margaritifera (assembly GCA_029931535.1). Lineage (NCBI taxonomy): Eukaryota > Metazoa > Mollusca > Bivalvia > Unionida > Margaritiferidae > Margaritifera > Margaritifera margaritifera. Next base: position 2,469,967 of record JAQPZY010001484.1, read on the forward strand.
AGCCACAGTGGTTCATTGGTTAGTATACCAGACTCATGACCAGAAGTGAATAGGTTTGAGCTACCAGCAGATCAGCCCAGGTCAGTTACCATTATGTCCCTGGGCAAGGCACTTTACTAAAATTGCCTCAGCACAATATAACCTTCACATTTGCTGTGCCATAAAACACCAAACCAAACTAAGCAAAATTCTTTTCACTACTCCTTCTGAACAGATGGTGGCAATAAGATGGGATTTTCACTAAAAGAGTTCCTGTTATAGATAGTTGGTCCTAAATGAAAATGGTTCCTATCCGACCTCACAAAATGGTCACCATGGTGGCAATCTTGAAATTCTTTTTATGGCTACTCCTCCTGAACAGATGGTTGTATTGACAAAGCCAAATGGGTTTTCACTAAAGCATTTTTAATGATATGTAGTTTGTTCAAAATGAAAATGGTGCCGATCTGACCTCATCAAATAGATGCCACTCTAGCATCTTAAATCTTGTTATTGCTTCTTGTCCTAAACTGATAGTCATATTGATATGGGATTTCCATTAAAATACTTATCGTGTTATGTAATAGATCCTAAATGACAATGGTGTCAATATGACCTTCCAGTATGGCTTAGAGCTGTAGATAAGCAGGGCATTGTGTATTTTATGCAAACAAATTGACTAAAAACACATAAAGACTTTTTTAATTTTCAAATTATGCAGAACAATTTTATTTTACACATTTAGTTCAAGGCTGTCAGTATATTGGTCCTGTCATAAGCACAGTCCATGTTTAATTATGGTGTGTTCGATTAATATAAACCATGATATCAGGACAAGTTCTGGATGCTTCATGCACATGTGAAATGATAGTACTTGATGACTTTAAGAAGACAACCAAAGCCATATAATTGAATGCACTGAATTAATCCTGGTCACTAAGCCATTTTACGCATTCTAAAAGGCACAATTAATGTCTTGATGATGGAGACTCAGTCTTGTATAAGTTTATGTTTTGCAGTGTTCACAATATATCCCATCAAATTTTTAAAAACGCAGTTGGTTTAAAACCAATACATTAAATTGTTATCTAGAACTCTGTGGCTTAGTTGTGGCAGCTACTTCACCTGAAAGGATGGTTGTGTTGACATGGGGTTTTCACTAAAACACTTCTTTAAATATTTAGATTATCCTAAATTAAAATTATGCCAATCTGACCTCCAAAATGGTTGCCTTGGCATCGATTTCGAAAATCTTTCGTGACTTTTTTCCTAAACTGCAGGTTTTATCAACTTAAGTTTTTAACTTTATAACACAATAACAATATATATAGGTGCTGCTGAATGAAAATGGTGCAGATCTGACCTCCAATATGACAACCATAGCCACATCTATGTAAAAACTTATCACAAATCCTCTTGAATGAATGCTGACATTGACAAATTTGACATCAGTTTAAAACACTTCTTGCAATGTGTAATTGGTCCTGACTAAAATGATGCAGATCTGACCACCAACATATCCACACCGTTGTGAATGAGTCTGAAAACCAGACCTACTTGACTTCGTGCACTGATTGCATTTTTGTACTTCATTGAGCTTATGAACACAATGACTTGCACATAAAAAAATGTTTAGCAATAAACAAGTTGATAATTAGCATTCAGACATTGATTTTAAGACCAGACTCAGGGTTTTATGTTTGGTGGCTTGTGAGCATGATAACACAAACAATTATGAATGGATTTTTATAAAATCCAGTTTGTGGATATATTTCATGAATACCTGAAATAATGCCAGTTCAATAAATTGGGTATTGTTTGAAAAAATATTAATAGAGGTCACCAAACTTAGTATGTGGGTAGATCTTGATAGTAATAATAAGTATGATCTTCTATCCATGATGTCATGTTAAAGGTCAAAGGCCATGACACCAATTTTTGTACTGCAATTAGAAGTGAACATGCTGACTGGTATTTATAAGAAAATGTTTTCATTACTAAATTTGGTATGTTGGAGTTTCTCCAGAACTTCAGAGATGGTTTCAGTATTCAGCAACTAAAAAGAATAAAATGTGAGTAGAAACAGACTTAATATAGAATCCTGTACATTTATTTTGGCCAGCAGAGTGTGAGTCCTTTTTATGGACTCATGTTGAAATCTTTAACATAGAATCCTACAAATTTATTTTGGCCAGCAGAGTGTCAGCCCTTTTTATGGACTCGTGTGGAAATCATTAATATAAAGTTGTTGTTAATGGCTTCTGTGGTAACTATATGTTTGTTTCTAGGCTATTGTGATGCAGGTACAGTCTCAAACCCAGTTGAGCCTCTTGTTGGAGGACAAGAATCAGTGCTCAAAAAGCAATACAGTTAAGGTTGCTTCCTTAGATGTCAATAGGCATTACTGATGTAAAAATCTTGGATTATTTAATATAAAGACTAAAATGGCAGGGTTAATTCTAGGCTGCACTCTTGTGCCAATTACTCTTATTTTTCATCTTTGGTGCAAAAAAGTTCTCTCCATGGCACCCATAGAGCGCATATATATATTGTATTATGTCAATAGATTACAATGATTACTAGTATACGATTAGTTTCAGTTATACTTTACATGATTGATATGCATTTGTACATGTAGATAAAAGGTTATTATATGATGTACTGAAAAAGAGATCTTTTTGAAAGATATATTTTTTGTAAGGAAATTTATTTCTTTAAAAGGAAATAGATGCTTTTGGTAATTCTTTCTTTGATATTGTACTCAATCTTCATAGTTCTCCCTAAATTGTAAACATTAGTTTGTTACTTAAAAGACCATATCTTGCAGGACAACCTCCTTTTCAAACACCTAGCATGAAATGGAGTTAATCCAGCTTGGTGAAGTGAAATCTGTTGAATGAAAAACCAAGAGTGAGACTGAAGACTATACATGTGGAGATTTTGGTGTGGTTTAATTTTCATAAATTATAGGAATCTGATCGCAAATACAAAAATGTAACTTCTTGGAAATTCAGTTATTAAAATAAGACACATTGCAGTATTGAAAAACCAAAAAAATTGAATAATGCAGATTTTTCAAAATTGTAAATTCACAAAAATTTGACAATAGATAAATTTTCTATATACATTATATTTGATAAGATAGTTTGTATGTGTTTCACCATCTAGTTATGACCCTACTGCGATAGCAGAATGGGATATATTGTTTGCCTGCTCTCCATCTCTGTGTTCAAACAGCTTTATGTCTGTATTTCTGTTCAGCCATCCTGAATATGTTTTTAGCAGGATAGTATAAAAACTATTTAATTTAGAGCCATGAAATTTGACACACTTTTTTTTTATCAAGGTAATATATATCCCATTCTGCTATCGCAGTAGGGTCATAACTAGATGGTGAAACACATACAAACTATCTTATCAAATATAATGTATATGGAAAATTTATCTATTGTCAAATATGTAGATGACCTGATTAGACTTTCAGGTCATTGCGACAGTTTTTCAATTTTTTTTACACATTTTTGAACTTTTTGAACTTAGACTTTTTTTTTACACAAACCTTTTTAGCGTGATTAAGCAAAATCTACTTAAGGTAGGAAAAAATTAAATTTGGTATGCATGTTTGTATGCACATGTAAATGATCTGTTTTGATCTTCATGCCAGTGTAGCAATTTTTTAAAATTTTTGGGACTTTAACTTTTTTGGTCTGAAGTGGGGGACATGTGAATTTTACAAACACAAATCTAGTTATAAACCTTCTCTTGTATAACTATTTACTTTTATTCCAAAAATTATTGCTGAACAATTTTTAAATTTTGGTCAGGATAAATTGGTTACATAAATGTTTCAATGCAGGTCAAATAATATGTTGGTAAATATCAGATCTGTATGGTAAATATTGACATTGTAATTGGAGGTTGAACTTTGAAGTCATTTGAATGCTAAAATGAAATTTCTTGCGATTGTTTGCGTTTGGTGGGCCTTGAATGTGTGGCAGATTATTTCAAATTTAAAACAAGACCTATCATGTAATGTTAATCATACAGATATCGAAGGTTCCAAAGGTTACACAATAAAGTTGACTTGTCTTTTGAATTGTTGTAAATTTCAGTAGTATGGTAAATTATTTATATTACGGTCATATGGATAATTGAGTGACTTACTGATTGACTCTCTCTCTAACTCAGTAGCTAGTTTGTGTGCTGGACTCAAAATCAGTGAGTTGCATGTTTGAATCCTGCCCAGACCAGATTGGCTAAGGTTCTGTAGTGTGTCTTTGGGAAAGGCATTTTACTTTCATTGCCACAACATTGAATGGTCTTTAAGGTGCTGATCTGCCAATAAACACCAATTAAACAATCAAACAAAACTCTCAATCAATAGCACATATGCATGCTAATGCACATATTGTGCAATGTCATGCCGAAACACACATTTGGATGTCACAACAGGATACACAGTTCTATCACTAGCAGCTTTACAAATCCCAACAATAAAAATGTAACAGGTATTATAATTTTCATGTTATTTTGTCTAATAGATCCTGCTTATTTTGTGTTTCAGATGTAAAGAGGAATGAATTTCTCCACAAACTCTTGCTGAAGTTGGATCCTAGACAGCACTTCTTTATATCCAAATTTTTAGCAGTGAGTTCAACAAACATTTTATAATAGAAACATCTGTGGCTCACCTAGAGATCAGATTTCAATAAGAAACAGTCAGTATATACATTTGGTAGATAAAAAAGACTGTAATTCTTTCATTTGTATGGTAATTTTGCATTATTTAAATTATTTAATTTGAATTCACATGTTTCACTTACAGACTTTTATGCGTCAATTTTGTATCAATAATTATATATCAGTTATGAATGCTGTAGCATGCTGGCTTCCTTTTCTTAGTGCACACTTACATCACCTAATTAGGTAATTGTGTTTGGAACATTAAATTAGGTAATTGCTTTTGAACATTAAATTAGGTAATTGCTTTGGTTCTTAGCTTCTTATGACAGCACTTCAGTAACAACATGGCAGCTATGAGGGCTTTTGTGTTTTACAAGCAGAATTAAGGGTGGGGGGAGAGAGCCTGTAGTATTGCAACTTAATGTGCTTCCTTTTTTTAACACTGTTCATGGGAGCTCTAAAGTGACCTACATTATAAGTGATGTCACCTTATACTGAGAGATGTTCTAACAAGTCTCATAACAGTGACCCACATTCTAAGTGATGTCACCTTATAATGAAGGATGTTCTGAAAAGGCTGTGTCATAAAAGTACAGAAAACACAACAAATGATGAAACCACACGATAATTAGTTTACAACAGCCGGAAGTTAAATCAGTTGAAATAAATTTACTAGCAGTGGAGGTTGTTGAGTTGAACCTAGATGCAGCAGGCCAATTGTCGCAGGCAAAAGTAGATGATTAAGATTTAGAAATCAGATCTTGAATTGATCTCTATAACTAGCTAGACTCCAAAACATTATGAGATGCAGTTTCAGGTGCCTCTTCATGATTACATAATGATGATTGAATTACATTGTTTTTTAAATAAGTAATTATTTAGAATAGAATATTTCTTCTCATTATATTTATAGTATTGGGGTGGTTCACATTTTTCACAAGTTATAAGTTGTCTGAATTCACAAAAATTAATGGGGCAAGTCTTACATTTTTAGGAATGTTGTTCCTCAAAGATAAAGTCGAAATAAGATACGACCCCTTAATATTTCTAATCTTAAATTTAAATTTGGAAACCACATCTATTTATTAGGTTATAAGTTGTTATATAGGCAGTGAGAGGTGGTAATAGATCATAAAGATAAAAATGGGTGTTGACCATAGTTTTATAAAAAGGTACCTAATTTATGAAAATTTCAGCTATTGCATAATTTTGGCCAGTAACAATTGATGCTGCCTCTAATTGGAGATTTTTCTAATCTATCTCAGTCTTCTTGAGAACAACCATTCTAGACACCATTCAGCATTCTGTAAATGTGGTCATATAAAAGACAAGTACCGTATATACCAGCATATAAGCCACGTCCAAATGCAAACAACATAGACCCTGATTTGCCATCACATAATGCGCCGGCAGATCAGAGTCTATGTTGTTTGTTCTACTGAAAAACTACATAAACCCAGATCTGCTGGCACATTATGCAATGGCAGATCTGGGTCTATGCAGTTTACATTTGGTGTCAACCTATACTAGAGTATATACAGTATATTTTTTTTTAAAGACTTGGGGATAATTTGATTCATAATGCTCTAAGTGATCTTATCATTTTGGATACAGAATTAAATAGATCATCTATATGTGATGACCATTGTCCATCACTATGAAAACTTACACCTAAATGTTTATGACATCATGTAAAGTGAAGTTTTTCCTTGTCTAAGATTATATTTGGGAGGGAAACTGACAATATAGTAGTAAAAAGCATTGCTTCTGTTTTGTTGGGATTAAACTTTTACTAGCCATTGGTTAGACCAGACTTTTACGGTTTCAATATCAGTGTTCAAAACATATTCAGTTTCATCATTAATATTGTTTATATATAGAAGAAAGACTATCTGCTCTAAAACTGACCCTTATGGAACTCCTGCTTGAACTGGCTTAAATTGCAATTGACATGAGTTTTGCCTTAAAACTGACCCATACGGAATACCTGCTTGAACTGGCTTAAATTGCAATTGACATGAGTTTTGCCTTAAAACTGACCCATACGGAATACCTGCTTGAACTGGCTTAAATTGCAATTGACACGAGTTTTGCGCTAAAACTGACCCTTATGGAACACCTGCTTGAACTGGCTTAAATTGCAATTGACACGAGTTTTGCGCTAAAACTGACCCTTATGGAACACCTGCTTGAACTGGCTTAAATTCTAATTGACACGAGTTTTGCCCTAAAACTGACCCTTGTGGAACACCTGCTTGAAATGGCTTAAATTCTGATCGACATGAGTTTTGCCCTAAAACTGATCCTTATGGAACACCTGCTTGAAATGGCTTAAATTCTGATCGACATGAGTTTTTCCACACACACTGTTTTCACTCAAGACAGGTAGCTTCTAAACCATTCCTGAAGTGGATGTCTGATTCATTGGTTCTTAGTTTGTACAAAATACTATGATGCCAAACCAGGTCAAAAGCCTTAGAGATATTGCAGATGACCATGCATATATTGTCATCATTATTAAGAGCTCCACAAATTGATGATGAATATAGATTAGCTGGTGAGTAATAGATTGACAGGGTAGGACTCCTAACTGATACTTGTAAAGTTAATCATTTTCATAAATATAATTACACAAGTACCGTATATACTCGCGTATAACAATGGTCCAAATGCAAACAACATGGACCCTGTTCTGTTGTTGCATAATGCTCCAGCAGATCAGGGTCTATGTTGTTTGTTCTATTGATTAGTCCTTATAAACTGCATAGACCCAGATCTGCTGGCGCATTATGCGACGGCAGATCTGGGTCTATGCTGTCTGCAGTTGGTATCAGCTTATACACGCGTATATACGGTATTTGAATATGACCATCATTGCAATGGTGCAAACATAGACTGCTTTATGCCTATTACAACTTAAAGTTAAAATTTTGAAGTCGGATCAAAACCAGTCTGAACTTCCTGCCTAGATTGTGTGGAGAATCAACACTAAATCTTATGTTGAAAAGACCAAAGTTCATCCGCATGACATAAAAAAAAAATAATTAAACAAATTCTAAATACCAAGAAATCATGGAGGGAAAAAGAATTCATAAAGGTTTGTAATATTTGGGTCTCATTATCTCATGTTACTTTAAAATGGTAAAATCTGATACAGGTTTATATTGAAGGAAACTGTAGGTACATGTACTCTTAAAACACTGGTAGTTATGCAAGGTGGTCTTTGCAGCCCAGGCAGCATAAGTACACTTGACTGAAGTTCCAACCATTTTTTTTTAACTAATGTGCCTTATATATGATTTCAACAAGAATCAAACTTTGTACATGACATTGCTCTCAACCTAACCCACTCTCCATGCAGGCTACAAATGAACTTTCATAGTTGCTTCAGCTTGTCTCTTGAATACACATGGGTGTCCTGTAAGTGGAGCAGTAGTTAATGAGGTAATTTTACCCCATTTGACAATAAAAGTGCCCAAATTGAGGTATGACCCATAGGGGAGATACAATTTGTTGGTACTTTCCTATCTTGGATAAAGCTGAATGATACCTTTTTTGCCAGAATAATGTTTTCTATGGGATTATCACACACTTAAGGTTTACAATCTCATCAGTGATAAATTTCTTTGAAGCATTTTAAAGCAAAAACTTGTTTGGTTTGTTCCTTGGCAAGTGATGTATTTATTGTCAGGTGTTGCTTCTGATAATAAAACATGGGAGCACAGTAAAGATATAAAATTTAGCAATAAAGTTATATACAAAAGCTTAAAGCACAAGTCATAAATGAGTTTGATGTTTTAATTGTTTGCTTTCCTTGTTTTTTTAATCCACATATTCAACTCCTAATTCTACTTTCATTTCATAATGATAAAATTTCAATAGTCAGTGCAAAAATGTATGTCCATAAACTGAAATATGGCCTTCAAAATTGTATTTATTACAGTTTGCAACAACAGTTTATTCCATGTCCGAGCATTAAAATGTCAAATCCATCTTAATCTTGCTAGATAAAATCTGGCACATGTCATAAGCCTAAACTTGAATGTAATCATGCATTTACAGACATTGCATATCTTGATTTATCTTAATTTTCTATAATGATAACAAGTTTTGACAAAATTCAATGTTTGATGAGATCAATAACTTTCATTTGTCAACAGCTTGCCATAGTGATCACTTAGGCATTCATGTACATTGGTCCACACCCTTGATGAACCTTAATGTTAATGTTTATTACTTACTATATATACTTGCGTATAATCTGGGCCCCAATGAAAACAACATAGACCATGATCTGCCGTCGCATAATGTGCTGGCAGATCAGGGTCTATGTTGTTTGTTCTACTGATTAGTCTTTACAAACTGCATAGACCCAGATCTGCCAGCGCATTATGTGATGGCAGATCTGGGTCTATGCAGTTTGCAGTTGGTATTGGATTATACGCGAGTATATACGGTAGCTAAATAAAAGTCATACTTGACAAAAAGGTTGTCTGTTGTAATTAAATTTGAAATCAAGTTTTAGGAGAAAAAGATAACTGAAAGAAATTCTCATTTTAGCTGATAGCTGAACTGTTTTTTGAGAAAAATATCAATAAAACATGCAGTAAAAGTGGACTTTCAATTATTAAATTTCGTTTTCACCAAGAGTCCTATTTTGACATTATTTATGTTTTGTATGTTAAATTCTGAGAGTCGTTGGTTAGAATTGGCTACTGGTATTGATTTAAGTTTTCATACTCCAAGCATAAATTTTATATCTGAACACAGGTTAGGAGCCACAGAGACTTTCTTGCCTTGTTGCCAGAGAAGCTAGCTCTGAAAATCCTAAGTTACCTGGCAGTCAGAGAGTTGCTTATTGCTGCTAATGTAAGTCATTTTAAAGAATTTTTTGTTATATCAAGATCACTTAATTACAAATGTCCTGTTTATATAAATTGGTACTGTTCTCCAATGCATTTAGTGCTCTCTTCATTTCTTGCCACTTGATTTTGATATGCCTGTCATAAGGCAGAGCGAATTATGTTATGATGTTGTCTATCTGCCTGTCTGTTACCTGTTTCATTTTTGCACAATTACTCAAGTTGTCCACCATTTACAGTTTCTAACCATTGTTTGAACTTGGGTTAAAGAAGAACCACATCGGTTTTGGGATTACAAAAAAAAGTGAAAGGTCAAGGTCACTATGACTGAAAGAAGAAATATGGTTTCTGCACAATAACTTGATTTCTCTACTACACTGGGTCTATTCTAGAACTTAAAATTTAGGGGAACTTCTATTTCAGTTCAACGGGTGATTTTTTTTATTACATGGATTTAATGAAGAAATAAATTTAGGGTTTGCAAATATGATACAAGATTTTCACACAGTCAGTTGATTTTTTTGGCACGATTATTTAGAAATCAGCATGAATCCCACAACTGCACATTCTAGAATAGATCCTGTCAACAGTTACCAAACTTTGTAGATGACTTGCTCTTCCAATTGATTTGGGTGTCAAAGGTCAAGATCACTGTGACTGAAAGAAGAAAAATGGTTTCCACACAATAATTTGAGTTCTTCACTATCTATAGTTACTAAACTTTGTGCATGGCTTGCACATAGAGTAAAAAAGAAGCCTCTTGATATCAGGGTCAACAGGTCAAAAGTAAAGGTCACTGTGACTGAAAGCAGAAATATGATTTCACTATAGTTTTCTACCATCAACAGTTATCAAACTTTGTGGATGGCTTGCACTTGGTGTAAAGATGAATCTTATAGATTTCAGGGTAAAAAGGTCAAGGTCACTGTGACTGATTTATGGGTTTTAATGCCATACATGGCAGCCAGTATATTTGGTGGAGGAAGAACCTGGGAAGAACCACTGACCCACTGGAAGCTACTGGCAAGCTTCATCACATACCCACATTGGCCCAGCCCGAGATTCGAACTCACGTGGACAGAGGTGAGATGTCAGTGATCTGTAAAGGTGAGCGCCTTAGACCACTCAGCCACCAGGGTACCCCACTGTGACTGAAAGATGAAAAATGGTTTCTGCACAATAACTTGAGTTCTCCACCATCTACAGCTACCAAGCATTGTTGATAACAAGCAATTGGGGTATGAAAGAACCCTGATGATTTGGGGGTCAAAGATCAAAAGTCAAGGTTACTTGGACTGAAAGAATAAAAATGGTTTCTGCATAATAACATTAGTTCTATATCACATACCTTGACCAAACTTTATTGATGGTTTGCATTTGGGGTAAGAAAAAAGCCAGTATATTTTGGAGTCAAAAGGTCAAAGGTCAAGGTCACTTGACTAAAAGAAGAAAAATGGTTTCCACACAATAACATTAGTTTTACATGACAGACCTGAACCAAATTGTGTGGATAGCTTGCACTTATGGTAAGAAAGAAGCTTATTGATTTGGGAGTAACAGGTCAGGGTCACTGATGGAAAGAAGGAAAATGGTTTCTGCATCAAAATTTCAGTTAACCACCATGAACCATCACCAAGGTTTGTGGACGACTTGCACCTTGGGAAAGAAAAAAGCCTATTGATTTGGGGGTCAGAAGGGCAAAGATCACAGTCATTAACTCAAAAAAGAAAACTTTCACTTAAGATATGGAAGAGGCCTATATGTTTTGGGGCCCAAAAGTCAAGGTCATTGTGGCTCAAAGAGAAATTGGTTTTGCAGACTAACTTTTGTTGTAGAGTATGTTTTTTGATCAAACTTTGTAGAGGCTTGCACTTAGGGTAATAAAGAAACCTACAGGTTCTGGGGTCTGTAGGTCAGAGGTCATGGTCAAGTCAAGTCTAAGAAGAAAATAATGGTTTCTGCACATAATGTTTAGTTCAAGTCTGCATTCCTTAACCTAAAGATCAAGGTCATTGAGACCCATTAGTTATTAATGTCCAGAGTGAACCATACCCTATGAGTGCCTACATAGAGGACTTTTAAATATGGGAGGTTGGCATATAATGTTCCTTCACTGTACTCTTGTTTACTGCCTTTGGTTTACCATCATTTGGACAATCTTACTTTACACCATGCTTGATTTTTTTGCCATTTTCCTACTTGAACAAAAATGGGCACAAAATAAATTGAGCACTATATTTGCAAAGTGTTTTCTTTTTCTTAGTTCTACTGGTCATAAACCAAAAGAGCTTATAGAATGGTCTGTTTATCCATCATGAGGCATCCATCCATTAGCACAGGTTTGTTTTTTTATTACTACTCCTCCCAAACTACTTGGAGGATTGCCATGAAACTTTACACATACGTTAATCCCAAGGTTTAGATGGTCCTGAATGAAAATGGTACCTGCTCAGACATCCAATATGGCTACCATAGCAGCCATCTTGACAGTCTTGTTGTAACTACCCCGTCTGAATGGATGGTCATATCAACTTAGGGTTTTCACTTAAAGACTTCTTATGATGTCTAGTTGGTCCTAAATGAAAATGGTGATGGTCTGATGTCCAATATGGCTACCACAGTGGCTAGTTTGAAAAACTTATTGCTTAAGAATATCAGAGATGGTTTTAACACTCAGCAGTGACAAAGAAGAAATGGTTTTGTCTTGAATTTCTGGAAATTCTTTTTGGACTGTAGAGCATCAGTCCCTTCAAGGGACTCTTGTTTTAAACAAACTTGTCGGAAAATATTCCTTTTTAGTCATGGTCTCATTATTTGTCTAGCTTTTAGTCACTGTCTGTCTGTCTATCAAGCACACCTATATGTAAAATGAAATAATCATGTAATAAACTACTCTGTGTTCAGTTGATACTGAAAGGTCACACTGTGTTGATTATTTTCACTCCCCATACTGGTTTGGAGAGAATGAATAGGCCCAATGTGCCCTCCTCTATGTTGTAAGAGGCAACTAATGGAGGTACCCTGAATTTCTTAGGATGTATCCTGTGATGCTGTTCCAGCTAAGGTCTTGAACTTTTTAAAATATTACGGTATATAGAGAAACAGTTTGTCTTATATTTTAATGATTTTACTCTTTTTTTGCCATTGTTTATATTTTTTATGCTTGGAGAGGTGGGGGTGGTGTGACAGGGTTTGTAACATCTTTACCTTGTATCTTTTGTCTCATGGTGGATATTACATTTAGTTGGAGGGGCTGGTCTTTTGGCAAAGAGCCATTTTTACCTCTAGCTTATGGGATGGCCTGTTGTCCATCATCTGTCATTCGTTCATCCATTAGCAGAAGTTTGTTAGCACTAATTCTCCTAAACTACTTGGGGGATTGCCATAAAACTTTACACATACATTCATCCCAAGGTCTAGCAGGTCCTAAATGAAAATGGTGTTGCTTGGACATCCAGTGAGGTCACCACAGCAGCCATCTTGAAAATGTTGTTAATGCTACTTCTCCTGAATGGATGATCATATCTACTTTTGGGTTTTTACTAAGAAACTTGGTCCTAAATGAAAATGGTGCTGATCCGACATTCAATATGGCCACCATGGCAGCCATCTTTAAAATTTTATCGAAGGGAAAGTAATATCAACATAAGGTTGTCACCAGAAGACTTCTTATGAAGTCTAGTTGGACCTAAATGAAAATGGTGCTGCTTGGACATCCAATATAGCTAGCACATCAGCCATCTGAAAATCTTGGTATTGCTACTCGTTCTGAATGGAAAGTCATATCAGCATGGGTTTTTCAGTGGTAGACTTCTTCTGGTGTCTAGTTGGTCTTGAATGAAAATTGTGCCAATCTGACATCCAGTGTGACCACCACAATGGCCATATTGAAAATCTTATTATTCCTATTCCTCCCAAATGGAAAGTTGTATTGACATAGGGTTTGCACCAGAAGACTTCTTATGATGTCTAGTTGATCCTAAATGAATATAGTGCTGATCTGACATACAATATGGCCACCATGGCAGCCATCTTTAAAACTTGTTATTGCTACTCCTCCTAAATGGAAAGTCATATTGACATGGGGATTTTATCAGAAGACTTCTTACGGTGTCTGGTTGATCCTGAATGAAAATGATGCCGATCCAACATCCAGTAGGGCTACCATGGTGGTCATCTTGAAAATCTTGTTATCGCTACTCCTTCTGAATGGAGGGTCATATTGGCATAGGGTTTTTACCAAAAGTTTTCTAATGATGCCCCAAGCAAAATTGGTGCCAATTTTGCATCCAATATGGCCACCACAGTGGCTAATTTGAAATTCTTATCGCTCAAGCATATACGAGATGGTTTCAACACTCAACAGTTAAAAAGAAGAAATGGTCTTGTCTTGAATTCCTGGAAATTCTTTTCAGACAGTAGAGCATCAGCCCCTCCAAGGCACTTGTTAGCTAGTTTTTACATGAAAATATATAGTCAGGATTGTGCTGTTGTGCCATTAAACTCTGTATGTACATACATATATACATACATACATAAATATAGAAGACAAAGGTTTTAAGTCATGTGATTTTCATGAGCCTATCAATATTTTCCTTACCTTCAAGAGATGTATTTTACTTGTAACCAGTAGCAATCACTGATGAGAAATTATTTTACAAGGTTTATTGATTTACAAGTGTAGTTCTGACCTGTTAAGATCCAGTTAATTGGTTTCACTTTTCAAGTAAATTTCAAGGTCTAGTTATACACTTATGTCAGAGTATAGAATTTCAGATTGCTCAGATCGTTTGTTATTGGTTTCAATACATAAATGATATGCAAACAGATTGGCATTTAGATACAACATTATATTGTATATATTGATCAGTCTTAGGCAATAAAGAATGTTGGATGATTAAAAATGAACTGTACATGAAAAAGCGCTTTCCAGTGAACTATTCACTAGAAATTTACAAACTTTATTACAAATATCTTGTTGCTAATCATTGCCTCGGCACTAAATTACCTACTTGTGTTGCTATGCCTTAGAACCAAACCAAACATGAAACCAATTTTTTAAAAATTGTAATGACTCTCTCTCTCTCTCTCTCTCTCTCTCTCTCTCTCTCACACACACACACACACACACACACAGAGTAAATACTTGCTACATTATTCTAGTAGACCAGTAAATCTATTGTGACCATACTTGCCATATTCCCAGACAGTGTTGGAGGGGTTTTGAGACCCAAAAAGTGTGTTTTGAGGTCCCAAGGGGGGTCAGTGCATGTGACTCCCCCAAAAGTGACGTCATTCAAATGAGAATAAGCTATCTTTTCAAATCAGCCTATAGGGAATGACTGGAAATTCAAATCTGAATAAAAGAAAATACCATCTGTTTTCTCTGCAGCATGTAATATACTTACAAAAAAAAAAGGTAGACTTAGCATGGTCAAATAACATCACCACACACATATGTACACATGGTAACAACCGCACAGACATTAAATACAATAATACACGAAGTTACTGTCTTTAAAATCCATTGGACAGTGGAATGTAGTTTTAATTACATGCAGTCTTTGCTGCTTTCAATAGTTCAGTAGTTGGTTTGAAGGTAATGCAAGCATCATTTGTGTTCATCTTTGCATCTAGAGATTGAATGGTGATGTTGTTCAACCTTCCCCGAAGAACTTGTTGAATTTTTCTAAGTATAGAAAATGATCTTTCTGCATCTGCATTGCTGTGAGTGAGTGTCAGACATGCAATGGCCACTTGAGTCAGATTATCACTTTTCCAACTACCGAAATTGATTGATTGATTTTGGGATTAACGACATGTGCATCCACTCGGCCATATACATCAATACTACCGAAATAATAATGTTTTGCATTTAATATATGGAGTAAAAATCTGATTTCAAAGAAATGTTGTTACTAATCACAAACTTTAATAAAGATGGCTTCAACATTTTCATTCAATGCAGTCAGTGATGTGTAATAACATTTGTTATTCAACACGCAGTGCTGGATTACCCAATAGGCAGACTAAGCACGTGCTTAGGGCACTAGCAAAGCAGGGGCACCAAACAAAATGAGAAATTATGGTTTAGTACTGTTTTTATTTTGAATTACATATGGGGGGGATGGGCACCATAATCTTTTCAGTGCTTAGGGCCTCTAAAGGTCTTAATCGGGCCCTATCAACACGAATCTCTTTGATGTACTTATCTTCAGACAAATTGGGTTGTTCCACTTAGTGTACTTTACCTATGCAAATTAGCCCAATGGACTCTCCCTCAGCAGTGCTCAAAGGATTTGACACAACACACCACCCAAGCTATTGTGAACCAATTAAGTAAATCTCTGAAAAGTGGCTGTTTATCTCTGACCACCATACGTTTTAATTGCTGCTAAAACAGCTGTATAAACTGCCCCGAGGATAGTTTTACATGAGCTCTGAGCAGGACTGTTTACTGTTTGTACACACACAGATTATGGGCACATTTCATGGTGGTCAACTAATATGGGGTTTTTTTCTTTTTCTAGTGGGAATTTTTTTTTTCTCACTATGATTGCTGAAAATCATGTTTTTCAAAACACAATCATGTCAGGGGGTTTGAGAGTCCAAAATAGTGTTTTTCGTGTGACATGTCGTGTTATGGCTTGTATGGTTTTGTCATGAGCTTTTTAATCTTATGCTATATAACAACCATCAGGTTTAAAAATTGTTTTTGTGACATATTTAATGGTATTTTTTCTTAGCTAATGTGACAGTTTGGTTTTAATTGCCCAGCATATTTCCAGTTCTAAGAATTGCTGAATGTCATTCAGAGGTTAATAAACTTGAAGTAATGACCAACAACCTATGTACATGTATTCTTGTACTGGTGTTTACTGGTATGTTCTGTATTTAGCTCTTGTTTGATATGAAAAATGATAACCCTTCAGTGGATGACAGTCACATGATGCATGCATAATTTGTGTACAAGGTGAGCAAGACATGGCAGAGACTGTGCAATAACAATGAGCTGTGGAAGGCCAAATGTATGGAGGTGAAGCTGGAGGTGGAAATCACAGACAATCCAATATGGAAGACAGTGTTCAAGGACAACATGTATCTCCGGCTAAACTGGAACCAGGGACGGTGCCAAACAATTGCTCTCAAGGGACACATAAACAAGTGAGTAGAGAAAAAGGTCAGATAGGCAAACAGAAGATTTGCTGTTTGTAAACTGTATCCTATCAACCCAAGACTGGAGACATGTTTTTAGCTCACCTTGCCATAAGGCCAAGTGAGCTTTGGTATTGTCCACCATCTGTTCACAATTGCTATCTACAACTTCTTCTAAAAAAACACTCTGCAGAATTTGACCGCTTTTGTCAAAAAGCATTCAAGCTTGATGCTTTTTCAAACTGGTTCAAATGATGCCCATCTAGCTGCCATAAAATTTGGTCACAATTACTGAAAATAGAGAAACCTTTAAACAACTTTTTTTTTCTCCAACACAACGCAACACAATTTGACCAAATTTGACACAAAGCATCCTGGCATGAAGATCTTTGAAATTTGTTAAAATGATGCCAATCAAATATGGCCACCATTGCTAAAAATAGAAAAACTTTTAAATGATTTCTTCTCAAAAACTTCACTCGACAGAATTTGACCAAATTTGACAGAAAGCATCCTGGCATGGATGGCTTTTAATTTTGTATATATGATGCCAATCTGCCATCAAATGTGGCAACTGTTACTAAAAATTGAAAACAAACCCCTAAAAACGATTTCTCAAAGACCACATAACAGAATTTGACCACAATTTGACAGGAGGCATCCTGGCATATATGGCTTTGAATTTGTTTTACAACTTATGCCAATCCTCAATCAAAAATGGCTGCCAATACTCCACATAATTTGACCAAATTTTACAGAAAGCATTCTGCCATGAAGGGTCTATTAAAGTTTATACAAAGTATGGCAATCTGCCTTTAAATATGGCTAAATGTTACTAAAAAAAGAATAAAAATTTTAACAGCTTCTTCTAACACACCACATAAACAATTTCTAAGTTATGAATTAGGGCCAAGTCTACTTAGGCTCAGAGAAATTAAGGGGACAGTGCTGGTTGTATAAAATGTGCAGATCTCAATGGTTTCCAAATTATGACTCGTCTACAGTGGCAGGGGCCCACCGGGATAAGGACAGAACTAGGAATCTGTATTGACTGCACAGATTAACTCCCCTTGCAATGCCAAGTAAAGTAAGTGTATATATTTTAAGGGTGGGGGTATGAACAGTTTCAAGTGTCCAGTGACTGGGAGAAATCCAGGGGGCAATGTTGGTTGTATAAATGACTTATCCTTTTTATGTCAAGAAAGTGATCATATATTTATGGTCTAGGAAAGAAGATAAATCTCACCAACATTAATAGACAATGTAACAACTATGTGCTCTAAGCTTTTCTTCCACCTCTGCAGTTTCAACGTGTGTGAATTTGCATTCACATGCTGACATATGTCAATTACCCAGGTGAGTGATATCAAGTCAACTTTGACCTCTTGTTATTTGCATGTGTTTTGATGGATGTATGGATATTTATAAATGATTGTATATCATACAAGCAGTTGTAAGCGAAAAAAAATATTTTGAACATTGTAAATCACCTGGCTAAAGTTTATATGAGATAGCAGTATTGCCCTTCAATCATGATGTATCATGCAGTCATCAAAATTTACTATTTCTAGCTTCTCAGAAGAAGCCAAGTCAGTTTTGACCAAATTGTAATAGACATCATGCAGCAGTGTAAATATGCCATGTTTTCATGGAAAATTGTGATTGGAATTTTAAATATACGTGTCTCAGTCTTTTTTCTTCTTTCTGGATTTTCATCAGTGCCTCTGCACGATTCATTCATCGATTCGGTCCTCTTAAGCATCTGTGCCCACTAAATGAACTGTATACCAGTCTGAAAGCCTAGTTCCACTGGTGTAATGTGATATCTGATTTGTCAATTTGGCATTAAAGATTAAGGGTCATTGGTTTTCATTGGAAGACATTCAGCACATGGTACACAATTGTTCTGTTCATTTTCAAAAATGACAATGGTCACAGAAACCTACAGAGCTCACGGTACTAATTCAGCTCCCATAGTAAACCTATGCAAACACCATGATATTAAACATTCAATAACTTTACATGTCTTAATGCTCATGATCAAACCAATATGTATCAGTATAGACATATCCTTGATGACAGCTTCAGTGTAGAGAAAACAATATGCCATAGCATTTTCTGGATCTGTATGTGTTTGAAACATGTGCTTTCAATTCCACACCAAAGAGTCAGGTGCTAATTTCAGAAATGAGTTTTCCAAACTCAAGTTCGTAAAAGGACTGAAATTCCATCAGTAAAAAATGGTCTCTATTTTTTTCAGTTACAACTAGGATAAACTCTCAAAAGATTCTTTTCACTACAATTTTACTTTCATTATCAACCAATCCTGGCCAGCCAAACCCATATATACTCTATTTTATCTTCACCCATTTCTGGATTGGTTCCCATTCTTCCCTATAATTAGTACTGTGAGTCCTGTAACATGCTTTACACACAGTCTAGTGTATAATTGTATACATACACTATACTCTGGCTGTGTGTGAAGTATGGTACCGGCCCCTGTGGTGATGGCGAGGAAGGATGTAGTAGATAAGAAATCCAGTGCTATAGTGAAAATAGATGACAAAACCAGGAATCTTTTAATCTTTTGCAATGGGAATGGCTTGAGAAGCAAGTTGATAGTTAGCTATGATATCATTCTAAGCCTTGACTGATATTTTGGACATGTCCAGGACTGCTGATATTTTTTTGGATATGTCAAGGATCTTGCCATTGGAGGAGGTAGGGGTACTAATATTAGTGCCAGTTGATAGTGTATGATTAGAGGCTGTTCAACAAACTGGCAACATAGATCTGGCAAAACCTATGATAAAATATGCTGTAGAATAGAATTTGCATTTGTTGGAATCTTCTTTTTGTTGCAGTGGTGAGTATAGGAATATACTGAAGAAAGGCATTGTTAATATCGTTTTTTACATTGCACTCCCTTAATTCATTAAATAGCATACTTTTTCTACTTTGAGATTAAAGTGAGCATTAAATATTCATCAATGTCTATAGGCTATTATGTTTATATGTTGTAATTTGTCAGAAAATAATTGTTTTAAAAACTATCAGGAAATGGCATTTTATTTAGTTGATAAAGTCCAAAATTTAATCGCAAACGAAACCCCTACATCCCCTAAAACCCCTGGGCTACAGTGGGGGCTGCCTGCACTTTTGCAATTTTTGCAAATTAAACCAAATTTTATGGAGAGAATCTTGGTATCAAAAGTTTGACCATAAGTTTGGTAGAAATAATGTTGATCTACCTTAAAATATGCCTATCAATACTGAAAATCTGAAATGAAAGTGACATTACTTTCATTAAAAACATGCTGGGCCAAATAAACAAATTGATAGAAAACATTCTGACATAAAGCCATTTAAAAACTTTGTGACAGTTGATACCATACAACATAGCATTTTTATAGAAAATAGAGAAAATTAAAAAATGTACAGTGATTTTTTGCAAGAAGCACAGAACTGATTTGATATGTATGTATGTATGTGTTAGTATTTAAAGGCACCTTAGCACAATAATGGCTATAAGGTGCCAATTAAAAGTAAAGTTCTAAAAGTGCAAAAATGAAGAATTGCACAAAAACTTGAGGACGATAAACCCTTCTAAATAAATGTAAACATGAAGTAAAATAAGATAAAATATACATATAAAGATGTTAAAATCAAATTAGTCAAGAAGCATCCAAATAGTGTTTCTCTGAACCCTTGTGAACTCCCAAATAGACATTTCTTTGGAGGCTATATTTTTTATGGAGACGAAACAGTAAGTTGTAAAAACTTGTTTTTATTTGCAATGTAAGTTGATTCACTGCTAATTGTAATTTATTTATTGCAATAAAATATGTTAAAACTAATTGGGTTATTTTTTTTCTGCAGCGTGGTATGTGTTGCATTTGACAAGAAACGACTTGCCAGTGGTTCAGTGGACAGAACTATCAAGATCTGGGACATCAAATCAGGGACCCTTCTATCAAACCTTAAGGGCCATGCCAAAGGGGTCTGGTGCCTTGACTTCTTCACCAAGAATCTCCTCATTAGTGGGGGATATGATGGAACAGTTAGGGTGAGTTAGGAAAATGTGACAAAAGCAGTAAAATAGTGCTGTCATAGACTTGGGATGCTATCACAATTGGAAGATTAAACCCCAAAATACAAAACTTTTTAATGCTGTCTATTTCACCTATTTCACATGACTTTATATTTCTTATGAAACTTGTATATTGTTTAAAAATCTTTTTCTTTTTTGTGTTGCCAGCATACAGTATTTTCCAATGGTAAACCCAGGTGATGTGCCCAGTAGTTTTTGAAAAGGGGTGGTGTTTATTATTGCAAAGTTCTTTCCTAAATATTACAACCATCAAAATACTGCTGGTACTGAAAAAAGTTAATTTTGAGTCCTGCAGTAGGATGGGACTTATCACTGACCATGGGATTATCATTGAAGAATTACAGTAGGGCAGGGTTCATCATTGAGCATGGGCTTATCATAAGAGAATTACAGTCAGGAGGGTCTTTACGAGTATGGGCTTATCATAGGAAAATTAGTGTATAGAGGGATTTATCATTGAGCATGGACTTAACATTGGAGAATTACAGTAATGAGGGACTTATCATTGAGCATGGACTTAACATTGAAAAATTACAGTAGGGAGGGACTTATTATTGAGCATGGACTTAACATTGGAGAATTACAGTAGGGAGGGACTTAACATTGGAGAATTACAGTAGGGAGGGACTTATCATTGAGCATGGACTGAACATTGGAGAATTACAGTAGAGAGGGACTTATCATTGAGCATGGACTTATAATTGTTGAATTACAGTTGGGAAGGTCTTATCATAGGAGAATTACAGTAGGCACATAGCAGGACAGGTATTTCTTTTGAAGTGGCATTATCAGCAATTTTAAGATCACAAAATGTACATGTATATTGTTACGTGACTCTTTCTTTATGATAAATAATTACAATTGATGTGATTTCAGAGTTTAAATAAATTGAAAAGGTATTGTGTAGTTAAGTAACAATTTCTAGATTCTTATGTAAAAAGAAATTTTTTCTTAAATTCGCATTGCAGAGATAATAGTGCTGTTCACATTGTGGAGTTAACATTTCAACAAAACTCTTGACCATAGATTGACACTGTTCCATTCCACTACAAAACGGTGTACTCAAGATTGCAAATTTCATAAGTTCCAGTGTTTTTCAAAACCAGGCACTTTCATTTATGCATTATGGGATTGTGGACTACATGCAAGATCTACTTACGTCCGAAATTGAAGAGCTTGACAACATGCAAAAACTATGCACCTCTGAAGCTGAAGATTAGACAGTGGAAGTGCTTCAATGAGCATGGGCAATTTTATGTTTTGCAAAAACATGTTAACACATTTTTACGAAGAATTTTACTTAGTTCAAATTACAATCAAGACATATATTAGATTGACCTTAGCAAGTCATCACAACAAGCAAAGTAAAGGGGCCAAGTGTTTGAAACTATTTTGTTAGACTCTTAACATGCATACGTGTCCACCAAGCTGGTCAGCACAAGGATAATATCCAATATTGTATAGTAAATTGCCACATAGCATAAGTGCTTACTTAGCAGCGATGGTGCAGAGTGTAAAGATGGCTGCTGGAGTTATTGACCTTTTCTATGACAGGCTCATAATCCAAGGGTTACAGATTTGATACCCACCCAGGCCAGCCCAGGTTGGCTGCCTTAGTGTGTCCTTGGGGAAGGCACTCTGCTCCCATTTCCTTGTCATGATATAGACAATAATGTGTTAAAAGTGCTATTAAAATTAACAAAAACAAAGCAAATTTTCTTTAAAGGATAATACTAGATGTTGACCATTGCTTTTGTCTACCAATTTTAATCTTCCTGTACTGGTGATTAACATGCTTGTATAAAATTGTCAGACTTAAGAAAGTACTGTGTATACTGAAATCCTGACAGCTGCATATGTTTCTTCCAGTTGTGGAATCTGAGGACAGGGAATTGTGCCAAGACAATTTTAGCTCATGATGGTCCGATGTGGGCAATGAAACGCAGAGATAATACTCTAGCCACTGTCTCTCAAGACAGAACAGTAAGTAGATTGTATGGAAATAATTGGCAGTATAGATAAAGATACAGTAAATTATTAGGTATCAGATTCTATTATTTTAATATTTTATGTAAAAAAATGTATAGAATAATTAAACTTATAAAAGAGATATATGAATACATTTTTGAAATTACACTATGGATTTTAGTGTTTCTAATGCTGTTGCAATAATTACAATGTACAATTCTTCAATATATATTCAGTCAGGTAATTAAAATGTCATCTCTGTGCTAAAGAAATTGTTGTTTTTCACTTTTGTTATATTATTGTAAAGTGTTACATATTTCTCTGCATACAGTGTGTTGTTCTAAATGGTATGCACAACAAGCAAGTATATGTACTAGTTGGTAAATATTATTTAATTTAGGTTTCTTTTTATATGCCCCCCTCTTGGCGGAGTATATTATGCTATGCTATAACCCTGTCTGTTTGTACATACGTCTGTCTGGTAACTTTTCCTTTTCTTGTTCAAATATGTTACCCGATCATAATACCTTAGGAGAACTACTACTACCTTGCAAATCCAGCCCTCCCAAGCTAAAACTTTTTAGCTAAAAAGCTAAAAGTTATCTGATCACCTAGGTGGCAGTTAGAGTGATCTCCCCTTGATGCAGGCACTGGCTCCAAATCTCATGAATACTTCAGTTACTACTTATGCTTGTGCTGAGTCGCACACTCTCTACTGAACAGAGAGGCCTCACAATCCAATACAGGATTCTGGAAGTTTTCCAACGTAAAACAATTTGGAGGAGTTCTTTACTAAGGGAAGTATACTTCATCGATATATTTCCAACTTTTCTTTCTTTCTTCTAAGATAAAGTTCTGTCTTTTCATCACTTTGCTGCCCACACACATCTAGGTACCTTGGTAAGTACCTGGACGTATAACTAGGGCATCTCTCACATGGCTGTAGCTGTTTTCTTATGTGCAGGTATGGTGTATAATATAGAAAACTCATTTAATATTGCTGTATAATTTCTGTGATGGTCGGATACATACAGGTTAGTTTTCTATACTAATCTAGTCTTAGCATCCACTTCGTAGTTATATATGTGACACTTTACTGATTTTCCTGTATAGGCCGTCATTTGGCATTTCCTACAGGTAACATTATATTTCAATTGATATTATAGTGTCCACTTCGTGACTATTAATAGTGATGCTTCAGTGCATTTTTTGCGCAGATATTGTGTGTGCTATAGAAACTCACTTATATTGCTGTATAGTTTCCGGCGATTTGTGTCAGATACGTACAGGTACTTTTCTATACATCGTAATGACAGCGTCCACTTCGTAATGACTATAAGCAACACTTCGATGATGTTGCCTGTATGGGCAGTCATTTAGCCTTTCCTACAGGTACTTGTAACTTTTATTAGAATTGATATTTTAAAACGTCCACTTCGTAAGTATTAATAGCGACATTCTAATACTCTACCTGTATTGACTGCCACGTTAGCTCTTGTACAGGTAAGTTGTCATAGTGTGTAGCTCTGCATGTGCACTCTCAGAGTTTATAAAGCAGGACGTGTGCTGGGCTATACATGCTTATATTGTCTGCTCTATTTTGTCTCACAGATTTAGATCATGGGCAAGACCAAGTGTAAGCTTTGTAAACATTGGAAACATTGGTCTGACAACCACCCTACATGTGTAGCTTGCTCTGGTTGCCAATACATGTCAGACTTGCACATCATGGACTTAAGTCAATGGGCTGCAGTACTGGGGGTACTAAAGGGGAAGGCGCAGAATGCACCTTGAGGGATGAAGAGGTCATCAGTATACACACTGACGTCATGGTGGTGAATGATTTAGTTCTCAACAGGTATCGCACTCCACACGGTTCATCAACCATGAAGTGATCCAAGCTATCACGGCCAACAACAACCATGACTCCTCCCTCACCACAGCATCATAATAAACCTTTCTTGGCAGAACCAGTAGACGATTTACTGCATGGGCTCGACACCCAATTGCCTTTATAACCTGCCATCGATTGAGGTCGAAATAAAAACAAACCACCTCAGTTACTGTCTCGCACTTAAGATGTATGGACCGGCTATGTGGATAAAATATTCCATACCCCATCCCAACTTAATGAACTGGACAACATCAAGCCAACTACAATGGCCCTGTTCTGTTATGACCAGACTCTGCCATATGGCTCTGATTGCAATGGGTCACCACCACAGTCGATCGTAAATTGTAAGCCCAAGGCAGAAAGCCTTCATCGACTACATTGGAGTGAGATCGAGATCAAAGCAAGTTTACTGAGATATTATCTTGTACATCACCTGTATGGACTGGTTTTGTGGATCAAATATCCCCTAACCCATTTGAACACAAAAACGGGACAATGTCATGCAAGATAAAATTGCACTATTCCGTCACAACTGGACTCTGCCATATGTTTCAGATTGCAACAGGTCGCCACCACAGTCAGTCTTACCATTTAAGCCAAAAGATGGAAGGTCTTTGTCCAGTCTGCCTACTCCATACCACAAGGCACTCTCATACATCATCCACAGGTCACTCCATGTACCCAGTGCCCAATTTAGTGCCCCAGTACACACAGGATATGGATTCACTGCATTCTCATGCCTTTGCCACTCAAAGGGAACACTCATTTAGTGATCATTTGGAAGTAACTGTAGCCCAATCAGAATGTTCTGCAAGCATTGTGGGCTGCTCATTTAGACAATCTTCTCCAGCTTCATCTTAGATTGCACAGGAGGCATCAGTGTCGCCCCATTCACCTACAGACAACAAAGTGTGCTCACAAGCTCCATCATTTTTGTTAGATCTCACTATGACAGGAAAAGACTCTGCCTTCGGAGCAATAATCAAAGAAGTCTTGCGCTTCTTGCCACTAGAGGTTTGTTCTCCTCCTCCTTCTCTGTCAACAGCATTTTCCATAGTTCCAGCATATGTTGACATGCTTACCAACAAGACCAACCGGTGTTCAACTGTTATCGCTGTTGGGTCGAGTGGCTGATTTGGAGAGCATTACTGAGACATAACAGCCATGGGAATGGCAAAACCATCATCAGTAAGCACCTCAGATGCCATCTTTCACGGTGCAAGTAGGGACCGGTTTTGTAGATTACATATCCCATAACCCGCTCCAGCATAAGGAATTTGACAAGGTTATGGAGGATACAATGGCCCTGTTTCATCACTATTGGACTCTGCCATCTGAATCTGACCACATGAGGTCAATAACAAAGCCAGTTATGTCTATTATGTTGAATTATGGGCCTGCTTACGTTGATGAATATACAGTATGCCATCCCAACACCAGGTCAGTACCAAAGATTTTGCCTACAAGGTGGAATGATAGGAGTGTCACAATGAACCCAGCTCGCTCCATGGCCAGTTGTGCCACAGTACCTAGTCAATATGGGCTCTTCTCAGGGGAACAGTCCTGCAAGTTCAAAGCCACAGTTCTCAAGAACCAATGTGGATAAAAGCAGAGACAATTCCAATTTCTCTCCATGCCATCAGATATAGATCACTCATGATCAATACCGAACCCAATCTAGCTTTCAAATATCCCTGAGGGGACTGCTTACAATAATCTAATATCACGTATTCCATCCCCGCATCTGTACACAGACCCTCCAGTTGGTGGAGACATACTGTATAGTACCACAATGGTTCCATGCCACTCTATGGCCAGTTTTTGTCCGGACCCTAATTACTATGGATCACTGTAGACCTGGTACCTTACAGATCTGTCTCCATCTAATGCCATCACTGACCAATGTTGAATGGCTACAGGATTCTCCATAGCATCTTATTTCCGGTACTGGCTACAGCAACGTTCAGTCCCAGACACCTGGACCAGGAACAACAGTTACTGGTAAGTACCTGACTCCAAAGAAGGAAACAATGGCTCTGTTGCATCAAGACTGAACTTTGCCATCTGATGGGGATCATGTACGGCCATCACATATTCTGATACAGCCTTTTCTTGCACCTAAGGTGATGGGTGATGGGGATTCAATGTCACGTATCCCACCCCGGCACCATAACATGGGCTTCCGCATTGCAATCACATGGTCTCTACCCAGTACTGGACTCATATGGCCACTGTATCTAATTGCTGATCATTTCAAAGCTAGCTTCAATCCTTGCAAGAATCTTATTGCAGTCCAACAATTCCTCCTGAACAGAGTATGTCTTCCACACAAACATGCAACATCATTTCAACGGGGGCTTCAATTCTTACAAAGAACTGTCTCTCAGCCCAAGAGTCCTTTGCCTATGGGGTTTTACTCAATGTGACAGTGGTCATCATAGGTTGCCTATTTATGAGGCCATTAAAAATGATATTGTTGTCCCAATGGCAGCCGAAACTTTGTTCCTCAGAACAAACAATGCATATAAGATCCCATCTCAGGAAATGGGAGAACCTCATTTGGCTTACATCGAGTGGTCCCTGGTAGGTACAACCTTCGAGTTGACAATTTGTACAGACGCAAGCACAACGGGCTCGGGTGCACATATCCTTCCATCATTCCAGGACGCCAGTGGACAGTGGCTGACTTGGGATCATCTATTTCATATCAATATCCTAGAGATGAAAGCCATATGGAAAGCATTCCATTGGTGGCAGGAGAATCTACATGGAAAGGGCAGTCTCATTCCGTCCAACAACCCCACTGTGGTAAATTATCTCAGAAGGCAAGGTGGAACGAAGTTGCCAGACCTTTGCATTCTTCTTGGTGGATTTCTAAGCTGGTGTCTTAAACGACAAATCCATGGACAAGTTCGTCTTATTCCAGGCTGACTACAGGTATTATCAGACTCACTATCCCAGAAGAATAAGCTAATACAAGCAGAATGGTCGCTTCAACCCATGGTTTTCATTCGCATATGTACCCACTGTGATCAACCACTGGCAGATCTATTGGCATCAAGGGGAATGCAAAACTCCCAACCTTTGTCTCACCAGCCCCAGATCCGAAGGCCTGGGCAGTCAACACTCTTTCCATAGATGGAAATGGCTTAGACGCATACGCTCACCCTCCAACACACCTGCTTCCAAACATGATACAGAAAGCAAGAGAAACGAAGTGTCACCTCATACTGATTGCTCCACTCAAGTGGGGAAAAAAATCATGGATGAACGACCTCATCAATCTAGTGGTGGAAATCTCCAGGAGATGTTTCCTCATTTGCTCAAGCAATCATGATGACAGGTGTTCCATCATAATCCAGAGTTGTTAAACCTGCAGATCTGGTTCATATTAAAGAAGCCCTCAAGAACAAACAGTTCTCTCATCAAGTGGTGGAGAGAATCACTCGAGCAAGATGGTCCTATACACTTTGAGAGTGTATGAGGGAAATGGAGAAATTGTGAGCGCAAACACATTGCACCACTGAACACATTAATACCTGAAATAGCTAACTTCCTACTATAGCTCTTTGATGAGAAACAGTTAATGCCAATCACAATCAAAGGCTAGAATTCCATGATCTCAGACATGCTGCATCGTCAAGGGAGAGAGGATGTCAGACAAAACAAAGACCTATCCAATCTGCTGTCAATTTTGACTTCACATGTCCAAGGCTTTGGCTCTATGCCCAAATTGGAATCTATCACGGGTGCTAATCTGGCTGAATAAGACACTGTTTGAACTGCTTTCGAGGGCTTCATTGGTTCACATCTCATTTAAGACCTGCTTCCTACTTGCAATTGCGACAACAGGCAGAATCAGCGAAATACATGCTCTATCAATTGACTCAAACTACTTGCAGTTCCAACAAGATGAGTTAGTGTCACTCTTGACAGCCCCTGCTTTCATTGCCAAGAACAGGCTCCCATTCATGGGAATCAGACTTTTGTAGTGAAATCTCTGTCTACTCTGGACACTTCATCTCAAGATTGTCTACAGGATCTAGTGCGAGCTCTGAAGTGGTACTTGAAAAGGACCGAACTGGTGCGGCGAGGGAGATCCGCCTCTTACCCCTCAAGGAGGGAAAGGATGACATATCAGAATAGGGATTTTCATCCTGGATAAAATGGGTTTTTCACTCCGCATATCAGGAAATAACCCCAGATCAAATGAATTTGCTATGCAATTAGGCTTACGAAGTTGGGGCAGTCACCAGTCACCACAAGCATTGCATTTAAGCGAAACTGTTTCCTAACTGACATTATCCATGGTCCGGGATGGAAGTCAGAGTCCACTTCTCCAGCTTTTTTTATTTCAGAGATCTTTCATCCCAGAAAGCTCAGCTTGACCTAGTAGGACCTATAGCCACGGCACAACAGGTTACCTTCCCAGGTCGTTCAACAGCTTCATAAGGACGCGGCTTCACTACTTCTGCTGGATTTGCAGGAGGGAAAAATGTTCCCTATTAGAAGCCACTCCCCGATATATGGTGTAAATTCTCCAGTCAGGTTATCTAGAAGCTGTCTGGTATACCTAAGGGGACTGGAGATGGCCTCTCCGAGGTATGGGGATGTAACTCCTTCCACCTCTTACCTATTCTCCTAAGGTATTATGATCGGGTAAAATATTTGAAGAAGAAACCAATTTTTTCTAGCAAGATATGTTTCTTCAATAATACTTACCTGATCATAATACACATACACCCTCCCATATAGAGAGCGTGCCTTCCGCTTCAGTAGTAACTGATGTATTCACATGATTTGGCACCATATATTGTATAAACGGAAGATCACTCTATTGATTTTGGGGCCAAAAGGACAAAGGACAAGATCATTGTGGGTCAAAGAAAACTGGATTTTGCAGAATAACTTTCATTCCAGAGTAAGCTTCCTGACCAAACATTGTGGATGGCTTCCATTTACCATAGTAAATAAACCTATAGATTCTGTGGTCAAAACATCTGAGGTCATGGCTATGGTATGTCTAATAAGGAAATAACGGTTTCTGCACAGTAAGTTTACTTGAAGACCACATACCGTGACAATGGTCCAGGTCATTGAGACTCATAGGTCGATATCTCCAGAGTCAACCATGCCCTACTAGTACCTACATAGAGGACTACTAAACATAGAGTGGGTGTATAATGTGCTGTCCATGGTACTCCTGTGTATTAATGTTACTTATCTTTTTGGAGATGCTCCAACCACTTGAAGGACATTTGTATTTCATAAGTTTGTCTCGGCTTTCCTCTGGGTAAAAGCTGATCATTTGTTATGTTATGTTAAGTAAAGAAAAGACTTGTATATTAACCTCTTTTTTTACCAGATAAAAATCTGGGACATTGGTCGATGTCTACTCCAGACCACATTGTATGGTCACAATTCAGCCGTCTTTGCCGTAGACATGGATGAGGAGGGAAAGCTAGTCATTTCAGGATCTGCTGACAAGGTACTGTAGAAAAATCACATAAACTAATCTTCGGTGCTTACATTCATGGATGAGGAGGGAAAGCTAGTCATTTCAGGATCTGCTGACAAGGTACTGTAGAAAAATCACATAATCTTCGGTGCTTACATTCATGGACATACCTTGATAGGCAGAGTGCCTTTCATTGGGTCTTTAAAATTTGTGATTTGATGCAACCACAAATCCACAAGAATTTGTACACCAGGAATAAAAGTGAATTCACAGAATGCAAATATTGTCCATTCAACAAGCCTTAGACTCAGATCTGCCATCACATGCTGTATTTCTCATTCTCATTCAACCAATCTTAAACTTAGATTTTCCATCAGGTACTGTAATTCTCCCATGAGAAAGCCGGGGGCCAGCCTAATAAATTGATCAAAATGTAGGGGGGGGGGGGCTTATTATCAAACAAACGGTTCCTCAGTAAATATTTGCCACAAATTTCTAAAAATGTCGGTGGGCATATCATTGGATAAATATGGTAATGTAACAGCCATTCTGGGTTTATGCTGTTCTGTTCATAATGGCATGCACACGGCATACAAACATATGCAATACTTAATATATATTTCATCTATGTTTCCATGGCAAACAATAACAGGCTATTAAAATGAGGACTAGTGTCTCTTGCAATTGGTTCCGATGACTTTTAAAGAATGTAAGAAGTTTTAGACAGCTTTGACACTTCCATATCAGTGTATAAGGATATTAGAGCTAGATGGAATTTGTAAAGGTCATCAAAAACAAGACCATTTTAAAGTGAGAGATATTAAAAACATCCATTTGTGATTGTGTGTGTGTATGTGTGTGTATTCTTTTACAATGCCTTCTACTCTACATATTTAATGTTGGTTGCATATTTAACCTGAGGAGGAACCCATTGTAAGTTGTTTTCTTCTTCCATTGATTGCTTCTTGATTTTATTATTATTTATCTATCACGCTCCTCGGTTCATACTCTGAGAGAATATATCACTGCCATAATGATGTAAATGACCCCTAGATCATCTGAGCTTCAGTTCATCATCTCTTTGTTTTAGTACAAAAAACCCATGACTGGTTTCTGCTGTTGTTCCCAATGCATGCATTGAAATCCAGTCAAGAATTAGGATAAAGGAACCTGATTAAATGTGGCAGCTTAGACTTGTTACATTGTATATTACAAAGTCTGCTCCTTAAAACTTCATCAGGCTTTTGTTTCATCACTGAAAGTTTTTTTCTCCATCATGCTGTACACTGTTCAGATTAGGTACCAAAAACACAGTAAAAGCAATCTAAATAAATTGTCATAAAGTTATCAACGAATACAGTTTTTTCCAGGTGGCATTTTACCACCAAATTTACAGAATTGTGGCAGTAGCATTATCTTACCAAGGGAGGTAACCCACTGTGATAAGTATGACCTATCTATAGCGTTTAGATCACACAACGCAAACTACAGTATGTCTTCTATGATTAGACCTGGGGGGACAACCTAATAAATTTGTTAAAAAGTAGGGGTTTCTTTTTATCAGACAGATATATCCTAAGCAAATATTGGGGGGGGGGGGAGGCTTATCATCAAGTATGGGGTTTTCATGAACTAAATATGGGTATCTTGTCAACAGAATAATCCATGTTCCAAACAATAATTGCTTTACAAAATAAGTTTGAATGATTTAACTCAAAGAAACTGCTTTTGCTTTTAATAACAAAACTGAAGCTAAATACAACTCGAACAGAAACTTTTGTACTGTGGAACATGATTTGTTTGGAAAAAGATTTAATTTATATCCTATATACTTATCTTTAAATACTATTAGGAAATTTCCAATGCAAATCACTAAGAATGGCCACATGCATAATTCCACTGACCAAATTTGCCATTCTAAAAAGTGCCACCTAAGTGTAAAATAAAATTGTATTGAAATAATATTCTAATTGCAGTAATAAAGAACTGTTATTATTGAATTGCTATATCTTTTTTCCTGGCACTCTAGAATAAAAAATAACATGATCCTAGTCTGATATCTTAGTCCACTTCTGACAATTGGAATATTGTCCTTCTTTTCCTTGGACTTTGTGAACTTCTACATGTGTTTCCTGGACACTCAGTAGTGTCGATCATAACCTTTTTGTGTTGCAACTGTTATTTTCACCCCAGTTCTTGCATAAATTTTATTTATCTGTGTCCCCTTTCATTGAATTTGAGGGTTTTTAGCACCTCACTAGCGAACCGTTGCATCTTTGTTTTCATCCCTGTATTAATAACTGGTGTTAGGGTAAGTATTTCCTACCCAGTTCTTGTTCTGGTTGTGTTATTTCTTGTATTTCCTTTTCAGCAGTCAATATGCCTCAATGTGTGTGTAAACGTGGTCATAAAATGGCTATGGGGGACACAAACACCACTTGCTTAGCATGTACCTTGTATTACATATGGGTGGTTGTCCTATTTGTTGTATTTGGCCTGATGATTGTATGGAACTGGGTGGATTGTCACTGTGCCTATCGGACCAGGAAGGAGGGATCTGCTTCTTCCCCTTCAGCTCTGGAAGAACCTCTCCATTCCCAGGAGGGGTCTACAGCACTTCTCGATTTAGGGAAGTTGCCAGCTCTCATTAAGGAGGGGTCCAGTGCCCTTTCTAGGGTATGGATGTTGCCTGCTTCCACAAGGGTGTGATCATTACCACTTGGTAGGAAATTGGCAGACCAGGTATGCCATAGATCATCCACACTGCCTTCAGTCTCATTATTGAAGGAAGGGAAGGGGGACTGACACTTGCCAAATGCTGTGTCTAGAGGAAATCATCTATCCCATTCTCCAGAGAGGAGAGAGGAACAATGGATTTGTCATGTCAGCCCCACCACACTACCACCACCATGAATGGAGATGTCACCCCCAAATCATAAGTCCCTTTCTCCAAGGTGGGAGATGAGATGGAATAATTCTACCTAGCCCAAAGAGCGAAGACAGGACAACAAAGTATGAATTTTAGGTGACACAGATGAGTTCCCAGAAGAACCAATCATGTAGGGTAATTCTCTTTTGGGGTCTCCATCTTTGTCCCATCCTATGGGTCAGGTGACAAAGGAGGAGGAAGTGTGGACCTTTGACAAGGCAGTAAACATGGTTTAGTGCCCTCATAGCAGTAAACAAGGTCTACCACCTCCTTCCCCCAGATCTATGTCCACAACCCTTGGGATCATTGGGCACTAACATCCTCTCCAGTTTGGAGAGGATTTATGGTGTACAGCCTAAATTGGACCTGCTTTTGCTCCCTCACTTGGTGTTGGTGAAGGAGCTTACTCAGAAGTTGTCTTGAGGCCAACACGCATCCAGACAGCAGAAGGGGTGGTCCATTTTTAAACTCCTATCCACCCATCTTATGACAAGGTGGCCAGAGTTTCCAGGGGAGGAAGTCTATGAACCCCTTCTCTAAAGAGGGAGGCAATTGTGCCTAAGGAGTTGCACCCTCTCCTGCCAAGTCACCCAACACTCAACATTCCAACAGATGCAAGATTGAGCATTTTTCTGAGGCAATGTCAGACCTCACGGACAAACCGTAGGTCCTTTCTACAATAATGGAGGGTTACTCTGTCGCTTCTGGGACCCTCCACCTCTGTCAGGGATCCCCATTTAGTTCCACCAGTCCTACCTGGTATCTCTACAGGAAAAGGTGTACACTCATCTAAGGAAGGGCACAGTGGAGAGGATGACAGACATCTAAAGTCTGGGATTTTATTCCCAGATCTTCCTAGTTTCAGAAAAAGGGAAAAAGTTTTTACTCATTATTGATCTTTCCCCAATGAACAAGTTTCTTCTGGAAGAGTGTTTGACGATGGAAACATCTATTTCAGTCAGCATCAGGCCAAATGACTAGGTGGTCTCCACAAATCTCTTATCTTCACATATCCATCTTTCCCAGTTCATAGGAAATTCCTGCAGTTTTTGTTTGGGATGTGAGATCTTCCAATTTCAGGCTCTTCCTTTCAGTCTAGCTTCCACTCCCAGAGCCTTCACCAGGGTGATGGGTCTATTTGCAGCTCATTTAAGGTCCTTAGGGGTTCCCATCCTCCCGTATTCCGACAACTGGTTGATGCACAAAGTTCTTAGCACTTCTAAAGAATCTGTCTCTCTACTGGGAAATTTACTCATCTAGAAGTCGGATCTGCTGACTTCTCAGTATTTTGTTTACATGGAGATGAAGGAACAGTCTTATGTTCCTCCTGACAAAATCTTATAAATTCTTGCTTGCATAGCAAGACTGGACAAGAAGATTTCATTATCTGCTCTCATCTACCTTAGTTCCTTTAGGGAAGCTTCATTATGCAGCCTCTTCAGATGTTGATTCTAGCCAACTGGAGACCTCACAAGGACCCCCTGTCTGCTTGGATCTCCATAAAATCCAAGTTTCTTCACCGTCTGAGTTGATGGAACAATCAGAACAGGTTTCTGCCTGGAGTTCCAATTAACACACCAGTACCTCACTCCTTCCTTTACACTGACACCTTGGATTCAGACTGGAGTTTTCACATAGAGCCCAACGGGGTAGTTGTGCAGGGCCTGTCGTCTTGGGAAGAATCTTCCCTTCACATCAAAAGTCTAGAAATGTGGGCTGTTTTTCTAGCATTTCAAGGGTGTGTTAACAGCATAAGACAATGCTGCATTATGGTCACTGTTGTTGTAGTGTACCTCAGATGTCAAGCGGGCACTCATGCCCCTTCTTTCCGCTTGGAAGTCTGGAACCTGCTCTGTTGGACAGCTTCAGAGGAGATAACTCTCCGAGTTCGCCACATTCCAGGTAAGAGAAATATTCTGGTAGAGAGCTTGTCCAGACAGGGGTGAGCAGCCCTCATGGAATGGTCTCTGCACCAGTTGGTAGCAGAGATACTTTTTCATCTGTTGGGAGAGTCAGTGGTAGACTTGCTTGCATCAAGGCTGAACAACAAGCTTCCTCTTTATGTCTTTCCAGTGCCAGACCAGAGGGCATCGGTGATGGACACCTTCAGTCTGAGGTGGGATTGACTGTGTGCCTATATCTTCCCACCTTTCAGAATAATCCCTCAGGTTCTTTACAGAGTCAGGACTTCCAAGTCATGGCTCATTCTGATAGCTGCCCTGTGGCCCCAGTAATTGTGGTTCAGCTATCTCCTTGACCTGTTGGTTGATGATGCCAAGGAATTACCGCTATGGAGGGATCTGCTGTCACAGCATAGAGGGTCCCTCCTGCACAACACTCATGAAATTCTCCACCTTCACGCCTTGCTCATATCAAATGGTCTATCTGCCAGGACCAGTTTTCAACAAAAATTCCCAAATGCATTGCTCAGGCTTGAAAGCAATTGACTTCCAAGGTTTACAATGCCAAGTGGAGAGTTTTCTGTAATTGGTGCAATAGGAAATTCATTGAACCTATCTGCCCCTGTTTAACAGCAGTGTCAGATTTTCTTATATTCTCATTGAGGAGACAGATTGGTAAGTATCCATCATTTAGGTCTATAGAGCTGCCCTCTCCAGTACTCTTAAATTATCTGTGGGCATCCACTGTAGGGTCAGATCCACATCTTTCAGGACTGATCAGGTACTTTGAGCTCCAGAGACCAGTCTCACTCTTGGTTGTTATCTAAACCACCATGTGAACCATTGGGTGGAGCTTTCTTCAAGAACATTGCCCATAAAACAGTCTTCCTTCTGTCCCTAGCATCAGCAACGAGAAGGAGTGATATTTATGCCTTGTCAGTGGAAAAGGGTTATTTATGGTTCAATGGTAGCTATGATTCTGTCTCTTTTCTTTACCAATCTAGGTTTCTGGCTAAAAATCAGCTACCTTTGGTAGCTTCAGTTCCTATCGAAATCCCCAGTCTCAGCTGTATCTGTGCTGGGATGATCAAGATAGACTCCTTTGCTGAGTTAGAGCTCTATGTTTCTATCTGTCTAAATCAAAAGAGAAAAATAGACAGTCAGAGCCATCTTTTCTCCCTCTCAGAGGTACCTCTGATATATTAAAAGAGCTTAGCAATTTCTCACTGAGAGATCACTTTCTTTCTTGAAAATCAAAGTCCATGAGGTCAGGGCTATTTCTGTGTCTTGGGCCTTTTTTAACCATTCTTCTTTGGATGATGTCATGAAAGCTACTTTCTGGCAATCTCACTCCACTTTCTTGTCATGTTACCTTCGATTAGTGTCACACCAGAGTTGGGGCATTTATGCCTAGGCCCAATTGTTTCAGCCTAACAAGTTGTCAAGTCATCCTCCAATCTGCAGTAGAACACCCTGTTGACAGCAATGGTATGTTCACTTTGACTGCTTATCTTAGGCCATCAGCATCCCTCAGGGCTGGCAAATTCAGCAACACAATAATAACAGGTAATATATTACTGCTGTTAACATGTACTGGGGGGGGGGGACTTAATTTTAATTATATAATACTTACCTGCTATTATTGTGCATTTCCGTCCTCCCTTCCTACTCAGATGTCCTTTTAGTCTTGGTCCAAGTCAGAGAGGGACAGTATTCCAATTGTCAGAAGTGGACTAAGGTATCAGACTGCTATCATGTTTGTTTTGTTTTTTATATTCTAGACCTCCAATTACTATTTTGAGGAGGGAATAATCCCCCCCTGGACTGGGGACTAGCACCAGGAAAAGATATAGCAATGCAATAACAGCTGGTAATTCAATCATAATTAGTTTTATCCCCAAGAAAACTACTTTTGTGGAGTGTAATTTGGGAAATTATGTACATGAGGCTCAAAACATTTGTGTGCAAGGAAGTCGTTTTTAAGACGAGAACTTGTGAGTAATATTTGAACATCCTTGTTTGACTTTCATAGCATTACTTATAAGTTTCAACTTGACTAATCAGTAGGTCAAATAATGGATGTTTTATGCTTAAATTGACTTGGAATGCATATTATAAAAATACAGTCTCTAGAGTTGGAAAAACACTCAATCAGATGCAAGATCATTTAATAAATATGCATAGGTCTCACTCCTCAGCATCTTGATAATATTAGCCTATTTACCTTAAGTTTGATTAAAATCTAGTCAGAAACAATATCTCTTGAGTGGTAAGAATCCCAGCCAGTCAGATGCAAGATCACCTTATTAATATGTCAAAATCTTGCTCATAATAAAACTCATTGAAGATCTTGATTATTTGAGTCATTTACCAAGTGTAATCAACATTGGATCATAAGTACAATCTCTAGAGTGGTAACAAGCTCAGCCAATCAGATGCAAGATCATCAGCTATAATATACATGGATCACACTTATTATCAAACATATTCAAGATCTTGATCATATAAGCCAATATGCCAAATTTGATAAAAATTGGAATAGAAATATTGCCTCCAGAGTGATAACAAGATCAGTCAATCAGATGCAAAATCACCACATTAAGGAGTGGATCTTCCTCATTATCAAACTCTTCTGAAAACTTGGTGATATAAGCCCATATTCCAAGTTTGATTCAGATTAAATCAGAAATATGGCTTCCAGGTTGAGAACAAACTCAGCCAATCAGATGCAAGATCACCTTATTAATATGCATGGATCTTGCTCATTACCAAATGCATGCAGGCTCTTGATGATACAAGGCTATATCCAAGTTTGATCAAAATTGGTTCAGAAATATAGTTTTCAAAGTGGTAACAAGCGAGATATCAGATGCAAGATCACTTCATTATTTTTGGATCTCGCTTAGTATCAAGCATTTTAGAGAATTTGGTTATATAATCCATATATATTTTAAGTTTATCCAAATCGGATCCGAAATATGGTCTCCAGGGTGGTAACAAATTCAGCCAACCTGATGCAAGATCACCTTATTAATATGCATGAACATTGTCAAACTCTTCCAAGATCTTGATCTTATAGCCCCATACTTCATGTTTGATCAAAATCAAATAAAAAATCTGGTATTCAGAGTGGTAACAAACACAGCCAGCCAATCAAATGCAATATCATCTCATTAATATGCACTGATGTCACTCATATTCTGAGATCTTGATGATAAACCTATATTCCAAGTTTTATCAAAATCGGATCAGAAACATGGCCTCCAGAGTGATAACAAATAAATGTTGACAGATACACAACGGACCCAGGGCCATACCATAAGCTCAGTTGGTCTTACAGCCAGGTGAGCAAAAAATAAAAGTCTGAGCTGTACATACTTTTATTGGAATGAAAAATACATGGCTAGCAATAAAATTCTTATTGTAAGAGAACCAGAGTGCATTTTGTAAATATACAGTTAGTGAAGAAAAAGGTCCTTTCATTTGTACACACTATAGAAAATGCATTTCTGAAACAAAATGATCTAACATATTTAGAGATGCCAACCATTCTGATTTTGGAATGTTTTACCTGTACTCAAAAACTAGTGATTGAGTAATCAACTGTCTGGCAATGAAACCACTTTAGTTACTCTAATTATCACATGGATTAACTGAAGATGTTGTCAGTTGGCAGCAATAAAACAGCTGACACACTCCACAACTCGTGATGAAATTCCAAACTAGATATGTAAGTCATCTACACCTTGCCTTTTATTGATAGACTTCAAAATGTCATATGGTGGAAAAGATGATTGTATAGGAAGCACAAAGAAAGACCACTTTGAATCAGTGATATTGAATGCTGACAAATAATTATTGGATAAAAGGTTGAAATTTTCCTATTTTTTTGGCAAGATTCCAATTTGTTTAAGCTGACATTCCTATTTCACATCAGTAGGGGTTGGTATCTCTGTATAATGGTAATGAAAATATAGACATGGAAAATATGAATATATACTGGGTCCAGGCAATTATTCACAGCTATTCAAGCCTTAATATAAAATACATTATGAGGTCAATACCTTTGACCTTCTGTATGAATTTTCATTTAAAGTATTTTTCAAGCCTAAATACAAGTGGGTTTTTTTTTTCTTCAAAACGACCAATGTCTGATTTATGCATTTTACTGTCAGTCAGAAATCAGACCTTTGGGCATGTCCAGCAAATATGAATGTTTTGGCTATGCAGACTTTCCTAAGTTAGTGCGAGTTTATTAGCAAGAAATTAAGTATTTGGATTTGAATGGAACAAGTGGAAAATGTGTGGAAATTATCCTTCTTTGTGCACATTTTCGATGGAGTTGCTTTTATAGATACAACCAGATCAGCTGGTGACTGGTGAGTACATGTACTCTAACTGTTTAGACTTAAGTTGCCGATTTTTGTATACATTTATATGTATGTACCAATGAATGGTGTCTTGTATGAATGAATGGTGTCTCTGCCAAAATAAAAAATAATATTAAATATGTAATAACTGTTTTAAGCAATTCTTGTTTAATGTCCAACAAGCCCCCCCCCCTTATATAATATCCAACAAGTCCCCCCCCCCCCCATTTTGTATAGCTAAGAGGATACACGTGCAGTATTTTCTTCAGTTAACTGACTTGTTTGCCTATAGCACAATGGCATTCTGTGGACCCTGATCATCGTGCTATAGTGTTGTTTCACTATATATATATATATATATATATATATATATATATATATATATATATATATATATATATATATATATATATATATATATATATATATATATATATATATATCAGGTCAAACTACATGGTAATATCGAGAATAATGGCTGCCTTTAAACATTGTCAGTAAAATTGGTACACCTGGAATAAAAATGAATTCACAGATTACAAATATTGCTCATTCAACCAGCAATTCTTATATAATGTCTTCAGTACCTTGGGGCTGCATAGCAGTTGCTGTGCTTTACTGTGGTCCTAAGTTTGATGCCCATTTCTAACATCTGCAAGGGTGCATGTATGACTACCCACCCAAGGTTGTTGGAAACTGGTAATTATACCAGTAAAACAAAACCAGAAAGCAGATGAAATGCGGAATGAATGCATTTGAAATGCAGAATGAATATGATATGTTGGAAGTAAGATCACCTCATGTCAGAATGAAAAAAAATGAAATGCAGAATGATGGCAAATAAAATGCAGGATGAATGCAAATGGAATGCAGAATGGTGGCAAATAAAATGCAGGATGAATGCAAATGGAATGCAGAATGAATGCTAATGAAATGATGAACATAATATGAAGGAAAAAAGATCACCTTATATCAAGATCTTACCCATCAAGACTTAGTTGTATATGTTGGTAGAATTTTATCAATGTCCTTAAAAACATGCTGATAAAACTTAAAAGTTTTTACTTTACTGTCAGAAAATTAGTATATCTACTACTTACAGAAATGACTCACTTAACCATTTAAAATAATTATTAGTACAAAAGTATATTTTTACCTTTAAGATTGAGGTGTAAAGTTTCTACTCCAAGCAGTGCTCTGTCTGTTTCCATATACATTGTACACTGAAACATGTCAATGAAAGACATTCAAAGGTTCACATAAATCATCTTCTGTGAACAGGTTCTCTTTATATAGAGGTAAAAATGATTTAAAAATTAACTCAACATTGGACTTTATGAGTTGTGTCCTTTGTATACAGGTGTTGACAATGGCAGGTTTTCAGAGTAAGTGTCTGGTTGGTATTCCCAAAAAGGACATGTCGATACTTTTCCAACATCATTAAGACTAATACTTGAAACACTTTTATTTACAGAGTGTTAAAATCTGGAGTTTGGAGACTGGGAAGTGCAAAAGAACATTTTGGGTCAGTCCAACAACATCCATCATGGCAGTCAGTTACAGCAGGGGATACTTTGCCTGTTCATATGGGGAGATCATCTGCCTGTACAAAGCTGATGGACCCAAGACACCTCTACGAACCTATAGAGAGCACAGTAAAAGGTATGAAGGGAAGTCATTCACTTGCCTAAGGATGATTGCAGGTTTAGTGTTGGTGTATTTAACTTTTTTTTAACAATACACATATAGTTACATAATTAGGGTTTCAAACAATCTGGAGTCACAGAAAAAATTATAAGTTGTTCACTTTCTTACACTACACTGATTTAAATACCTATTCCCTAGTAAAGGTCTTTATACAGACAAATATCAGAAAAATATCCCATCAGTAAATGGCCATAAATTAATGAGTATTTGAAAATTCCTCATATTTGAATGGTTTGAAGCTCATAGACTTCTCTCCTCAAATACTGAGAGAAAAATATATGTTTAGAAGTGAATTTTTGTTTTCTCAGACCAAGTAAAATTATGATATGGCCCTGCATCCAGTGTGTGTTGTGCATTGTGTGTCATCCATTATCTGTCAACCATCATCATTTGCTATTATAAACTTCTCAAAAACCACCAGACCAATTTCAATCAAATTTGGCAAAGATCATCCTGGCAAGAACTTTCAAATTTATACAAATGATTCCAATTTACTGTCAAATCTTTAAACCTTTAAACAACTTCTTTTCAAAGATTTCTCAACAGAATTTTACTAGATTTGACAGAAATCAGGATGGCATGTACAAATGATGCCAAACCATCATCAAATGTGTCCACCATTAATAAAAATAGAAAAATCTTCTCACAAACCATTCAACAGAATTAATCTGGCATGGAGGGTTTTCAATTTTATATAATTGATACTGATCTATCATCAATTATGGCCACCATTACTACAATTAGAAAAACATTTAATCAACATCTTCTCAAAAACTGCAAAACAGAATTTGACTGAATTTGATTGAAACAGTCTTGTATAAAGAGCTTTAAAATTTGTGCAAGTCATTGCCTATCCATCATCAAAAATGGCCACCAATACTACTAATGAAAAAAAAATTGTAACAATTTATTTTCAAAAACCGTCAACAGAATTTTACCAGATTTGAAAATAAGCATCCTACTTTTAGACATTTCAAAATTTTTGCAGATGATGCATATCCTCTATCAAATATGGATGAAGATACAATATATACAGAAATCTTGAAACAGTTATTTTTATAATATATGCAATCAACAACATAGGAAGAAATTTCTACAGAAAGCATTCTACAAATCCAGATTTCTTGGCTAACTGCTCTTGTGCTTGGATATTAGTCAGATGTCAGCCAGGTGGGCAATTTCAGTCCCACTTGGGCCTCTTGTTTCAGAGATCACATCAGGATTCCAAAACAGAAAGACTGCAAAGCCACTTTACAGTAGGTTGCAAATCATTTTTGGTTACCCAAGGTGTTGTATACTTTTCATGGACTTTATCATTTCCTTTCACATGTCTGTTATTGCAGTTATTACAATTGGATAAAGATTTTGTCCTTCATTATTAAATAAGGGATATAATCACAATCATGTAATCTTTGGTCAAATGTCTCCAAGAGTTCATACCCCTTGGACACACTGAGGCAACAAGTGACATCATAGTACCAGCTATATAATAGCCACATCATTTCAAGCTGTGCAGTAAATGTTGATCTTACAATGGTTAAAATCCTGAAATACAGTTTTATTTTTTTTAAATTGGCACTAAAGGATTAGAGGCCATCGATTGTGGTATGACAGTAGTGAATTTGGACTTACAGAATTGCGGTTGGTGTCAGAGTTAAGTTTTGGTCATTCATTAATTTGTTATCCCCCAGGTATGTAATATGAGGGGTATATAGCTATCACTGTGTCTAACAGTCTATCTGTTTGTCTCTCTGTCAGTAAATATTTTCATTTCCAGAGCCAAAT
Organism: Margaritifera margaritifera; assembly: GCA_029931535.1. Classification (NCBI taxonomy): domain Eukaryota; kingdom Metazoa; phylum Mollusca; class Bivalvia; order Unionida; family Margaritiferidae; genus Margaritifera; species Margaritifera margaritifera. The sequence goes on from JAQPZY010001484.1 coordinate 2,512,769, forward strand.
TCAAAAACCATTCAAAGTATTGAAACCAAACTTGCTACACATATCAAGCAATTTGCATAGAGTTGCATTTTGATACTTAGAATTTTCAGTATTCACTATTTGTTATGTTACCTTGGAAATGTCCATCTGTCTGTCTGTCCATAACCTTTTTGTTTTTGGAGCATAACTCTTAAACCATTCAAGGTATTTTCAACAAAATTTGGTAAATATGTCAAGCAAGTTGCATAGAGGTGCCTTTTATACTAAGAATATTTGGCATTCAGTATTTTTATATATGCATGCAAACAAAGTGTAGTATAATGTAGTATAAAATCTGAGAGTGCTGGACCATAATGTAGTATAAAAACTGAGAGTGCTGGACCATAATGTAGTATAAAATCTGAGAGTGCTGGATCATAATGTAGTATGAAATATGAGAGTGCTGGACCATAATGTAGTATAAAATCTGAGAGTGCTGGACCATAATGTAGTATAAAATCTGAGAGTGCTGGACCATTATGTAGCATGAAATATGAGAGTGCTGGACCATAATGTAGTATAAAATCTGAGAGTGCTGGACCATAATGTAGTATAAAAATTGAGTGCTGGACTATAATGTAGTATAAAAACTGAGTGCTGGACCATAATTTAGTATAAAAACTGAGAGTGCTGGACCATAATGTAGTATAAAAATGTGGAGTGCTGGACCATAATATAGTATAAAAACTGAGTGCTGGACCATAATGTAGTATAAAAACTGAGAGTGATGGACCATAATGTAGTATAAAAACTGGCAGTGCTGGACCATAATGTAGTATAAAAACTGGGAGTGCTGGACCATAATGTAGTATAAAAACTGGCAGTGCTGGACCATAATGTAGTATAAAAACTGGCAGTGCTGGACCATAATGTGGTATAAAAACTGAGTACTGAACCATAGTATAGTATAAAAACTGGGAATGCTGGACCATAATATAGTATAACAACTGGGAGAGCTGGACCAGAATGTAGTATAAAACTGGGATTGCTGGACTATAATGTAGTATAAAAACTGGCAGTGCTGGACCATAATGTAGTATAAAAACTGGGAGTGCTGTACCATAATGTAGTATAAAAACAGAAAGTGCTGGACCATAATGTGGTTTTCAGTAGGTGTCTTTACATAGGTGGAGAACCTAGAGGATATGTCATCATGACACTTGGCCAAATTAAGGATTAAACTTTAAACAACATAAGCGACAATGAGAACCAGATATTTAGGTTTGTCTTAGTCTAACTCTCAGGCAGTTTATCCAACAACAATTTCAAAATGTTATAACTTCACTGTCATTCATCCAATTTTCATACAAATTTTACTGTTAACACAAAATATTATATTATTACATGGTAACTTTTTTCCTAGAAAGACTTATTTTCTAGCAAATCATTCACTGGTGTGTAGGGAAGGTCTGGAGGCCATAGTTGACATTGTTTTTATTTTTTCAGGGTGGAGACATTGGAACTACGGATCTCAAACCCATCTGTTCCTGAGGGCCTTATCATCAGTGCTGGGAAGGATGGCAAAATTATGTACTGGGACATTACCAAGTATGTCACTAGCAATCGAATTCTGAAATATTACTCTGCTTTTACTTGGAATCATTAGCCTTCTTTATTTTTAGCTAGGATAGATTTCAAAATCTCTATGCCTTATGGCACAGTGTCCATTCTCTTTACCAAATATAGTTTGTATCACTAACAATAATAACAGAAATAAGTTTTTTTTTTTTTTTACAGTCTGACATCATTTTCTAATATATATTCAGGAAGGTTGTAAAAACAGCATGTCATGACTCCATCTTGAATATAGGAATTAATTAACGAAAATTTTATCTTTTGTTTAATATAATTATTGTTTTGCAAACTGTATACATAAAATTGTGACTGGTCAAAAAGAGGGTGTACCAGTTAAGGCTGGTTAAAAAGAGAGACAAAGTACAAGTTGAAGCTGGTCAAGAAGAAACAGTGTACAAGTTAAGGTTGGTCAAAAAGAGAGGCACAGTGAACAAGTTAAGGCTGGTCAAAAAGAGAGACTTGGTGAACAAGTTATGTCTCCTTATAAATATGGTGCTTATACCTTTCTAGTCAAGCATTTTGTTTTGTTTCACAAATTTTATAAATATAATTACAAATATTTTAGTTTTATGTACTCTGAACAGCATGTCTGTAATGAGAAAAGTAGATTTTACTCAAGTTGGTGTTTGTTTTGTTGCAGGGACAAGAGCATTCACACTTTTGTTGGTCATCATGGGGAACCCGTCAATGCCATTCATTTTGATGAGTTACGTATCGCCAGTGCCTCACATGATCACACTATCAGAGTCTGGGATTTCAACATCTGATTCTCTAGTCTTTAGTAGAATTGACACTTAATTCATGGAACAACATGCTAAAAAAATCTAAATCTGTTTTGGGGACAGTCAACATGAATAATTACAGTCTTAGTTTGCTTCCCTTGCTTCTGGAAGAAACAGCTATGACATTTTTATGGCACTAAGGTATCACTATCAGAAGTGTTGATGAATTTGTCAATGTGATTTGTTTCAATTTACTTTACATAGACTAGAGCAACTACACTTAAGATGTACAGCCTAGTATCTTCAATCTGAAACGGACTGTTGCAACTTAAAACATTTAATTGATAAACCAAATCATTTGATATAAAACCAGATCATATGATATAAACTTAGTTTAAAGTTTGAATTTAGGGTGTCTTGTTAAAGCAATGATTGCATAAATAGAAGTCTGATGCTTCCAACTAGGTGGATTTGTTAAAATGTCTCACAAACATTCCACCATTCTTGATATGAGTAACTACTTCATGTATCAAGAAGTAAATATTTGAGAGGATTTGTACATGTTGGACCTAATCATCATTCCTATGGAAATTCCTATTACTGTGAATTCATTTATTTTCATTCGTACCAATTTTTTTAGTTTCGCAAAACTAAATACATTTTCCACTGTATTTAAATTCATGGATTTAGGAAATTATTGTTTATTGTGTATTTTTAATATGGTGGTTTACAGCAACAAGAAAGTTAGTACCCCATGAAAAATAGTCAATTAACATCACAGTATTATATTAGATTTTGAATGGCCATATTATTTGTCAGGCATTACCAATAAATGAGCTCAATTGACCATTTGCTAACTTGACATGTTCGACATTGGACATAAGGTGCCCATAATTAGCATATATACCCACATATAAGCCGGGTCCAAATGCAAACAACATAGACCCTGGTCTGCTGTCACATAATGCACTGGCAGATCAGGGTCTCTGTTGTTTGTTCTACTGTATAGTCCTTACAAACTGCATAGACCCAGATCTGCCGGTGCATTATGCGATGGCAGATCTGGGTCATTGCAGTTTGCAGTTGGTATCGTCTTATATGGGAGTATATATGGTATCCCATGGAATTGTTTGGTCATTATATCAGATAGTTTTAACACTGTATAGCCACAAAGCACAAGACAGAAGAGGTGTGAAAGCTCATTTCCTGGACTTATAAAAAAAAATTGTAATTATTGCCTCAACAGGATCTATTCTAGAACTGAAAATTTAGTGGGGAAATTCCCCACTCCATTTGAAAGGGAGAATGTTCTGAACATAGGAGTGATTTAGTGAAGAAATAAAGGTAAGGCTGGAAAATATGATGCACAATTTTTGTGCATTCTGTTGATTTTTCAGCACAATTTTTTTATAAATTAGTTTGAATCTTGCAATTGTGTGTTCTAGAGTAGACCCTGCCCCATGCCTGTACTATAGGCATTACATCAGTCCCTCACACCATATGTAAACATGTTTTTTTAATTATATTGTGTGGCAGTGTGTCACCACATATAAAACATTTAGAATAAAATATGTGTTGCCTTGGCCCTAATTAAAAAGAGAAAAGATATTGGCAATACAGTAACAGCTATCTTTTATTATCAACCTCCAACACTTGTTTGGGGACCAGGTAAAATAAAAATTTACTGTCTGACTTGACTGGAAATGCCCACTAATTTTTATGTATCTTGAAGTAGCAAGGCTGTTTGTTTAATAATTAATTTTTAACAACAATAGAGTGGTATAAAATACTGTTGTGTCATGAAATTGTATAGTTTCTGAAAGAAAAAAATCTCTTTTTATAAATAAATACTTTGAGAGAAAACTAGTGGAGCTTGGAAGGATAACACTAAAACTGAAGCAACATCAAATCCAGAACTGTAAATGATACATTGCCTGGTATATTTAATAATTAGGTACAGTCAAACCTGGCAAAAGCCCATGTGGAAAAAGCCAAACTGACCTCTTGTGCATAGGTGAGATCTGCATGCATGTTCACGTTTCAAACTTGGTATTTGAACAAACACCATGCACCAAATACCATTATTATTATTATTTTTATTATTATTATTATTATTGTTGTTGTTGTTGTTGTTGTTATTATTATTATTATTATTATCAACAGAAACTGATTTAATTTAGTGCACTATTCAGGAAAATAAAAAAATTTATATGTTCTCTTCTTAAGTTATATTCCACACAAGATTACTGTATCCTGTTCACTTTGTTGGACTTTTAGTTGGAGTAAAAGGTTCTCTATGTTGCTTTGATCTCATGAGAAAGCTGAGCTAATTTATGTTGCTCTTTAAGATTGTTTATTTTTTCATAAAAATAATTTCATGCATTTTCATTTTTTCAAAATGTTATTTCTTTCAGATTTTTATTTCTATAACTTTAAATCATTCTTGGTTTCATTTTCCACATCTCATCTTTCATTCTACCTCAAAAAATGTAGTAAATATGACAACTATGATTCTTATGATTATTTCATTTTACAACAGGCTGTACTGTCTAAAGATGTAAAGAGTTTACTTTTGTACTATTGTTTATTGATATAGCATGGCTGTGTTCAGTTAACGTTGTGAGATGAATTTGTAACTAGCTATATAAAAAAGGCTGTTAGTCACAATTGAGATAAAAGCTAACGGTTGAAATAGGTAGCTCACTACAAGGAAAGTAGGCAAGAGTGGTTTCACTCACAGAAGAGTTAATTATGGGAAAATAATTTTGCAGTCATCTAGAAGGCTCAGATACAAGTTTTACTGATGTCAAATTTCCACTTGTGTAAATATCCTGATGTGTATTCAGAACCATATACTCTTTGAGATTGATCTAATATAGTTTTTTTGAAAGGTCAGTCATATTTATTTGGAAGAACACAATTCTGAAATTGTAAAAATTCTTGGAGATACTGTTTCATCAGTAGACATGTTTAATTTCCTAAAATAGAACAGGCATTTCAACAGAATATGACTACCTTCTGCCCAAACATAGCATATGTTATTCTTATTGAATGCAGCCCATGTTACCAAGCTCCGATTCTTACACAACATACAGAATGCTTCATGTATGTAAAATAGCATTGACAGATGTGTCAATTATTCACAACAGATGGGCATTCTAAATATATGTTAGTGGATCTGACTCTAATCTGTATACACCATTTATTACACACTTGGTATTAATTACTGTAAAGTCTGTTAGTTTTCATAGCCACTATTTTTTTTATCAATAAAATTCATAATTATTATTTTTTACTGTATATTTGTTTAGCTAATGTTTTTACAAAATGTTTGAAATTTACATCATAAGAATAGGCTGAAAATTAATCTCAATATTTTACCCTATAATTATTTGTTCATCCTAAAGAAATAATTAAAAATTGTGCTAACAATTACAGACATTACAGTAATATGTTAATTATTTGTATTTGTTAAAAACCAGTTGTATTATATCTTTTCTCTATTTTAATTTTGTTAATGCAGAAACGATGTCTTATTAGGAATCTGTTGTTTTGTATTATCTTGCCTTTTATGGAAATTAAGTGCTTGCCTTCCATGCAAATTGTACACAAATGTTATGAGCCCTCATCCTCCCTTTCCCAAGCCCCCCCCCCCCCAAATTAGGGATATCTTGACAAATTATTACAACTATCTGGGTACCTCATTCCTGACAACTCCTCATTCCCCCTGTAATTTTTCACATAACTATACATTGTTAATCATCACTACATTAGTATGACCAACTATTTTTAATTTGGTCATCTTAACTGAGAAACAGTGGCAGACTTCTCTTCTGTACCTTGTTTGAACTTTTGCCACCAAGTGTTTGGGGGTTTTTTTTAATTGTAAGTCAAACACTGTAACAGTATGCATTCTGTAATCATGTAAAGATGATTATGTCCAATGAATTTAAGTTGTAATTTTGTTCATATTTATTTACATGTTGTTTATTATTTTAAATGTTTATGTACTCTACAAGGTTGGAGGTGTGTGTGTGTGTGTGTGTGTGTGTGTGTGTGTGTGTTACAGGGAAAATGTATAATCAGGTATTATGTATATTAACTTAAATTTTCAATGGTTATGTGCATGTATTTCCTAGAAACAAATCAATGATTATACACATTGTCTAAAATTCAGACCACAGTTTTAAACATATTCACTGCCTTTTATGGATGCATCTGATTATTATAATTTCTCTTTTGATTATTTATGTCACTGTGTGTAATTACAAGAGTTAAACCTTTGTTACAGTGTTTGTTGTTAATCTACTTGGATTATTCATGTCACTGTGTGTAATTATGATGGTTAAACTTTTGATATGTGGTTGTTATATATCTGCTCTTGATTGTTTATGTCACAAGGTATAATTATGATGGTTAAACCTTTGTTGTTAATTGCTTTTTGATTATTTATGTCAGAGTGTGTAATTATGATGGTTAAACCTTTGTTACATGGTTGTTGTTAATCTGTTTTTGATTCTTTAGGTCACAATGTGTAATTATGATGGTTAAACCTTTGTTGGTAATTGGCTTTTGATAATTTATGTCACAATGTGTAATTATGATGGTTAAACCTTTGTTGGTAATTGGCTTTTGATTATTTATGTCACAATGTGTAATTATGAAGGTTAAACCTTTGTTGTTAATTGGCTTTTGATTATTTATGTCACTAGGTTGGATTATAATTGTTGAACCTTTGTTTCATGGTATGTTGTTAATCTGCTTTTGATTATTGTCATTAACTTTGCACAAAACAACGATTTATATTTGCATCCGAACAAGTTGATTGACAGAGAATTGATTGTTAATAGTACAAAGTAATGAGTGTAGCATGAGCACACTTCACTATGGATAACTCGCTCATACAGCAATCCTAACTCATGTTCAAGTCAGCAGTGGTACTGTAAACTCAGGGCTAGACAAATTTCATTTTTTCCTACTTGCCCACTGGACAAGTCAAAATCAATTTTACCTGCCCAGCAACAAAATCATCTTACCCAGGAAAAAAATCTTTCTGTATATAATAGTTTATTGCCATGCAATAAAAATACTTATCATCATATTGTCTTTCTATTAAGTACATTTTTCAGAGTTTCATTTTAGAGGCATTAACTTCAGATTATTTCAATCTATGATGTTGAAGAAAAAAAAGTGCCATTGTTTAGCTGTAATAAACAAGAGGACTATACATACAGCATTCCCTCATTATATTGTTGCACTTGGGGTCCATAAGCACCAACTACATTGTGTACTGTACCATGGTGTAGTGGGAACAGTGTTATGCATTGAACCTTGGCATAGCAAGAACCACATATGTTCTGAACCATGGTATAGTGAGAACATCGTTATGCATTGAACCTTGGCATAGCGAGAACCACATACGTACTGAACCACGGTATAGTGTAGTGAGAATTATCAGATTTGGTCAAATAGCTATGTTTTAAAAAGGAAATGAAGATATAATACTAAGCTAATGTGTTGTTTTCTTTCAACCTGTATTGTCAAGCATTTGATAAAACAATTCAAATAGAACAGTTTAATTTTGTTGTCATGGGGTCCATAACAGTACTGTGTTATATCCGGAATTGTGCTGTAACAAAGTGCATTATAACAAGGGAGAGCTGTATCACTTTATCCTTAACCATATGAATGTATTTATGAAAACTAACCCTTGATTCTGGTCCATTGGTGGTGGTAGTTTCTGTTATTGTTGTTGTTAATATTTATTATTATTATTATTATTATTATTATTATTATTTTAGTTGCAGTTTCTCCATCAAGTTACTGCTCATTTTTGTGATTTTGTTTGTGTTCCTAGAACAGACCAAGACATTGGGAACAGGTTTGTTTGTGTTACTAAAACAGACCAAGACATTGGGAACAGGTTTGCTTGCTTAATTATGAGGATACTTGTTTCATTAACTGGCAAAGGATTATCTCTGCTTTAATTGAAGGATCATTCAGACAATCCTCTTGTTCTTCATTTATTGATTTAAGTATCAAGTTTAGATTGTAAACATCGCTTGAGGGTGTTTATTTTCAGTTTGCAGCAGTGTACTTTGACAGAAAACACGTTTGCAGTCAGCCTAATTATTGCTTAAGAAATCAACTGATCATGTTTTACACCGTCTGTTACTAAAATCAGTATCAACCAAATCATTCGAAGATTTATATCTAAGTTATTTAAGATAATGTAAAATGGATATAGAATAAGTGTAACTTTACAAATGGCAAAAAAAAATTCTCAATGAACTGGTTTCTATTTGTCAGTGCAAGTCTCTGATGGTTTACACAATTAAATGGGTTTTCAACTAAATAAAAGACTGATTCATCATGTATTCAATTCATGGAAATATTTTTGCAGCATACATGATATATTGTAAACAAATATTCATCAGTTTTTTTTCAGTATTATCAATCTAATACAGAGTTAAAATTTTTGGGACACCAAATTCTCGATATTTTGACCTTGGATAACGATCATAAGCTTGTTGATTATAGCAATTACAATGATTAAAATACACAATTACAATTCTAAGAGTACTGACAGTGATATGTTATCTATAAAGAAAACATATATGAATATATCACCAGATAAAAGTTTGCCTGGCCAGGCATACTTATGGTGAACCGCACTTGCCCAGCGGATTTTTAAACTTGTCCCAGATGTCTGGCAAGTGATTTTTCTAGTGCTGAAGCATCATGGAGAACTTAATGGACAAATAATTTCATTTTAGGCAAGAGCTTTAAAAATATGAGTACTGTATATACTCATGTATAAGCTGATACGAACTGCAAACGGCACAGACCCAGATCTGCCGTTACATAATGCGCCACCTTGTCTGGGTCTATGCAGTTTTTAGGGACTAATCAGTAGAACAAACAACATAGACCCTGATCTGCCGGTGCATTATGTGACGGCAGATCAGGGTCTATGTTGTTTGCATTTGGACGCGGTTTATACACGAGTACATACGGTACATGTATGATACAATCCTTGGGAATATGCTAGATGCTTCCAGATGAACTTGAAAGACACTACCTGTACTATTTCCTAAAAACAATATCAAATATTTCAGTGTGGTGATGTACAGAAGTTGATTAGAAAGCACAATAATCCTGATGCTGATCCAGTGTATTCCGTATCTATTGATGACATATGATATAGTCAGATTTGCTGATATTGTAACAGAGTATGTGATATTTCAATAGGACATGAAAGACATGACAAAATTATGAAGGAAATCAACAAGAAATAAGTTAGTGTCACATTGGAGCCAATCACACTGTCCAATGCCCGCAGAGTGAACATGACCCCCTGGTTGCTCTGCCATCATCAGAGCCAGCAACAACAAAGCTAGGCATACCAGATCCAGCTGCAACTCCTACTGAACTGTTAGCAGCAATGGCCTCCAGAACTGTAGATCCAGCAATAATAGAGGTTCTTACTAATTAACCATCCATTGCAGAAGAACCAGTCACAGCAATGGTTCCTTTCCAAGAACAAGCATCAATTGAAGCTTTGTCTGCAATTACAGAATTCCCTAATACCACACCAGCTACAGCTGAGGCTCTCACTACTGAACTATAGATCCAGACACTACAAAACAAACCACTGCAGTCCTAATTCCCTAATACCATCCCAACTACAGCTGAGGCTTTCAAACCAAACTACAGATCCAGACTCTAATGAATATCTACAGATATAATTCCCTAATACCACACCAGCTATCACTGAGGCTCTCACTAGCAAACTGCAATCCAGACACAAGAGAACAAACCACTTCAGACAAAATTCCCTAATACCACACCAACTACAGCTGAGGCTCACACTACTGAACTACAGATCCAGACACTACAGAAGAAACAACTACAGACAGAATTCCCTAATACCACACTAACTACAGCTGAGTCTCTCACTACCAAACTACAGATCCAGACAGTACAGAAAAACCACGACAAAACATCCAAGTGAAACAATTACATCAGACAAATCTCCCCTCACCTTATGACAGATCCACATATGTAAATAACACAAGCATGCATATAAAGTGCAAGAGTCACAGGTTGAGCTTATAGCGGAATGAAGTCATCATACTCTCCCAGTTGGCAAAGTTGGTAACAATGTCACAGTTCCAATACATCGGGAAGATTTAGTATGTAGTGATCCTCAGGACATTATTGGATCATTGTCAGCTTTGACAATAATAATCTTTATACAGTAGCAGTGAAAATTTAATAATGAGTGGAAAGAACTCCATAAATCAATTTGATGTGTGTGTTTATATTCTGTATTTTATGGGTAAAATAAAGACAGACATATGACTGTTTCATTAAGATCAGCTGTTCTGCAGAAGTCTGAATGTGGTGTTCAGAGCTTTACAAAATGTATTTGTACAAGAACAAAATGCTTTCAAAATAATGTGTGAATGTTTCAAGTCAAAATTGAAGTGTAACTCAAGATGTCATTCCAGTCTGTGTTGTGCCAACAAGAGCTGATCATCAAAAATTGAACTTTAATGTCTTGTAAAGTGTGTCAAAGTAAAATTTGAAATTCATAACTTTTTTTTTTGTCAGCTTTGTTTTATCATCAGATGTATTTTTTGTGTGCTGGTTTTGTTTGTATATTCCAACTTAGTATTACAGTGTGTGTGTGTGTGTGCCAGCTCATACAAGTGAACTTTGATTGTGCTGAGTAAATGTTTGTATATTCCAACTTTGTATTACAAATGTGTGTGTGTGTGTGTGCATATGTGTGTGTGTGCATGTGCCAGCTCATACAAGTGAACTTTGATTGTGCTGAGTAAATGTTTAGAGTACTTGATATGTGATCACAAATTTCTGTGTTTTTATATGGGAGAAACAAAGTTATCACATCATATCTTATCTGTGTTTTTACAACAAAGTTATATTGTATCATATCTTACCAATTTCACACTGGAATACGAATATGACTGGCAGATGCAAAATCATCCATGCCTTTTACACCATTTTCTTGTATGTCTGAGTCATTGAATACATATAAATTGTGGTCTGAATTTCACATTTGATTTATTTATATATACCAAGCCAATATGCCAGGTTGGCAAGTTGAGCTTCACCAAGTGAAGCAGATATTACACATAATCAATTAAAATTTCAGCTAATATGCATATATACATATTTATTTATTTATGTATTTATTTATTTATTCATAAAATGACATTCAATTTATGTAAATACTACATTTTGTGATATTTATTTCCCTATAGGACAAGGCCATTGTCATTCATTTACATCAGTGTAAAGTACAATTGTCCTGTTTACAGCATGCCAAAATATATAATGGAATGCTGTCATCATGGTATATATGTGTTAGTGCATGGGTGGGCGACACTAAAGTAGAAACGTGATTAGCTAAGTGCCAGTTATTCATACTTTTTAAAATTTCTGAATGGAGAAAGTTCCCCTCCCAACCAACCAACCAACCAACCAAGTGTAAATTTGTTCATTGTGTCATTATCAATTATACATATATAAATTATCCTCACAAAGTCTGTATCTTGCAGTCATTTTGGTTAATCTGTGTTTTACTGTAATTTACTGTGATTCTATGCTTGCCAAGCTGTATTTAAGTTTATATATTAAAAAGGAATTTGGTAAAAAGTTTTTAAATCAAAAGTTTGTAATTCATAGAAAATACACTGTAGGTAAAAGGGATCTCCAGATTTGGACCAGATTTAAATCACTACAGCAATGGCAATGGTGGCATAAACAGTTTGTTAAGATTTTTATTAAAGTTTTTCAGTACCATGGGCTTGCCATGCAGGTCCTGGTCTTCTAGTTTTTCAATACCGTATATACTCGCATATAATCTGATACCAACATCAAACTGCATAGACCCAGATCTGCTGTCGCAGAATGTGCTGGCAGATCTGGGTCTATGCAGTTTGTAAGGACTAATCAGTAGAACAAACAACACAGAGCCTGATCTGCTGGTGCAATATGCGATGGCAGATCAGGGTCTATGTTGTTTACATTTGGACCCAGCTTATACGTGACTAAATACGTTATTTGCTTCTTCAATCATGTAATAGCCTAAATCTGGTCTAACATGTAATAATTATTCCCTTTTTTTTAGGAATATCCTGTAGCTGGTCAAAGTATTATAACTGTAACTATTTGAAATACAGCTCTGTACTAAAGGAAGAGTTGCTACATCCTCATATAATTTTAAATCTTAATGAATTACAGAAATTCACAGGTAGAAAATATTGTTTAACATGACTATTATTATTATCATAATGATCATGCCATATATACTCGCTTATCAGTCAAGTCCAACTGCAAACTGCACAGACTCAGATCTACCATCGCATAATGTGCCGGCAGATCTAGGTCTACGCAGTTTGTTGGGAATAATCAGTTGAACAAACAGCACAGATCCTGATCTGTCGGTGCATTATGTGATGGCATATCAAGGTCTGTGTTGTTTGCAGTTGCACTTAACTTATAACCAAGTACATACAGTAGTTATAATTGATTATCAGTATTATATATGTAAGAAACTGTTATGTGAAACAAAATTTGTATTGATTGTAAGTATTGGTGTTCTATAGTCACTGGTAGTTTGAATAGAATTTGTCATGCCTGCGATATCTCACACAGTTAGGTAAAGTCGTACAGAATTAGGGGCAACCTCACAGTCCCACCCTGTTTTTTCTCACAGAACAATTCAATTTTTTGGATAATAAATGTCCCTGATTCATATATATTTTGTAAGCTCTTGACAGTACGACAGTTGACATTGATGATGTAAATTTGAGTCAAAACCTCCTGATCATATCTTGCAGTTGTTTTCAGAAAACAATTGCAGCTTCAATCATACTCTAGTGACCAACAGATAAACAAAATAAGGATGGATTGGGTCAGTGAGCATCATTCAGTTTGTAACTTACAGATCTCCTTTTTTACAGTGTCTTTCATTATTATGCTATTCTGAATATACCACAGTCATGTCATGGACCCCATTAGAATTTATGCAAAAAAAATCATTATTTCGTTTTAATTGGCTGAAAGAGTTATATAACCACTTTATTGAAGTCATTACTGTGTTCTATGATTATCAGCTATTGTATTCTCTAAGAGGTGATAGGATACCCTAAATTTTGTATCAATACCAAGTCAATGTGCCAGGTTTGCAAGTTGACCTATGCATTTGTACCATACCTCTTGCATCAGTATTTCAAATCATGTCGCAATTAATCCTGCCATTAATATGATATGATGCTTGTGTAAATAAACAATTGCCAATTTGATTTGTCTATTAAGACAAGCAATAGGGCAGGTTATAAATTGGGCAGATGTGATCCAGCGCGTAATGACCTCATGCCTAAAAATAGCCCACATGGGCAATTTCTTAAATCCGACAAACTTTGTAACATGGTGCCTAAGTAAGTTTCAGTATGTAGAGTTAACTGAAGATGATGTTAAAATTACCTTACAGCCTAATAGAAAGTCACTCTGTTATACAACTGAAAGGGTGGTTACAATGCCATCTCCCTACAAATGGAATCAAAGTAAATTTATTTTCTTTATTTCATTAATTTAGGCTACCATCCTATAATGCATACAAAAAAGGTCACTATATTGGAGCGCAATGCACTTCTTATAGTATAATTGTCAGACATTAAGTACAGGTTTTTGTCTAGCTAATAAATGGTATATAAACTGTGGACTTTGAGATGAAATCAAGTTATAGAATTTTTATTAAGATGGACAGGCACACCAATGTTTATCTTAATATTTTTTTTCTCTAATAGCTTGGTAAATTTTTTTAAAACATGTATAGTGTTTGTCATGAACTAATGGTAAATTATTTCAAAAACAGAAGTTACAAAAAACTCTTGGAAGCAATGTCACCGTCATATTTTTACCTGCCTCATTATTAAGTTTATGACTAGAACATCTAAATATAGAAAAGTCCAGAGGAATGTAAAGAGGTAATCATCTACATAGTTATTTCTCTACATTCCATAATTACTTATATTCTTTATAATACATAGATTTTGCTGACTGATATACCTTTTCATACCAGTTTTGAAATATGCAATCTTTTTAATGTCTGAAAAAGTTCATGCATGAAAAGTTTTTAATCACGCATATTTTTTCACTAGATAAAAATCAAATAATCATCAGGAATTCCTCCACCATGGCTGAATCAATTTAATTATAACTATGTGCCTTAGGATATATCTGGCTTATTTTTCTTCCAAATAATTATTATTGATGTTGCCATTAATAATCTAATTCATTTAGTTGTCTATTTCACCAGTCAGTCTTATAATTAAAAGGAATGCATGATGAAATGGACAAACAAACATAGGTAGGTGCATATAAGTTGGTAAGTAAAAGAGTAGACATAAGAATAAAATGAATGAAAGGATGAACAATGAACGAATAAACAATAAATGAATGTAAGAAAAGATAGACAAATAGGAGAATTGCAAAATATATGAAAAATGAGAATAAACAAGAGGATAATAAACGACCATAACATTTCGCAAAACAGACATTATAATTTTACTGAAACCAGGAATGGAAATACAGGATGCAAATTACGACAATGAATGGAGGTTACTATTTCATGGGGTTTTTATTTACTGTTTTTATTTAACCAAAAAATAAAAGTTATCTTCTTAGTTGATAAATCACTAATCTCTCCAAATTAGAGGACTTAAAGACTATAAAACAAGTCTTTATTTGTTTTATCAACCAAATGTGGTTTATATTTTATCTTTGAGTGTTATTTTGTTCACATTGATATGAACAGTGTTATTTAGTACACATTGATATGAGCCGAGCAATATAGTTCACAGAGTACAAGACATAATTCAGCATAAGCATCACCTTGTGTACATCCAGTTTTTTTCTGTTTGTCCAAAAGCAATATGACGGTGCATGCCAGGTGTTATGGGTAAATTACATCAAATTCTGTTTATAGCAAAAAGGTGAATTTTGTAACCTGCCCTATTGTAACCCTTAAACACAGCACACCAGTACATGTAGATTGCCCGTAAACAACCTTCGCACGTGCTATTTAGTACAGGGTCTGTCTCAACCTGTCTGCTATTAATAGTAACACAGTGTGCCACTGAAGAAAAACCTATGAGGGCTGGTGAAATAACCTGGTCATTGTTTCTGCAGTATGTAGGTACATATATACATGATTGGAATTTTCCATTATTGAAATCCCAAACAGATTTCATGTTCATGTACTCCATAGTGTGATTATTATTTGTGAATAGACGGAAAATGATGGAAATACACATGTATTGATATTTTCTGAGTGAATATCGAACATATGGGACTTTTGCCAACGTATGTCAGAACTAGATTAGAAATGAACACAAACTAAGGTATTGATAAAATCCAGGTGCCCCATTTCTTCTTAATAATCAATCATTAACTGTGGACCATCATGCACAAACATATTCATTAAAAGAAAAATAACATCAATTTTCCTAAGGGATATCTTTATTTCCATCACTGTAACTATTTGATAAGCTTGATAACTCTATGAAGTGAAAAGTACTTATATTTTATGTACATAACTAATGATAATGTTCTTTTGCAATGGCATTTCTGTATCCCCCAACTCCAAGCACATACAACGCATGCACATAATTGTTCACGAGTTTTTACATTATACAACGGTTCGGTACATAACGCAGTTTGTAGATGTGGACCCCAACTAGTGTGTTGTAAGGAGGGGAGTTGTACATCTTGTAAAAATGAACCAAAATAACAGTTTGTGTGCATTTCAGACCCATGCACACAGAAGAAAACAAATCTGACAGAAATTTACACAGATCTGACAATATAATATTTTGCCCAATTGCACAGACTGGAGTCTGTAAAATATTACTCCAAGGAATTTCATTTTAAGCCAGTACTTTTTATGGGCAGGAGCACATTTAAAGTTTAAATACCAGTCAAATTTTGTCTACAGGATTATTTTTCATTATTATATTATTTTTATACAGAAAAAATTGAACAAAATTCATACATTTTGTACATGTGGAATAATCAAGATACTGTGATAACTCCTTTGTGGGACACTGTTTAACATTATTCATATCCAAAAACAAGTTTATGTATTGATCAAAGAGTACATACAAATCATCTCAAATGTAGTACATTTTAAGAGCAAAAAAAACTCACATTTTTCATATGTTTGTTTTAAAATAAGTTTTTACCATCAACTGAACCTTTTTCTTTTAGTTTAGAGGAAGTTTTTATTTTCCTTTCATTGAGTGATTGCTAAAGTTATATGTCTTTGCTGCTATTTTAAAATATTGTCATTACAAGTGAAAAATTGGTTTGGTTTTGGTTTTACAGCACAGCAACACAAATAGGTTATTTAGTGCTGAGACCATTGGAGTAAAGAACATTGCCCAAGGACACATCACAGTAGCTGACCCTGGCTAATCCAATAGTAGGATTCAAACCCATGCCCTTACAGCCTTGAGTCTGGTGCACTAACCACTGAACCATCGCAGCTACTTTACAAGTGAAAGACAACCCGTTAATATACGATTTCATGAAGCAAAAGCATAATTGATGAGATTTCATCAATGATCAAAATGCTTAGACCTGGTTTTGTGTGTCCATTGATTAATGTGTAAAATAAAAACATTCTTCCACTAAAACTGCATAAAATAAATACAGATTCTTGGACCTAAAATTCCAATTTTGGTTTTAACCAAATTAGATGAGTCATATATTTTTACATTTTGAGGTGTCATAGATTTAATTTGAAATTTTATATTTCAAAGTCTCAGATTTTGAGATTGTTTGGTTTGCTTTTTTCTGTTTTGCAAAATAACATTATTTACATCTTAGATAAATGTATACATTCTGATATGATGCTAGAACTGTGATATCTTTCCAATTACTTACAGAACTTGATTTGTACTTTTTTTCTAAATATTTTTTATAGATGTGTCTGTGGTATTAATGGAAGTATTGTTGACCATATATTTATACATGAATAAAATAATTTTTACATTTTCATGATTAGTTTGACTCATCTATCTCTCTGCAATTCTAAATATCCTATGTACTGTAAAATCTTTGTAACTTTAGAGGTCAACACTGTAGGATTGTAGCATTACTCTTAAAGCCCTATTTTTATTTTGGACAGTTAATTGCCCTCAAAGAATCAAACTTAGAATACTCAACCACCCTGTTATATCACAATACTCTCATAAACTGAATTTCACCATTGAAGTCATCCCAGTCAACACACTGGCCTAAAGAAAGGTGCTTTTAAGGAGCAAAGTGAATTCATTTAATTTCATAGGTATCAGTTTTTTGCGGTTCTGAAAAGAATTACCTTTTCCTCGGTTCAATAATTGATGATGTGCTTCTGATACGAGTTCTGTTGTCATCTTAGATCATGGTTTGTTGGGTCTTGAAATTTGAGGTTTATTGCAACCACAGATTTCATGTGGTTCATAGCAACCACAGATTCCATGCAAATTGTCACCTCATAAATTAACATGAATCTATAGTATATAGCATGTAATGCACAGAGATTTTACCAGATTGGCACTCGTTCAAATAATGCAGGTAATACACAGAGATTTTACCAGAATGGCACTCACTCAAATAATGCATGTAATACACAAATATTTCACCAGAATGGCACTCACTCAAATAATGCATCCAATACAAAGAGATATACCAAAAATGGCACTTGTTCCAGTAATGCATGTAATACACAGATCTAACCAGAATGATACTCATTCAAATAATGCATGTAATACACAGAGATTTTACAAGGATGGTACTCATTCAAATAATGCAGGTAATACACAGAGATTTTACAAGGATGGTACTCATTCAAATAATGCAGGTAATACACAGAGATTTTACAAGGATGGTACTCATTCAAATAATGCAGGTAATACACAGAGATTTTACAAGGATGGTACTCATTCAAATAATGCAGGTAATACACAGAGATTTTACAAGGATGGTACTCATTCAAATAATGCATGTGATACATGGAGATTTTACAAGGATGGTACTCATTCAAATAATGCAGGTAATACACAGAGATTTTACAAGGATGGTATTCATTCAAATAATGCAGGTAATACACAGAGATTTTACAAGGATGGTACTCATTCAAATAATGCAGGTAATACACAGAGATTTTACTTGGATGGTACCTTGTTCAAATAATGCATATAATACACAAAGATTTTGCCAGAATGACACTTGTTCAAATAATGCATGTAACACACAGAGATATACTAAAATGGCACTTGTTCCAGTAATGCATGTAATACACAGATCTAACCAGAATGGTACTCATTCAAATAATGCAGGTAATACACAGAGATTTTACTAGGATGGTACCTTGTTCAAATAATGCATATAATACACAAAGATTTTACCAGAATGACACTTGTTCAAATAATGCATGTAATACACAGAGATTTCACCAGAATGGCACTCATTCAAAGAATGCATGTAAGTATACAGAGATTTTACCAGAATGGTACCTTGTCAACAGAATAGAGCCATTTCCCAGAAAATTAAATATGAATACCTTGTCAACATAAGAGAGCCATTTCCCAATTAAATATGAATACCTTGTCAACAGAATAGAGCCATTTCCCAAACAATTAAATGTGTACCTTGTCAACAGAATAGAGCCATTTTCCAAAATTTTAAATATGAAAACCTTGTCTACAGAATAGTCATTTCCCAAACAATTAAATATGTGTACCTTGTCAACAGAATAGAGCCATTTCCCAAACAATAATTACCTTTTTTTAACAAATATTCTTGTAAGATTAAACTCAAAGAAACTGCTTTTGCTTTTAACCACAGACATGAAACCAAGTATAACTCGAACAGAAATTATTTAATTTTGTTTTCCTTTTTTAAAATTTATTCTTTATAAGCTTATCTTGAAATACTATTATGAAATCTTCAATGCAAATCTCTACAAATGGCCACACAGATATTTCCACCGACCAATTATGCCATCAGTTGCATCGAAAGATCTAAAAATTAAGCACGACTTAAGTGTAACAAAATTTTATTGTATTAATATTTCATAATATAATTTGAGGACTCTACATGAGGCTGAACATTTTTTTTTTTTTAGTAATACTAATAGTTGCACATCCTTATTTGACTTTAATTACATTAGCTTATTTTAAACTTGACTCATCACATTGTCAAAACGGTTTTATTGTGCTTAACTCTTTAACTTCGACTGAGTGTATATCCGCTGCATAAATGTGCCTAGCCTCACCAGTGACTGATGGTATCACGGTACCAATTGCGCAAGCCCAGGGGGTGGAGCTTAAGGTGTAGGGAGATTGTATTCAGAAATAAACAACAAAACTAGCTGTGATTGGTGAATTATGTAAGAGTTGTAGTTTCTGTCTGGCTTAAAAAAAAGTTGAGTCTCTTAGCAACATGTGAGATTATGTTAATTCATATGTAGATCATGTTTTGCATTTTTTATGATTTTGTAAAAATGTGATGCACATCACTGAAAATGTGTCTGTTGTGACTGGACAACTCTTACCCCTGTCTAGTTCCAGCAGAGTTATCTCTCTTAAATGCAATGGAGTACCTGGTTCTATCACTGTCAAATTGACAATCTAACATTGCTCTCTATGACAGTGTGTGACATGCATGCTAAAATAGGAGAGAAGGTATATTTATTTCACCAAATGTTAACATTAAGGTCTATGGAAAAACAATTGGTACCGTGATACCTGATAAATCCGCTTGTAAACAGAGCACTATTACTCCCGGTGACTGATATATCCGCTTTCCGGTTTTGCTTCCTGTACCCTAGTGACGGATAGATCCGCTCTGTATGTTCATGTTACAATCGGTTTTATTGGTCAATAATTGGAAGTAAAAGGACATTCAACCAATCAAAATAGAGTTAACAAATAATTGTTCTTACTAAATCCGGGGATTTTTTTCAAATTTGTCCCGCGTGTTTGTTAATACATGCATTTGTAGTTGACAGTGGAAACAATGGCGTTTGCTTACGATAGTGATTCGAATTCCGAATTTTCAGGTTTTTCTGAGGACGAATTTGATCATATTGAATTAAGAAGTATTGGTAGTGACATTGATCTATCTTCTTTGTCAAGTCTGTCAGAAATTGAGACAGAATCCGATGATGAAGACGGCGAAGTGTGGACAAGAGATCCACGTGCTCCGAAAGTCACCGAGTTTACGGAAAGCGTCGGTCCAACTTTCGTTTTGGATGAGGGGAAAAAAATAAATTGATTTTTTCTTTAAACTGTTTCTCTAGATACCACGAGGAACTACTTAAGAAATAGTAGAACACAGTGACTAGATAACATTTTTAGTAATTACATGTATATATTTGACAAATAACTTTGTATAAAAGACTCACAGATAAATTTTAGTGTTTACAAACAGTGTTTTGTGTTATATTCCTGGATTTTATATCAATCTTGTTGATGTCAGCAGGATAAAAGAATCAAACATATATAAGGTAGTTATAGCTTTTATATATGCATGGCTTTATTCTATAAATCAGTTGATTATACAGAAAATAACTAACACAATTAGCCCATATCCCCACATCATCAGCTAAAAAGTTATGATTTGGCTGCAGCAGCATCAAGCTCTGTTAGTCAGCCCACACATCAGCTGCAGTAGTGACCTCAGCAGCTAGGCATAACAGTGAGCCACTACAGTAGCACTAGAAGTTAAAGAGTTAAATTGACTTGGAATGTATATTATAAATATTTCCAATCAACAGATAAAAAAGCATATGTTTTTAGTAAATTATGTTTCTCCAAGAATACTTACCTGATCATATTGACATTAGGAAGAAGCTCCACTACCTATCAAATCAAGCAATCGCGGAAAGACACAAAGATTCGTCTTTCCTGTCTATATTCCATATAGACAATGTGAAGAAACTCATCCCAACCCTTCCCCATACCTCCCCTCACCACCGCTAAGGGCCTACGGTTGTTTACTAGCTTTTGCTTGAGCGATACCTCGATGAGGATGCTTGCATTTGCAGGGAGGAGTGTGAATGTCTAATAGTAATGTGATCGGGTAAGTATTCTCGGAGAAACATAATTTTAAAATGTGCTTTCTCCTTTGAATACATTCCCCGATCACATTAACATTAGGTAATAGGAGGAGGCGATGCTGAGCATTCTACCTCTACCATGGTCACTCTCGAGGGAATAAGGGTTCTTCCCTGTATGATGGTAAACCACACTCCAAATATCAGAACAACACAACTGATGGTCACCTAATCAATGACGACAGTATCCAGGTAAGAGAAAAGGGAGCAAATGACATTTTCTTGCTGAGTAAAATCACCGGGGGAATCCAGCGAAAGCACTGTTCTATGACCGTGGTAAGGCTGTGCTGACTTTAAACTGGTCTGGTGATGGGCTTATGGCTGGGCTGCAGCCACAGGACCTGCCAGATTCAATTCCTGTCTCTGAGGCAAACTTGATCTCATGAGATCTTGGAATATACCGAGCGTTTTACCCACTTTAGCCATGATGCCAGGGCTTGGGTGGTTATATCTTCTTTCCCCGGCTGATTGGAAGAAAGAGGCATAGCCGCCTCCCACCCCCGGGCATTTTCCATGCGCTTTGCATAGTGTTTGAACACACAGACAGGGCCCTGCATCAATTAGACTCATTATTAGAGTTGAGTGAATGGATGACCACACATTTCAATTCCCCATGGACAGCAGCCCGTTCATCATTATGAAGTCTGGTTGCATTATCAGGACCATGCAACCATTTGGTCTTAGCTGTAGATAGTTCAGGTCCACTGAAAGGGCATGCAACTTACTGACCCTGCATGCTGAAGCTAGAGCTATCAAGAAATGTTTTATATTATGGCAGCTTCAAGGAGATGCTGGCTAAAGGCTCGTGCTTATTTGAATTGAGCTATGTCAATATCCATGATAAACTGGCCTTTGGAAAAAGGGTGAATAAGTTTGGCCTATTAAATTCAAAATTGGTTAATAGACCTGATAAATCTTTAACATTACCTACATCTGTTCTACCATGGTGCCTAAATATGTCTGAAATCATGGAGCGGTAGCCTTTGATCATAGTGGGGGCTAACTTTTTCTTCTCGAAGAGCCAGAGGAAAAGTTAGTCAATTGTGGGATTGAAGCACTCAAAGGGACAATGCTGTTGCATCAGTCCCTAAAAAACCTTCGCTTCCCCTTGTACACCTTCAAAGTGGAGGGCCTTCTAGCTCATTAGATTCTCTCCATGACAGAAGGCTAACATTCTTTTTCTTCTCATGAGCCAGGCGTGAATCTGCGCATGGCTGTTTGAGCAAGTTGGGTCTCAGGAGAATTTTCCTGGGAAATTCTATTGCTAAACCTATTTGCGAATGTGTAAATTATGTTCTCCAAGAATACTTACCTGATCACATTAACATTAGAAAAATAAGCTTGCTACCTCCCGAATCCAGACCTCCCAAAAAGACAAAAATTGTCTTTTCTGTCTATATCATATATACGAAGGGCAGTAACTCTTGCCCATTACCTCTCCTTGCCACCGCCAGGTGTCACTAGTCTTAAACTGAGCGATATATCAATGGGTATGGTCACATGGCAGGGAGGGTTTTACAATAATGTGATTGGGTGAGTATTCTCGAAGAAACATAATTTTCTGAAAAATCTGCTTTCTCCTTCAAATACGTTCCCCGATCACATTAACGTTAGGAGAATAGGTAATAGGATGAGAGATTGCTGAGCATCCTACCTATAGTGAAATGATGGATTCCCTATATGAAAGATAACCCATTCTCCTAACTTAAAGCAGCACAGCTGACGGTCATGTGATCCGTCACAACCATATCCAGCTATGAAGACGATTATTGAACTCTTGTTATTGACAAACCTTTTACGGGCAAAACCAGAGAAAGCGATAAACTATGTCTGTGGGGAGGCTGTGCTGATGTCAACTGGGTATGGTGGTCATCTGGACAGCAGCCACTGGACCCACCAGCTTCAAATCTTGTCTCTGCTAATCCCAGAGAAAAAACTTGAGAAGTTGACTGTGCATGCCAGCCAACAGCTTCTATTATGTCTCAGATTGAACGTTACATTCGAAAACGAGGCTTGCAGAGATCATTTTAATTTCATAAGATGAACTTTTCATGAGGCGAGCATGATCTTTTGAGACTTCAGAGTATGCCGAGTGATTAACCCACTTCAGCCACGATGCTAGGGTTTAAGGGGTGATATCCTGTTTCCAGACATTCCCCAGGAGAAAGAGTCGTTTTCTTGTTCCACAACTTTTCTCTGTGCACTTCAAGTAATGTTTGAGGGCGCAGACATGATCTTGCATCTGTTGGAGAGGGGGAGCATAAGACGACTCTCTGATTGGCCAGTGACATCAGCCTATTCTTGGCTACAAGCCTGGTTGTGTCATTAGGACTGCAGAACCATCTGATATGATGACCTGGAGAGAGTTCGGGTCCACTGAAAGGGCATGTAACTTGCTCACCATGAATGCCAAAGCAAAATCTATCAGGAAACATATTTTGTATGATAGTTGCTTCATCAAGTCTCTGACTAAAGGCTCAAATCTATCTGAATTGAGCCATGTCAAAAACCATGACAGATTCCATTTTGGAAACAGGGTGAGGGATTTTAGTTTATTCAAGTCACAATTGGCTAGTAGATCTGATAGATCTTTATCATGACTAATATCCACTCTGCCGTGATGCCTGAAAGTGTCAGATATCATGAACCGGTGGCCTTTGATGATGATAATCAGGGTCAACTTTTTCTCTCATACAGCCAGATAAAAAAGTCAGCCAGTTGTGGGATTGAGGCACTCAACGCGACGATGTTGTTGATTTTGCACCAGTCCCTGAATGCACGCCACTTTCCCTCATACACCTTCAAAGTGGAAGGCCTTCTTGATCGCAGGATCCTCTCTACAATTGAAAATTAAAATTTATTCCTTCTCAAGGCCACCCTGACAAAAGCCAGGCATGAAGGAGTCAGTCCAGACAGGGATGGAATACCAGTGATCGTGGTTGTTTGAGAAGATTCGGCCTGACCGGAATTTTTCTGGGCAGATCTATTGCAAGATCATTGACCCATGACTTATCCCCATCTGAGGGAGGCTATCAGAATCAATTTGCAGTTCTGACTCCTCAACTTCTGTAATATTTTCGGTACTAAGACCATGGTGTGCAGGCAAATATCTGGGTCTCTAACTGGAGAGACGAATGTGCGCAGTTTGTGATTCCACCTCGTTGCAAAAAGATCGATCATCATATGCTTCCAAAGCGAGCAAATCCGATGAAAGACCAATTGGTGGATGAACCATTCTGTATGAATCAGCTAACCCTTTCTTGACAGAGAGTCAGCCAGGACATAGAGTCTGCCGGGAACGTGTCTGATTTGTACATTGATATTGAGTTGGGAGCACCAACAGAGAAACTGCCAAACCAGAACGCACAGGTCATGTGATTTGGTTATCCCGTTTGAGGTGGTAGGTCACCACCACCTGACATGATTAGGACCACTTTTCCGCAGAGTTGGTCTGTCCAGAAATAAAAGGCGTTGATTATAGCCTTCATTTCCAGAAGCTTGATGTAAAGAGGCATTTCCTCCAGCTCCTACTTGCCGCTGACAATATCAAAGCCTGGCAATAGTTGGGCTCCCCAACTGTACGTACTGGCAACAGGTTCAATTCCCAACTGTATATATTGGCATCCGTACATACTGTAACTTCCGCTTGTGGCTTTCCAGAGAAATTTCTGTAGTGAGTCAACCGTGGTCACGCCACTAATGCAGGAATGATACTACCTCATTTGTGATCCAGACCTTTTCATCAAGTGGACTGGAAAAGAGGCGTTAGCAAGGTCATCTTTTAGGGGCACACGAAAAGATGACCCAGTGGAATCAGATCCACTGCCACAAAAACTCTCTTGCTGTAATATACTTCCTGTTGGAAATGGACTTTATGAGTTTGTGTGAAAATCGTATGAGATTGGACAAAATGCTGGGCCATTCGGAAGTCGGACTTTTCCCTGTTCACTAGAAAATTTAAATGACTCAAAAGGGATAGAAGATCGTCCAGCCTTTGTCAAGAATAGAACTTACCATATATTTCTAGAGGATGTCGTTCAAATACGTCACTGTGTATGAAGCTGACCTGAACAGGGTGATGACGCAATTCATAATCTTTGTAAACACCCATAGGCTGATGTTTAGACCAAATGGAAGAGCTCGAAACTAGTAAATATTCATTGGTATGCAAATCGAAGGATAGGGACGGGAAAGTATGCATCGGTCAGATCAAGACTGAAAGCAAACTCATCCCTTCTGATGGAGAGTCGGGACGCCATCTTGAATTTCGGTGGAACTATGTATTGGTTGAGATGGCTTAGGTCAATGATCGGCCTGAGCTTGCCATCGGCCTTTTGCACAAAGAAAAGTCTTGAATAAAGCCCCGGAGATTGCAGTTTTTGAACAACCCCCACTGTCCACTTGTCGATTAATATCTTGTGCTGCATAATTTCTTCCTTCTCCGAGTCTGAGGGCATGTCCATCATGGGCAGAGAGGATGAAAGAGGAGGGTGTTGAATAAATGATATCCAAAGCGCCTCCAGAACTACTTGGATTGCCCACTCATTTTATGGAAATAGAGCGATCTAACTATAATTGAAATGCAGTAGTCTGGCACCCACCGGTAAGCTGTCTGCGGGCGGTTGGGGTGAAGAGTCAACGGCAAGAGTTAGGAAGCTTGGAGAACAAAAAACTCTGTTTCTTGCCCCCTCTATAAGGATGCCTCTTAAACTGAGTGGGTTGTTGACTCCTGACATTTTATTGGGATCGAGACTGATTCTATGATTGGGCAATAAACGATCCCTTATCTCTTTGTTTCCAATCATTTCTACTTTGAGGCTGAGATTGATTGAATTTGTAAGACTGTGGAGGCTGAAAGGCAAGTTGGATGGGCAGTTCCTGAGCTGCCCGTCTCCTCACTGCCTCGATTTTACCTCCAAACAGCAATAATGATCCAAAAGGTGTCAGCTTAAGAGATGTCGAACACAGAGTCCAAGTTACCAGAGGCAGTCAAAGCATTCACCATGGAATGATGTGCTGCTCTGTTGATGACTTTGCAATTCAGGCTGTTGACTCCCAGGCATGATTGTTACCTGATTTTTTGGCAAGTCCAACATCGATGACTTGGCTTTGATATTACGTGGCAGTTTTGATTTAGCGTGAAAAACATTTTTGTCAACTTTATAAAAAAAAAAAAGAAGAAGTCATATTTAAAGCCGTAATTTCTTGTATCAGACCAGAAGCTCAGTCTGAAAGATGTCCGAATAAGTTTTGTATCAGCGAGATGAAAAAGTCACTGGCGATTGGCTTTCTGAGAAGAAACCCTTTGAATTGTCCGGATCGCATATCTTGTTGGACAGACAGTCTGCAATTTCTTTAATTTTTGATGACTGCAGAAGAAGACTGAAGGAGAGACTCTCCTCCTTCTCATTTAAGTTAACCTTAAGAGGCATGAGTGGCAGGTAAAAATCTGATGTGCCAGGGCTTACACTAAAAATGGGGAACACTCCCCCATACGGTCAAAATTATCTATTGAGGTGTGAGATAGTGGTATGGGCAGAAACTGTACCGAATTTAGTAACTGCGTCATCGCCTCCTGCACAAGGCGATACATCTGTAGTTCTAACAATGATGTAGAAGACTGCTAGGATGGCAAAACTGCCGTGCCTTGCTCCTCCAATTCTGCTGATGTAATGGCAGCAGATGGTGTCGTACGTCATTGGGGGGGGGGGGCAAACAATGTCCCCCCACTTAGCTTGCTGCTGATTCCGCCTTGGGTGGATACTCAAAACGTTTGACTGCTCAGTGCAAGACTTGACCCTTTTCTCTCTGTATTTAATGCTCTTCCGCAGGACAGTCTGCATGTCCCAGACGATGTACATTTTGTGCAGGCAAGGCATGTATCATACGTGTGCTCATTGGCCTTCAACTTTTTACATTTGGGACATTTCATCATCATTGTTTAACTGAAATGACAAAAACAACGAAAAATTAATTGACAGCTCAAACATGTTAATAAGTTGCAAAAACAACATCCGTTACTAACCGAGTGAACAAAAAACACGCACAACAACACGCATCAGCGATACGGTGTTGGTTAGAATAAACGAAGTCCATGAATGTAAAACATTCACATAAAAATTTGGTCAAAATCAAAAACTAATGTATATCAGCAGTGGTAGATTCCTTACTACACACTAAAAAAACAAATTTCAGGATGGATGGTTGAAAACCACAGAGATAACAAGATTTTCTGGAGGTCTATAGTACGATGTTGCCTGTATTGCAGCGAAAGCTCAAAACTAGCGACACCTGGCGTCGGCAAGGGGGAGGCAATGGGCAAGAGTTACTACCCTTCGTTTATATGATATAGACGGAGAAAAAGAACTATTTATTACTATTTTGGGAGGGCTCGATTCGGGAGGTAGCAAGCTTATTTTTCTCACGTTAATGTGATCAGGGAACGTATTTAAATGAGAAAGCCTTCAAATTGCCTGAGTCCCATATTTTATCAGTCAGGCTATCAGAGACTTCTTTAACCTTTGCTCAATGTGGAAGAAGATGGAAGAATGGCTGATCTTCTTCATCTTCCAAATCCACAAAAGCCTTGCCAATATAGGACTGGCTTGCAGCTGACGGGACTGGGGAATCAGTGATCAGCAGAACTCTATAGATTTCTTCCATGTCGGCTTTATAACTGTATTCTGTACACTCCATTGTGGGATTGGCATAGAGCAAGTCAAGGTTATCCCTGCACTCACTACTAGGGTTGTCCACATCGGGTTATTCTGTCAAGATCAGAATAAAACATCCCTGGGGGCAGGGACAAGGCTGTGTCATTTTCTCTGTGTACAGTTTGATATCTCCCATATGGATAAGCCGTAAAGTTTTGAGACAGCAGTTGCATCGGTGGACGGGCAAGTGCCACGATTTGTCTGTCCTGTATGAAATGCCAGTAAGTGTGTTGGCTCAGCTATCACCTGCATGGGCAGCCCAGCTATAGGCTGGCTGGTCAGCTCTTCTTTCTGCTGAATGGATCACCTGGTTATCAGTTGGATATCCAACAATAATAATAATAATAATTTATTTTCAGAGGGTACAACTCATTTAGCCAAATTCTTAGCTAATCTCATGAGGCCCTCAGGGGCATACAACATTCTATGAATATACACAATATTTATAAAAGAAAGAAAATGAACATATTAATTACAGGTCAATGGCACACAAATAGTTCACTTAAAACTTCCAATGTTTATACATATGCATCAGTGTAATATGTTTGTAGCTGATATGCATATGCATAAGAACAAAAAAGGAACTGTTGGAATATTTGGTGAGAGACATTATATGTTTAGGTAGTTGAAATAGCCCAATTTTAACAGGGCAACCCTGTCAATCTGCTTTAGTTCAAGTTGTTGTTGATTCCATTCTGAAGATCCTGTACATGTAAAAGTCTTTTTAAATGCATTAGTTCTTGGTCTTGGTAGTTTTAAACACAGGTTTGATGCAGATCTTTGAGAGTACACATAGGCAGTATTGCTGGCTTTGACAAGCATATCATTCAGGTAAAGAGGTGTTAAATTATGAAGGGTTTTATAAACCATAATACATCTATGATATGAAATTCTTTTGTCAAAAGAGAGCCAGTTTCAAGACTTAAACATGTTAGCAGATGGTGTCATTGGATCGACGTCTAGTATAAACCTAGCTGCACGCTTTTGAAGTTTGATTATACAATTAATATTAGTTTGTGTGCATGAGCCCCATACTGTGCAACAGTAGTCCATAATAGGTAATATGTAAATTGAATAGAATAGTTTCCTTGCATGCATTGGTAGATATTTCTTCAGTCTTTGCAGTAGTGTTAGTTTGTGGGCTATTATGTTACAGACATGATCTGTTTGATGATTCCAAGTTAGTTTATCATAAACATATACTCCTAGGAGCTTATGGCATTCTACATTAGATATATATATTTGTCATTTACAGACGATTAAATGGGGTTTTGCATGGATAATCTGTTTGATGTCCCAACTAGCATTGCAGTGGTCTTTTTGGTGTTTATATACATTCCATTGTCTTGAACCATATACTGATGATTAAGATCATGCTGCAGATGTCCTTGGACTGTGTTGCTGTTTTTTCCTGATGTGTGGAATGTTGCATCATCTGCATACATATCAGTTTCAGTGTTTTCTGTATACAATTGCAGGTCATTAATGTATAATAGAAATAAGATAGATCCTAGGATTGAGCCCTGAGGCACACCATATTTTATACAACCAGGACTTGATAGAGTACTGTTTTGTTGCACTTGCTGGGTTCTGTCACTAAGACAAGATTGTATCCAGGAAATGGAAACGTCCAGTTCGGTAACCACCTGGTTCGTCCATGCGGCAACACAAACCAGATCCCCATATAGCTCTGCATGCCAAGGTGCAGCCAGCTGGTATACAGCGTGGCTGGCCAAAGTGATGGATTCCCAATCACTGATTGTGGAGTATGGCTGGCCAGACAACTGGACTGGCTGGTCTGCAGCAGGAACAGCATTGTATGGCCTCGACTGATGGCAAAACGGATCATACACATCCAAAAAATACCCCATGCACCCAGACTTACAGGCCCTTAGACCATGCTCGGACATGTAGGGGAATTACGCCCACTGGGCTGCTGAAATAAGGGAGGACACTCTTCCTATAACTCCAAGCCACTAATGGAGGTTACATCACTTGTCGTCAACCAAAACTTGACCAGTCTCTTCAAGCTTTTTTGCAAAACCATGGACCAAATTCATTCTGACCACTTCACACATACACTGCAATTAGAAGTTGATGAACACTTTGTGCAAGTATGTCACATACCACGTGTGTTCTCACTGACTTTGGCACATTACATTGTTTAATCTGAAATGACAAGAAGAACAACAAAAAATCGAAAATAACAACCCAAAAGTGTTCACATATAACAAAACCACACTGGAAAAACACTGTGCAAAAGAGACACAAATCATGTGTGTCTTCGTTGACTCTGGCACATAGCATTGTCATTGTTTAATATGAAATGACAATAACAACCAAATATCCAAAATAACAATCCGAAAGTGTTCACATATAGCAACAAGTGGAAGAACACTTTGTGCAAGAGAGACACATATCATGCATCTTCTTGTCCATTTAAAATCTTTCACTTAGTGAAATGAAAAGAACGATGAAAAATTGTAAAAAAAACAACCCGAAAGTGTTCCATTATAACAATAACGACTCCTTCCTTAAACAAGTGAAAATACATGCAGAGTGTGTGTGAATAAACAACCAGCAATGAGCACCAATGATATCAGTTGGATTACAAGGTCAGAAAAACAATGAAGTCCACAACTGCAAAAAATTCACATAAGTATCAAAAAATTTCACAAAATAATGATTGCAACTTGTAGTAAATACCTTTAAATTTAATACTATACCGACTTTGTTGATGGATGGTCAAAAATCCACAAGAATAATTTAGATTCTGTGAGAGGTATTAGATATGATGTATATTGTATCAGTGAAAGGTAAAACTAGTAAACAACCATTGCCACCTAGCGGTGGTAAGGGGAAGGGTTTGGAAGAGTTTCTTCCCTTTGTCTATATGGAATATAGATGGGAGGGATGAATATTTCCTTTTTCCACAATTGCTTGATTCAAGAGGTAGTGGAGCTTCTTCCTAACATTAATGTGATCAGAGAATGTATTCCAAGGAGAAATGGCTGATCTGTAGATATTTTTGTTGTAAAAAACCCAATACAAGTAGATGGCAAGCAATAAAATACTTTATTGTACATAAGAACCAGAGTGTATTTGTAAATCTACAGTGAATGAAGAAAAAGGTCCTTTTAATTGTATACACTATAAAAATGCATTTCTGAAACAAAATGATCAGACATCTTGGATCACAATGAAAACACGGACATTGAAAACATGAACTATATATATATATGATAATTTCGATAAAGAAAATCTTGAATTGATTTCAAACAAATTAACAATATCAGTCCTATCACACTTAATTGAAAACAGCATAACTGAGATGACATTGCTTTTGGTTAATAAAAAGAAAAGGAAAATGCAGTTCTAGAAAAATAACTCCTTGTAGTTCATCTCATAACATTATCCAAATGTATATGAATAACATCATAATGTTGATGTAATAATAAATTTGTTATCTAGGGTTGTGCAGTGAATATAAATCTAACACCTGTGAATACTTATCCTTATACTTACACCATACTTATGTACCCCCAGTTTTAAGTCTTGTTTCTATAGCAACCAGGGTCCCAGGGAATGATATATCCTACTTGTTAGAATGTTGTTGACTGAAAATGTTCACAAAACCTACACTAAAACTGTAACTAAGTTAATGAGAACAAGTAGATTGTGACAAATACATCTCCTGCCCTACCAACCCTACATCAAAACTGTAACCAAGTTAATGAGAACAAGTAGATTATGACAAATACATCCCCTGCCCCACCAACCCTACATCAAAACTGTAACCAAGTTAATGAGAACAGGTAGATTGTAACAAATACATCCTCTGCCCCACCAACCCTACATCAAAACTGTAACCAAGTTAATGATAAATAGACAGAAACATCTATTGTATGTACTCACTTATAAGTCCAACTGCAAACTGCACATACCCAGATCTGCCATCACATAATGCACTGGCAGATCTGGCTTGATGCAGCTTGTTAGGAGTATTCGGTAAAACAAACATGAGGATCTCTGTTGTTTGCAGTTCGACCCAAGCAAGTATAAATGGTATATCCCGTGCACCACCAAAACCTACAAGAAAACTGTAACCATGTTACATAATCTATATCCCCTACCACAGTATGTTTACTAAGAGACAGAGACATCTATATCCCCTACCCCAAAATGTCTGCTAGTAGACAGAGACATCTATATCCCCTGTCCCAATGTGTCTACTAGGAGACAGAGACATCTATATCCCCTACCCCAAAATGTCTACTAGGAGACGGAGACATTTATATCCCCTACCCCAAAATGTCTACTAGAAGACAGAGACATCTATATCCCCTGCCCCAAAAAGTCTGATAGCAGACAGAGACCTCTATATCCCATGCCCCAAATGTCTTCTAGGAGACAGAGACATCTAAAGCCCCTGCCTCAATATGTATATTAGGAGACAGACATCTATATCCCCTGCCACAATATGTATAATAGGAGACACAGACATCTATATCTTCTGCCCCAAAATGTCTAATAGGAGACAGAAGGATCTGTCGAATACTTCATATGTAGGAAGTTCATATTTACAAAGTGAAAGTGATCAGCTTCACGAGTTTTGCCCCAAAAACAAAAGTATGAATAATGGATGGACAAAAGCATAACAATACTGAAACTGATGAATTGTGAATAGCAAAAAGACCCATCTACACCACTAGTCTAAAATGTGTACCAAATTTCTGAGATATCTTAAAAAGCTTTGGAGTTTTGCCCCATAAACGAAGGAATGGATGGATGGACAAAAACATTAAAAATATCTGAACTGAAGAATTTTGAATAGGAAAAGGTATATCTACACTACTGGTCTAACATGTGTGCTGAGTTTCAAAGAGATATTTTAAACAACTCTGGAGTTATGCTCCAGAAACAAAAGTGTGGATCATGTATGGATGAACAAATGCATGAAAAATATACAAATACTGAATCTGAAGAATTGTTTATAGCAAGAGGCACACCTAGACCACTAGTCTAAAATGTGTACTAAATTTCATCAAAATACCTGAAAAAGTTTTGGAATTTTGACCTGGAAATGAAAGTGTGGATAATGAATGGATGGATGGATGGACATCAAATGGACAAAAACAAAAAAATATTGAAACAAGAATCTGAATAGCATTTGTCCATTTATTTCTAGGTGTGAATTGTGTTATGCCACAAATACACAGTCTGCTATCTCTTCTTTCCTTAGCCAGATACAGATATGCAAGTCAAAATGATTCCTACATGAACAAGGACTAGCTGAAAGGAACCAAACACAAAAATGAAAATACACAAAAGAACTCATTTAAATATCAGCTCGATATATACAAAAAAAAGAAGAAAAAAATACTTTTTAATAAATTGAAACATATGTAAACATAAAAATAAAATTCTATTTACAAATATAATCATATTCAATCATATATTATTAAAAAAAGATCATCTGAAGTTTCCTCTTACCGCTATAATTGATGTCATAATCCTAATAATTAATGTCTTACTCCTAATAATGATCAGTGGTGTGCACCCATTAGTATATTTCCAAGCTGGATACAAAATATTTTTGTTCAGCTAGTTTCCTCCAGTGCAAATCTTGTTTATGACTACCGTATATACTTGCATATAAATCGGATCCAAATGCAAACAACATAGACCCTGATCTGCCATCGCATAATGCGATGGCAGATCTGGGTCTATGCAGTTTGCAGTTGGTATTGGCTTATACACAAGTATATACGGTATCATATACAAGGTCCATAATAATGAATGATGTTTGTAGTCTGAATGTCCATAGAGCTCTAGATAAATGATGTAAAGGGGCCAAGTAGGTATCGATTCTATAACTACTTTTGTAAGACACTTATGGCAAGTCACTCTTTCATCAACTTAGCAAAACGTCTGAAATCTGTATTACAAAGTGGAAAAAATGCTACAGTTCAGAAAAATATTGAGATAAATATGGTAAATTCAGTCATTATTATAACTATGTACAGATTTTAAAGTTTTATAAAATTTACCAGCACAAAATAATAGTTTCTTCAAGATGAAGTAAGAACAGATTTATATAGTAGAGTCTGGATTTAATTTTTTGAAAATTTTTTAAGTCTGTGCAGTGTTGTAATGTAGAACACAAATAAAATAATGATCAGCAGATTCATATTATTATGCAATAAATTATCTGTAAATGCTTTAAAAAATATACCGATAAGATCTGGTCATTAGGAAGTGTGGGCAGAAATTTAGCTGTTATCTGTATGGAAATACCAAAAATATAGTCATAGACTTGTATACATTGTGTTATGTTTTTAAAAAAAGAAAGTCATAGACTTATATACATTGTGTTATGTTTTAAAAAAAAGAAAGTCATAGACTTGTATACATTGTGTTATGTTTTTAAAAAAAGAAAAAAAAGTTCTTTCATCGATCTGCTTTCTTTCATTTATTAAATAAAAACATTAACTCTCCATTAATAAGTTATCACATGCAAGTTTTTGCAAACTATTTAAATATAGTAAACTCCGAATATAATGAACACCTGAGACATGAAAAGAATCATAATTTTATCCTAATTTCACTGTACCAGAGGAAAAATATATAAATCACTGAAATTGACCTTGTAACATGCTTCTTAATACATAATATCCTATATTTTGTTCCATCCAATTTGGTTATATATATATATATTTAAGTCAACCAAATTGTCTAAAGCATTTTTTTTTTTAATCTGGAAAGGTTTGATATTTAAGTGCTGGTGGGAATGTTTGACAGAAGAAGAAAAAATATGCAAGAATAAATATGCTCATTTTCGTTTCCTCTCAGTCGTGGGAAGTTGATGAAATGAGAAGATAACAGCTCTGAGCTACTTAAAAAGTACTTGTGGTAAGAGTTAACTCAAATGTCTGTTACTGACTTCATCAGAGACAGGTTAAAATCCCTTACATGGGTCTGCATAGGCTTATTGGGGATAAAATAAGAAACAAATCAAAGACTATTATAGAAAAATCAAACTAAACAATAGGACAAGAGTACTAAACACTTAAACGATTTAATATTTGAAATCTTCCATAAAAAACAAATAGATGTCATCAATATTAACTATAACAGTCCAAACAACCAACAATGCAAAGTTGAATGCACATATGTCTCAAAATAATCATAGTATACTCTTCAATCTAAACATTGATCACTTTGTGTATGTTTCATTGAGCTTGAATTACCTTAGTACTATTCACGCATCACTCTTTTCAACATACAGTCAAGTTTAGTTGAACAGGCATCTACTTATCTTACAATCATCTTTATCCAATGTTTTTAAGTGGCAAAAATTTTGTGTCAGGTAATATATGTATTATACAGTTCATCCTTTTTCTGCACATAATACACCTCTCACTAAGATCACTGCAATTTAAAACAGAAAACACTCCAACATTATTATGTTTTTACACCTACAGATCTTTTCGTGTGGACAAAATTATACCTGCGAGAAAAATGCATGTAATGATAACAAAATATAGATCTGAGTTTGCACATGATGCTAAATTCTTTATGTCCATTAAAAAATATGAACAAAATCTTCATAAAATGAGTATAGTATGGGTTGGCTATTAGGATTTAAATTATTATTATTATCGTATATACTCGCGTATGCAAACAACATACACTGATCTGCCATCGCATAATGCACCAGCAGATCAGGTTCTATGTTGTTTGTTCAACTGATTAGTCTTTACAAACTGCATAGACCCAGATCTGTTGGCGCATTATGCGACAGCAGATCTGGGTCTATGCAGTTTGTATCAGCTTTTATGTGAGTATATATGGTAATTATAAATTATTAATTATTAATCCTAGTATTAGGATTTAAAATGCATTTCACCCTTCCATAACAACCATCTCCATCAAGTAGGACACTTCTCATATTCATTACATCATATATAACCTTCCCAAAACAGCCACCTCCTGCAGCCAAAATTTACTCATCATGTTGGAGACTGCACAAGAAAGATTGCAATAAATACATTTTCTCTTTGTGTTCTCTAATAAAGTCAAGCTTGTACATCGTACAAAAACTGGAAATGTGTTCGTGTAACGCAAATGCTCCACCACAGAGCCTGAAAACTAACACAAATGCTCCACCACAGAGCCTGAAAACTGATATAAACACAAAGCTTAATAACCAGATGACTTCTGGATGTATGGATATATGGACAGACAAGGTTAACATGATATGCCCCTACCACATTAGTCGTGGCATGTAAAAAATATTATTTACACCAAATCAGAAACAGACTTAAAATTGTGGTAAAATGAATATCTCCTAGTTATGATTCTTGAACATATGCTAATCAACTGTCCTTGGCCACAATTTATATTTGTTAGAATTGAACAGTTGATATGACAAATGGGATGTACAGATAAAATAGAAAAATATACTCATGATAATTCTTCTTCTTGTGCTAAATATAATTGATGATTCATTTCCTTTAAAACTTTCAATACTACATTTATAATTGCGGTTATTTTGTTTCCAAGCATACATGATAGAAGTGACGTACATGTAATCTTCGTGCTCCATTGAATATTATTATTCATTCCATTTATATATAGATCAGTTTCCTAGACCCTAGACACTATTGACTGTAAGGTCCTGAAGCTTCATGTGTGCATTCACCTTTATCACTTTATGTTAGCACTTATAAAAAAACAAATTTTGGTTGTAATGATGTACTTTCTTTCTAAACTGGCTATATTTTAGGATTATGTACTGTCAGGGACAGTAAATAACACATGAATAGGAAATTCCAGAGAGTTCCCAGATAACACCCATTCCCTTTTGATATGCAAATGAGGTTCCCAGTGGTCAATTGAGCGTTAAAATCAAAGGCACAGCAGGGGTGAATTTGCCCTCAGGCTAGATACCTAACTGTGTTTACCTAGGTGGCAGGCTGTAACAGTGTTCTGTTGGAAAGTAACTCATATTTTGTACCTTTCCTATTTTAAATTAGGATTTAATATTTTGCAAGTATCAGTAGCAAATGAAACATCAACTTTTCCCTAAAATTTTTATATATTTTGTGCATTTTATGATAGGTAGTGACAAAAATAATGAAAGTGAACAAAATTCTTTTTCCTCCTCTCAAGTTAACTTCTTGATTTTCATTTTTAAAGTATCAAAACATGTAAATTAAATAAAATATTAGAATTTCAATTTTAAGGTATAAAAATGGGTAAATGAAATAAAATATGGAGTTAAATTGAGCAGCAATGCATTTTGTAATGTACTAAGGGTATGCAAATAAAAATTTTATTTATGTATCTTGCATACAAATTTTGTAAAGTGGTTAACAAAAAGCCATTGTGCAAATTTTATATGCAAATTCAACAATTCATCTTTTACCCCTCATTTTTCCAAATGTTTTGCTTAAATGTCCAAATAAATTACAACAATGCACTCTCACATCTTTTGTCAACAAGATGACACATTTATTTCTTATGTTATTGATGAAATATGAGCAGTTTACAATGCATCATGAATAGACTTTTCTGGCCCCTTCAGCAATCCGTTTTATGATCTTACGGTGAACTTGGAACCTCATTTGTATAACAATAGGGAATGGGTGATATTTGGTGGGATAGGCATGGTGTTTCCAATCCCATTTTCAATCAGGTACTGGCAAAGCATGGTGTTTCCAATCTTATTATCAATCAGGTACTGGCAAAAGCATGGTGTTTCCAATCCCATTTTCAATCAGGTATTGGCAAAGCATGCGACACATAGCATCTACTGAATCTCCTGTTTGTTCAATGGTAGCACAGACCTTCAAGTTTTTACCAATTATAAGCAAAGAAGAAGAGTAAAATGGTTAATTTGGATTGATTTCATGAATGAGAAACATGGTAATAAATCTTGTTTCATGGAATATTTCACTTGCATCTTCTCTTTGTAATTTTCTAAAGTGCCAATGTTATTCTTGTTACCGTTCAGATTTTCCTCTTTTCCCTTTACACAAAAGCCCTGAATGTATTATGCATTGCAGCAAATGGATCTCAATTTGACTAAATTCCATGTGTACTAAGAAATGAAGATTTCACAAGAACCCAGTGCCTAGGGATATTTTGCCTGCAACTTTTCTATGATGGCATTGATGTGCCTTGCTATTGGCAGAGGATGCATACATTTTTACTGCATAACAATATCATATGAATGAAAGAATCAGATGCATTTTAAAGCAATTGGAGCTCCATATTGTGAATGAATTCAAATAAAAATCCAACCAATTTACACATACATTGATATTCAAATTATGTACTTGGACATGTAAGGGTTTCTATGTTCTACAAGTTTACTATCAAAGACTAACAAATGATGTACATGGTCTTTAATACATCCACAGGAAATATTGTTTTGACTGAAGTTTTGGAAATGAGATAAATCAATTCCTTGAATATTGGGTTTCAAGAGCATGTAGGTAACAATTAAGATTTGACAAGTTCCCATTTCTGATTTAATTTTCTCTCCACAAAAGTGAACATTGTAGCAGATGGAATGACCCATTTATCGGCAAGTAATTCCAACTTGCGTTGGCAGAAAAGTTCATCAGCATTCAACAGTAGTGGAAAATACATAATACACCAAGTTTTCTAGTATGCCTGGTACCAGTGATTGAGTATAACTTATAATCAGTAATATCTGAGAACACATAGCCATAACCCGTGATAAATTAATTACAAGATTTTACAGCCTGGAGCATTGATGACCTGGTCCATATTCATAAAACTTTTTAAGGATGAAACTCAGACAATCTCAAAACCCCAAATTAAGATGAAATACCGTATATACTCACATATAAACCGGGTCCAAATACAAACAACATAGACCCTGATCTGCAATCGCATAATGCGCCGGCAGATCAGTGACTATGTTGTTTGTTTTACTGATTAGTCCTTACAAAACTGCACAGACCCAGATCTGCCGGCGCATTATGGGACGGTTGGTATTGGCTTATACGCGAGTACATACAGTAATTCCATTACATCTACATCATTGATATTTAGCACTTAAGTAGAGGAACATAAGTTAGAAAAATTCAGGAAGTTCGATAAATACAAGTTTACTCTGATTAAGGTATAAAGTGATAAAATTTTCAACTTTGAGCTTCATGCTTACAAAGTTTGGCAAATATGCAGCTTCATCATTCATGAGTAAAATGAATCATAACTAAAGCATTATCACTCTGTATGCCTTTTTAAAGCATGAGTTAACTCCTGCATTAGTTTATCATTCTCTCTTATGATTAAGATTGGCCCTTTGAAACAAATATTTCAAACAATACTGACATACAGCAGACATTATTTGGCAATTAATAAGTAAAGGCTTATATGTCAAAGACAGCTCCAGAACGTTACTTCCCACACACAGCCCAACGGCAAGTGGCTTTAGAAGTATCACTTGCCCCAAGTAAATATCTACTTCCCTTTTTGAGTTTCATGTGCTAAAGAATCAGCAAGCCCATAAGGCAAGTAACTCAAAGAAGGAGGGCCTATAGAGAATTCAGACAGGCCCAAGGTCTGGGCCTATAGAGAATTTAGACAGGCCCAAGGTCTGGGCCTATAGAGAATTCAGACAGGCCCAAGGTCTGGGCTATCCAGGTTTTGAAGCACTAAAGAAATATGTCATAAATTGCAAATTGTAAAACACATCTATGAAAAGTCTTTGATCTCATATATTTGATGACGTATTTAGTACTATTTACAAAAATCTCATTACATTATAGAATAAAATCATTATTGATTAAACCATTACTATTATCACCATCTGTTACATGTGTATTTTATTTGGAACCTTGAAGTAATTATTGGTGTTTTTGAAAAAGTACATAGTTTGGCAATTGAAACAAGAGTCCCTCTAAAGGACTGACACTCTACTGGGTGAAAAGAATTTCCAGGAAAGCAAGATAAGAAGAAAATTTCTTCCATTTAACAGTCAAGTGTTGAAAATATCTCTGATATTATTTAGCGATAATAAGATTTTCTAGTTATTTGTCTGTGATACACATATTGGATGTCAGCTTGGCACCATTTTCATTTAGGACAAAGTAGATATCATTAGAAGACTTCTGGTGAAAACCAATTGTCATAATAATCATCCATTCAGGAGGAGTAGTGACAACAAGATTTTTAAGACAGTCCTCATGGCAGCCATATTGGATGTACGACTGGTACCATTTTCATTTAGGACCAACAAGGTATCATAAGAAGTCTATTGGTGAAAACCCCATGTTGATATAGACATCCATTTGGAGAGGAGTAGAGATAACAATATTTTCAAGATATGACTTTCCATTCAATAGAAGTAGCAATAACAAGATTTTCAAGATGGCTGCTGTGGCAGCCATATTTGTGAAGTCAGATCAGCGCCATTTTCATTTAAGACTAACTGGACATCAAAAGAAGTTTTCTGGTGAAAACCCCACGTCGGTATAATTTTCTATTCAAGTAGAGTTGTGATAACAAAATTTTTAAGATGGCTACTATGGTGGCCATATTGGATGTCAGATCTGCACCATTTTTACTTAGGACCAACTACACATCATAAGAAGTCTTTTAGTGGAAACCCCATGTTGATATGACCATACATTCAGGAGAGCAATAACAAGATTTTCAAAATGGCTGCTGTAGAGGCCATACTGGATCTCAAATCGACACCATTTTTATTTAGCACCAACTGGACATTATATAAAGTCTCTTAGTGAAAACCCCATGTTGATATGACCATCTCATTCAGGAGGATTAGTGATAACAAGATTTTAAAGATGGATGCCATGGTGGACATATTGGAAGTCAGATCGACACAATTTTTATTTAGGACCAACTAGACATTATAAGAAGTCTTTTAGTGAAAACGCCATGTTGATATGACCATCCATTCAGGAGGAGTAGCAATAACAAGATTTTCAAGATGGTTGCCATAGCGGCCATATTGGACATCAGATCTGCACCATTTTCATTTAGGACCAGCTAGACATCATAAGAAGTCTTTCAGTGAAAACCCCATGTTGATATAACCATCCATTCAGGACGAGTAGCAATAACAAGATTTTCAAGATGGCCACTGTGGCAGCCATATTGGATGTCTGAGCAGCACCATTTTTATTTATGACCAATTAGACCATGGGATAAATGTGTGTGTAAAGTTTCAAGGCAATCCTCAAAGTAGTTTAGGAGGAGTAGTGATAACAAACTTGTGCTTACGGACAGATGGATGATGGACAACAGACTAGTTCATAAGCTCTTCTGGTCTATGACCAGTAGAGCTAAAAAACTAAAATGCCTCAGAATAGTCAATAACTAGCCAAAGTGTAAGGGCAGTAGCCCAATGTCTCCCTACTTAACATACATTTGAATATATGTATATAAAATCAAAAACTTCAAATTACACATTAAATGATCACACATGTTTCTTGTACACAGAGGTGTTCTCCAAAACTGGTTTCTCGATATCAATACTTCTCTTTAAACAGTTGATCAAGCTGATTTACTCAACAACAGTACACATGCAGAATATGTAATTGTCTTTTCTGACACCTTCAAAAGAAGGTAAGAATGTAACATGCAGTGACTATAATGTATATATTTAATGCCAGGAGACAATAAAAGAAAACATGATGATAAGCCTTATATGGAGCACAACAAATCTGCTTTCCCTGACTTTGATACTTTATCCCTCTAACTCCTCTACAGTTGATTATCACTGACTATATCAGAAAGTATGGTCCAAGTTTCCATGACAACTAGACTCAAGATGAATGGTCAGGCTGTCTCATGACAAGGGCTCCAATGATTTCTGCATAACAACTGCCAAACACTGCCCTGTTGTGAGAGATGAGACGAAGAAATGAACCACAAATCTGGGAAAGTTCTTTCTCAACCACAGACAAACCTGGGGGCACTTTCAGAGGCTCTGTGTGACGGGAGAACAGGGCTAGCGCGATGAACGTCAAAACTCTCTTTGCTAGAAAACAGAAAAACAGTCTGTATATTCACAGAAATTTCTGTCCAGAATATAGTAAGGACTTAATGTACATATTCCTTAAACTCGTGGTTAGAATTAGGATATGAAACAAACAAAAATATACTTTTGATCTGTTTTAGAATATTATGCAGTCAATATATAGATCTATCTTAATAAGAGGTGTTACACAAATTACTGATGTGTTTTTTTAAAAAACCAACATATGAATATTTTGATTAATTTGTGACTTTTTGGCATATATTAAATTAATACTTAGCACAGTTAGAGACATAGAATGTGGTAATAATCTGGATTTATGACTTTAAAATACATCTCTTCCTTGATAACTCATGCACAATGAGGTCCAAAAACATAGACCGCACCATAAGCGAGGGTACGAGTTACCAAGGGATGTAAAAAAAACATTAGGAATGGGATGCCATCCCACTTGACATTGAGAAAATCTAGGGGGTGGGAGGGGTAACGGGGCTGTTAAATGGCTGAATACTCATTTTTTTAATTGCATTGGGAATAATTGTCAATAGAGAGCTTTTTCTAATGAAGTTGTTCGCTTTTCTGTGTAAACTACATTTATTTTCAAGATATCCAACCTCTGAAAGATCGTTAACATTGTGTATTATGTCACTGCTTTTTGTTGTTGTAGATTCACAACAAAACAAGGTTCCTTTTTTTCCAAAACTAGGGACATTTATTTTTGCGAAACAACCGTCAACATCGAAACTCAATTATTTTTTTGTTTTGTTAGTAAAATACTGATGTCGTGATTGCATTGCAAGTAATAGTGAAACTTCTTCTCATCCTTGAGGAAATCTCTGAGTGCCAATTCAGGAATTTTAAGTTCACTACAAACTCTGGAACTCGCTTCTCCATAATGAACCGTATCTGTGATACAAAGCTTTTTATTCACCAAGTACTCATTTTTCACTTGGTTGCGTTATACCTTGGATCACATTTTGAATGGGAAGGCTAATTTAAGGTAATTTAATTATATTACTTACATAATAATATTTATAACAGTGTTCGACTGATCAATTGAAATGAGTTGACCTGACACATGACCGTGACCGCCAGCTCTTACACAGGTAGGATTTGCATGTCTTTTAAATTTTCTTTTATTCCACCCACTTTATTTGATTTGATACAAAAGACATAATTAACGTGATAATACAAAGCAGGTCTGCTTTTAAATGAGTGTAACTATATAACAATTACTTCCACAAGTTGAAAGATCAAAACACGGTCGGCACTTGTAATAATTAGGTTCTCACATAAACGCTCGACAGCAGGACATTTTCACATTTGGATACAAGAGGGCATATTGCATTTATGATGATTACACTGAAACCAAATTAAAAGAGAGAACTAAAACACAAATTTCCCTTGATAAAATTTATTTAATTGGTCTTTATTTATTAAAGTGTTGCCACAAGTAGGCATTAGTGATTAGTGACATTTTCATTGATCGAAATTTCACTCTACACTGTTATTTAGTGTACTGAGAATGTTGTTTGGAAAGAAAATTGAACAAAATATATGACTTCTTAAAAAAAAGTTGAGAATTTCATGATGTTGATTCAAATTTCCAGGTACTAACCACCATTTTCAACAATAAAACGAGTGATATATCAAGGTTTCATTTACCCGTTTTGATCGTGATTTTCTTCACGTTCAACAAATAGGGGCTAATTTTTTTATATTTTCCAGTATGCATGACATTATAAGCGTATTCGCAAGTTTTCTGGGCATGAGTTATCAAGGAAGTGGTGTATAGAGAATCAAATTTAGGGGGAAACACTAAATAAACTATGTATTGATTTCTTTTCTGAATGCAAACTGCATGACAGTATACTGAAATTAGGGCCATGGCACATTTTTCAGCAATGTTGAATAAACTGTGGAGAGTGGGTCAAAAAGAACCAGTTTGTGTGCAAGACACACGTTCATTCCAAGATGAACCATCACAGCATTTTTGGTCTCAATAGGTGCTTAGAAATAAGAGTGACAATCTTCTGGACAGACAGATGGGTATGGTGAATCCTATATAATGCCTACTACTTGAAGTGGGGATGAAACAAAGACAATTTTTCTGAAACAAAGTTCTAAAGACATTACTTGATGAATAAATATCAAATTGAAAAGCCGCAAAGAGAAAAATTACTCACACATAACAGATAAGACAGGATGGTCAGGTGTGGTCAAACCTCTAACCTGTCCCAATAGGGTTCCCTTCTGCCCATCATCTCTCTGTGTAAACCCATGTTCCTTGAAGTATGTATTAACCTCCTTGTGAATCTGCTCTCCAACATTCTCCATTGCACTACTGAGATCTCTGTCAGTAAAATAAAACTGTCTTTGTACACATTCAAAAAAAAAGGCATTTGTTGATTGATTCATATGAAGTTAACAAGAAAGTCAGTGCCTGCATCTTGAGCCCACTATCAAA
This sequence comes from Margaritifera margaritifera, assembly GCA_029931535.1. Classification (NCBI taxonomy): domain Eukaryota; kingdom Metazoa; phylum Mollusca; class Bivalvia; order Unionida; family Margaritiferidae; genus Margaritifera; species Margaritifera margaritifera. Next base: position 2,557,500 of record JAQPZY010001484.1, read on the forward strand.
GCTATACTGAAAGACTTTAACCAAAACCTTAAGAAAACTACTGATGAACAATGGCGGCACCTGAAAAATTGACTACTATGTTGCACTTCTCACTAACATCTACTCCACAGTAGTCAAATAAAAGTCATCCTATACAAGGTCTATTACATTCAGAGTATTAGTACTGGATGTAATGCAGTAGTAATGGAAGCAATGTATGTAGTAATGATATGAAGTTCAATGTAGAAATGTCAGCAAGTCATGAACAAACAATAAAACTTATAGTACACATAGTGTACATTGACCATTTTTCACTTCTACTGGAGTAATTCTCAACTAATCACACCCCACTTCACAGTGTAACACCTCAGTGTTACAGGTGAAGTCAGACCTATGCTCCACTGTGGTGTGGGTATTAATCTGCGAAATATTTATGGCAGGCTGGGTAATCACTTTCTGTGAGACCTTTGAAGGAGGGATAAAATACACAAGTTAATCCACTAACTGGCCAGGTAAACCCCCAAATTGGGTCTTTAATGTTGAGTGGAATTAGCACATGTTGCATGAAGTACAAGAATTGTCTGAATTACACCAATATATATGTCACTGAACTACACTCAACATCACTCTTCACCAGCACAAGTATAGAATGATCAATCCACTTTATGTGTACTGTACAAGCTGTTATAGTGATGTTGCACTAACACTGACATCATACCATGTGAAAACATTGTCCTCCAGGCAATTTACCTGTACAAATGTATGTATTGTTATGTATATTGAATCTATAATGTGTGTTTGAATCTATTCCATGAAGGTGAGTTGCACTTTAAGTTCTGGTTACTTGTCAACAGAATGTTGACTAGAATTTGAGTTCAAGGCCGATCTTATTTGCTATTAGGCTGGGTTTTTTCCATAGAATGACTCATGTCCTATTATGATGTGGGTCATTAGAAAATATGTATATAATAGAGACTTGATACGCATTAACTCCATTCTGGTTTAAGATCAGCCTGGGATCAGATTTTACATTGTGCCATTGAACTCAGATTTCATTCAAGAGGAATTATTTATTTAAACATTCATTGCAATTACTAAGTGCTGACATTTGTGAACTCATTCAAAAACATTCTGGATTGTATCATCATGGTATATCAGGACATTCAAGACTATTGTAATTCATTCAGAACATTCTACATTCTTGGACTTGTGATAGGACATTTAGGATTATTTGGAATCCAATTCATAATATTGTAAGTATCTTTTGAATTTTTACTTTGTATTGTAGTGAAATAAATTGCTTGTTAACTTTACTTAAATTGTTGGTTTCACTTTCTTTCTGTTACTTTTTTTTAAGACCTAGAGTTGTAACAGGATGTAATAATGTTTTACGGCACTTAAGCACAAAAGTGGCTATGTAATGCCAACTACAGGTAAAGTTAAAATAAAATATAAAAATGAATTGCAAACAAATTTAGGAAGATAAACCCTTCTGACTAAATGTAAACATTAAGTACAAGATAAACATGAAACATGAAGATGTTAAAATTCTGCAATTTGTAAAATCCTTAAAACATGATTAAAATTTGTTGTACAAACCACATTCCCTTAAAAACTCCCAAGATTTTCTCAAGATGTTACATTGATGTTACAGTCCCACTTATTATACCATGTAAAAACACTGTCCTGCAGGCACTTTACCAGCACAAGATGCTACAGTAACAATGACATTATACCATGTGAAAGCGTTGTCCAGCGGGAACTTAAGATGTTACAGTGATGTTACAGTCACAGTGACATCATACCATGTAAAAACACTGTCCTGCTGGCAATTTACCTGTACAAGATGTTACAGTGATGTTACAATCACAATGACATAGCATGTGAAAGCATTGTCCTGCAGGCACTTTACCTACCTGTACAAGATGTTACAGTGATGTTACATTAACACTGACATTATACCATTTGAAAATATTGGGTTGCTTGTATTTTACCTTACAAGATGTGACAGTCATATTACAGTCACACTGACATCAAAGCCCAGGTGACACATACAGCAGTTCTTTGACAGATGCATTGTTTAAATTATATAGTATACCAAATCAACAAAAGCTGAAACTAAAAATACTAACACATCCAGGGACATATGAAGGAAAATCTCTGCATACTGCTGCTGACAGCATACATTACAGATGAGGCAGACAGTATTAGTAACTTCTGATAACCATTTATGAAATTAATCATACTGATGAAAATACACAAAACTAAAATAAGGTAACAATTACTTGTCTGGAACACCTTCCACAATGGTGCATATCTGGGTCTTGAGCCTCTCTTTTAGACTCTGAACCCCAGATATTGGAGATCCAACTGTGTTGTATGTCACCAGCAAGGCTGATGAGATCAACGTCAGGCGGCGAGTCTTGTCCCCGAGATCCATGAATCTTGCCTGGTCAATCAGGAGGGTCTGAAGTTGATAAATCCCAGGAAAAGTGAAATGTTATTTTAGTAACAGTGTTATACTAGTGAATGGGAAAAATAAGGTTTTCTATGCCGCTAATACATGAATGCCTACCAAGCGTATTCTGTTGACAGTGGCTGCCATTATATCCATGAGTATCAAGTCACCATCTATTTGTTTTTTTAGCACTTTTAGTCTAACAACCTGCTTTCCCTACATATAAATTAAAGCGACATGGAAAACCAGGAAAAAAAAATTTATACTGCATGTTAAGACTCCATATATCATTCTAGGAAATTCACATGAATAGCATGGAACAGCTTAGCACATGCAGAACATGTGATCACTGAATGACCTGGGAAAACAAACTATTGAGCATTGTTAAAAAATCACACCATTACAAACTTTTAGAACTGTCCAATTATATAATTTCAGTGAGCACAACATTTTAGCCAAAAATTTGTTTGCTCACAAAATTTGCTAAAGTTTCATGCTACTAAAATAATGTGATCCACAGTATTGATTTGCAGCTGGCCATGTGACCAAATCATGTGATCCACAGTATTGATTTGCAGTTGGCCATGTGACCAAATCTGAATTCAAATAATTTTAACTATAGTATTTACTAACAGACATACACTATTGTGACCCTCTAAAAATTACTGTTTAAAGAATACATTTTTCAACTATTTAAAACTTCAAGGTAGAATCATAACAAATGTTTGGATAAACATGGGAGTATCTAATTTTCTTCTAGAGTAAGACTAAATTCTACTTTATTTATCATTTATAAATTCCTAAGGACAGAGATAGTCAATTTTTAAATGTACCTCTGGATAAATATTGTTCTCATCCCAATTCAACAGCTCCATGTATGCCCCATTCATCACAGCTGCTGGGGTTACGGGGGAATTCTGTGTGGCACCCTCTACTGGAGTCTGGACAGCTTCTTGCTGCAGCCGATCAAAACTCCTCTTCAGCCATTCTTTGGTAAATTCCAGGCCATCCACTCTGGCTTCTGTAAAAAGGAAAACTGAATTAGGCATCCCATGCAGTTACATGGCTTCATGAGCCATTGTGTCACACCTGTTGTGAATTCAGTGATCTGATGATACAGCACTTCTCTGTTGCTTGATCTTAGGTACAGTCATTTTTAGTATTTGATTGCAGATTGGCAATCATTTGTGCAAACTTAAAACCCCTCATGTCAGAATGGCTTTGGTAAAGTTTGGTCAAATTCTGCATAGCAGTTTTTCAGAAGAAACCATTTAAAGGTATCCTACTTTTAGTAATGGCAGCCATATTTAATGGTGGATCAGCAATGGTTGTACAAACTAGAAAGCCCTCTATGCCAGGATGATTTTTGTCAAATTTGGTAAATTTCTGTTCTGCAGGTTTTGAGAAGAAGTCATTTAAAGGTCGTTTTTTTTTTTTTGGGGGGGGGGGGGGTAATGCTGGTTATTTTGATGCCATTTGCATGGACTTAAAACCCTTCATGCCAGAATGATTTCTGTCAAATTTGATCAGACTTAAGACTCTTCATACCAGGATGGTTTCTATCAAGTTTGGTCAAATTCTATTCAGTAGTTTTAGAGATTTAATTTATTTTTTTTTATTTTTAATAATGGTGGCCACATTTGTTGGCATCATTTGTAAAAAGTTAAAAAGGCCTTCATTCCAGGATGCTTTCTGTCAAGTTTGGTCAAATTATAGTCATCAGTTTTGGAGGAGTCATTTAAAGGTTTTCCTATTTTTAGTAATGGTGGTCAAATTTGATGCTATATCAGCATCCGCTGTGTGAAATTGAAAGCCGTCTATGCCAGGATGCTTTCTGTTAAATTCAGTCAAATTTTTGAGTGGTTTTTGATAAGAAGTCATTTTTGAAAGTTCTATTTTAGTAATGGTGGCCATATCTGGTGGTGGATCAGCATCATTTGTATAAATTTAAAAGGTCTTCAAGCCAGGGTGCTTTCTGTCAAACTTGCTCAAATGTTTCTATTCAACAGTTTTGGAAAAGAAGCTATTTAAAGGTTTTTCTATTTTTTTTAATAGTGGACATATTTGAAAGCAGGTTGGCATAATAAGTATACATTTAAAAGGTCTTCATGCCAGGATGCTTTCTATCGAATATAATAAAATGCTGTTCAACATTTTTGGAGAAAAAGTAATTTACAGGTTTTTCTGTTTTTAGTAACCATGGCCATATTGGAATCAGCACAAAGTTGAAAGGCCTTTATACCAAGTCTGGTTGAAACTGGTCTGGTGGGTTTTGAGAAAAAGTTGAAAATAGCAACTGTGGACAGACATTAGAAATGATTTTTCATTTTTTGTAATGGTGCCCATATTTGAAGGCTGATAACATCATTTGTAGAAACTCAAAAGGTCTTCCTGCCAAGATACTTTCTGTCAAATTTAATCAAATTATGTTAAGTGGTTTTTGAGAAGAAGTCATTTAAAGTTTGCTTTTTTTTACCTTTTAGTAACAGTGGCCATATCTGATGGCAGATTGGCATCATTTGTACAAATCTGAAACCCCTTCCTGCCAAGATGCTCTCTGCCAAATTTGGCCCAAATTGGTCAAGTGGTTTTTGAGGAGTTTAAAATAATGACTGTTGGCCAGTTGAGCTAAAAATTGAATGAGAAAAGAATGGGAAAGCAAAGTTAATGTATAACATTATATGATCCAGTTTTACTATGCAGGTAAAGAGTGATGTTCACACAAAGTACTGTAAAACCTGTCATACGAGACAACCCATTCTGCAAACAAAAAGTTGTCTCCCAACACAGGTAGCCTCTCATAAGATATCTGTGCAGGAGGGCCAGATTTCAAGGTTGAAATTCAACTGGTTTAAAAAGGAAACATACCCAGAATGACTGTACATATATTTTGTTCTTTATTCACAGTTCTTGTTTAAATATTATGAGCATTCATCTAAAACATGGCAATAAAAATATATAGATTATAAACATTTACATGTACATGTAGTCTATTAGCATATGAACTGCAAAGTTAACTATGGTTACACTTACTTATCCTGTCCATAAATTGTTAAGATACCTTTGATAAAACTTAATCAATTTATTTAGAGCCAAAAGCTAAAACCTAAGTCACTAGCGACATAAATGATACATGGATTGACTTGATAAATAAAAGGATGTAAAGTGAACAGATGATGAGATCTCTGACTGTGGTACTTTCAGCACTGTGTTAGGGTTTTAATAACAGTAACATCGATAAAGCAACAAAGAATATAAACCTTTACAACAAGAGGCCCATGTGGGCCTGATATCTATCAACTTGTTGTGGACATATGTCGGCTTGTAAATACAAGTTCATAAATATATTTAAACTGTAGAGGCGAAAGAAAAGCTTGGAGCACATAGTTGTTCGATTGTCTATTAATTTTGGTGTCATTCTTTCCTAGACCATCTATATAAGATCACTTTTTTGGCATACAAAGGACAAGTTATTTATACAACCAGCATTGTCCCCTGGATCTCCTAGCCCCTGGGGAAGATCACTTTTTTGGCATACAAAGGACAAGTTATTTATACAACCAGCATTGTCCCCTGGATCTCTCCTAGCCCCTGGGGACTTGGTCCTAATTCATAACTTAATAGTGGTTCAAAGCCTGATTATTTGGCATTACAAGGGGAGTTAATCTGTGGTCAGCATGGATTCCTGGGTCTGTCCTTACTCCCTTGAGGCCTTGCCCCTGGAGTCATAATTTGGAAATAATTGACATCAGAACTCAAAGAAGCTGTGTTGGTCCAGTGATTAAGGCACTGGACACATGAACAGAAGGTTGCAGCTTCAAGTCCCACCCTCTGATCATCCTGGATCGACTACCATATTTATCTTCATCTTTTTAAAGATCGTAAGTTTCTTAGCTCTTAGTAATTGAATTTGCAGTGTTTCTGGGGGAAATCATATTGGGTTATTATATTTTTGTTTTTTTAAAAGCCCAAAAATACAAAATATACATTTGAAATAATTTGTGGGTAATGGCAATGGATATATGAAATGCCTTAAAATAATGCACAATACATAATGCTAACATATAAACAATAAATCTTTCATGTTCTTTAATATGTCAATACTAGCAACTGTCAAACTCTGTTTAGCAATAATTCTCTGCAAATAAATTTATAAACGTGGACATAGTTTTTACAAATAAATAATTTCTTAAGAAAGCAAATTCGTTTTCTTGCAGATAATTAAATATGTAAATAATTTTGTTACTTCTTCAGCCTATAGGCATTATTAGTAAATTCATCCTTTTGTGAAAACCTCTTCATCCACAAACTAGTCTTATAAATATCATTGTATTATCACATTATTATCAACTTAGAGTGTTGCTAGTGATATTACTATTTTAAATTTATCTTCAGTTTAAATTATAAACCATTCATTATATACCCAATTGTGTATTATTTTGTTATTTTTTTATAACTTGTTCTATTTTATGTATGCATACTGTATTATAACATTAAATTGTTTCATGTAGCACTATGCATGCACCATGTCAGATGAAAATCCACACACTGCTATACATCAACATGCATATATTTTGACGCTAATAAGAGAATGGAGAAACTGTAAATAAAATATTTGCATGACACACATATCTTTAGGTTATTCAACTCATTTAACAACCCAACCACCCTCCATCACTGAGTGAAAATCAGTAAACACTACATTTCCAATCCCATTACAGATGAATACCAAACAAAATCATGGAAATCAAGGCTTATCAAGCAAGACCCAAAAAAGCAAAACATCAACAGAAAAGTGGACCATGAATGGACTGTTTTTCCACAAATTACTTGCTTTGAGAATTATCCAGCAGGTACTCACACAGAGCTAGTTCTTGTTGGAGAACCACCCATAAGAACTGTGACCTTTAACTTAATCTCAATCACAACTGGCACAAAGTTTGTATGCACAAACTGATGTTCCAAAAGGTCCACAATAGGTGAACATACATACATGACACATAGGTTACTTGGCTTGCTTTTCTCTAACAAAAAAATCTGTGTCAGTACGATGCTTTTTGTTTAAGTTTCTTTCAATGATGTTGATTCCATATGTTATAAAAACAACTTTTTCAAGATTTCTTGTTTTTGTGTCTTCATCCATATTTTATGACACATTAACATCATTTGTCCAATATTGAAAGAATCCTATGCAAAGATGATTTGTGTCAAAGTTGGTAAAATTCTGCTCAGGAGATTTTTTACATAAAGTTTTTCGACTTTTACTAATGGCAGCCATATTTGATGGTGGAAAAGCATCATTTGTACAAATCTGAAAGGCATTCAAGCTAGGACACTTTCTGTCAAATTTGATCAAAGTCTGTTAAGTGGTGTTTTAGAAGTTGTTAATGTTTTTTTCTATTTTTAGTAACAGCTGCCATATTTGATGGCATTCTGACATCAACTGTATACACTTAAAAGAAAAGTCTCTCATGCAAAATGCTTTCTGTCAAATTTGGTCAAAGTCTACTGAGTAGATTTTTAAAGAAGAATTTTCCATTTTCACAATGGTGGCCATATTTGATGGTGAATTTGGCATCATTCATATAAACTTTAATGCCCTTATTACCAGAACGCTTTCTGTCAAATATTAACAATTTCTGTTGTCTATTTTTAGTAATGGCAGCCATATTTGACAGTGCATCATCATCATTTGTATAAAATTTAAAAGCCCTTTATGCCATTTAGCTCCCCATCTAATTTGGTCAAATTCTGTTAAGCAGTGTTTAAAGTCATTTTTTTTAGGTTTTTCTGTTGTCAGTGGTGACCATACCTGATGGCAGATTGGCTAAATATGTATACAATTGAAAGCCAGGAATGCCAGGATGTTTTTCTGCCAAATCTGGTCAAATTCTGTTAAACAGTTTTTGAGAAGTTGTTTCAATGTTTTTATATTTTTCATAATGGTTGCCATATTTGACGGGCAGATAAGCATCATTTCAACAAATCTGAAAGACCTTCAGACCAGGTTACTTACTGTCAAAGTTGGTCAAATTCTGTTTTTTTTTTTGTTTTTTTGAGAAGTTGTTTAAAGGTTTTTCTGCTTTTAGTAAAAAGTCATATTTTATGGAGGACCAGCATTATTTGAACAAATCTGAAAGAACTTTCATGCCAGGTTACATTCTGTTCAGCAGTAGTTAAGAATAAGTCACATAAAAGGTTTTTCTATTTTTAGGAACAGTGGCCATATTTAATGGTGGATAGGCAACATTTGAGCAACTTTGAAAGACCTGCATGCCAGGATGCTATCAAATTTGGTCGAGCGGTTTTTTAGAAGTTGTAAATGGCTGATGCACTATGCACAACTGACAATGCACAAAGGACCATAATCTTGTGTCTAGGTGACAAAAAAAGTATAAAATTAACTCATCTGGAAAAATCAAATAACTTATTATAAGCAAAAGATAAAGACCTCATTCAACCCAGTCATTACATATTAAAACTCCACAGACAAGTGACTTACTGCAGTAGTCTGACATGCTACAGTGAAAGCAGGGTGTGAAGATCTCTCATTATGACATTATCGACAGTGTGTGGGGTTTCACAACAGATAACAAATGATACAAACCTTTCAACTATTTTTTTTATCCATGATTGATTCTTTTAAAGATGAAATGGTTAATCATAATAGATATTTAGGTGACTATAGCACTACAATGGTTGTTTGTGATATATACTTAAGTCTGGTTTATGGTCTGTAGCATACAACTATACCATGTACATTGGTAACCAGACTCTTTATCCATCTTTTTTTTTTGTGCATCTCAGCCTGGTACAATATGCACTCTACCTGCAGACTGTACTTTGTGTGCATGATTTCAATGGATTAAAGAAAAGTCTTTAGTTTTTATCCCTGGTTTTTTAATATGGTCATTCATGGTACTGTTGAAACATAATTTGCTAAAAATTCCTGGCCACTGTTAGTAGGTGGTCTCTCACACAAGCGCATTTATGTAATAAATTGACTCATGCATGACAATTTTGGTTATAAATGAAATGTGGTCACTTATACTCGAGTTCACTCAAATCAGGTTTTACTGTTATTTCTATGATGGTTATCATATCAGTGATATTTCACTATGGCAGAGGTTCTCAAACTGTGGTCAACGGACCACTGGTTGTCTGCGAGCTCTATTCATATCCTATATGAAACACTGTCTTTAATAGTCAAGTAGTCCATGAACAAAAAAGTTTGAGAACCACTGCACTAGGGGATATATTTCAGTAATTCAGCTGGTAAATATACTGACAATCTTGTGAGTAATTTTCTAATAATATTGGCTTAAGTTATATATGACATAAGTTCAATAAGTAAATTATCACACAAGTCTCTTTATTGATATTCCCTGCATCCAGGACCTCCAATTCCTAGTTCTGGTCTTCTAGTTGTCAAAATTAGCACTAAAGTCTTCTATGTACTGGACTTCCAGATTTTATAGAAAAATGGCACTCTACTTCCATTTTCAAAATTCTACAGAGAGCTATGCAACATATCAAGCAAGCTGAATGCCATGACTAATTTGATAATGTGAAATCTTTGATATCTAATAATGACTTAATATCTTCTTGTGTGTGTATTTGCATCATAAGTATGTTTAGCATATGCGATATATTAGTGTTTCTGTTGCTTTATTTTCATATCGTGCCTTACCTACTTTTGCTCCCTAAGCAGGGGTAGTAAAATCCATTGCCTAGGATCTGGGAAAACTAAAAATCAATCACAGGCAACTATTTTTCCCAATTGGGCAACCTAAAAATATTATTAAAAAATGATAATGTTCAAAATTATGATGAAATTGTATATATTTTCTGGTGACAAACATTTGATCATTAAACTGGACCTCGATTGAATGTTGGGTGATTGTTATCAGTAAGAGGTCATACTAATCTACACGTGTCAGTTACTCATTAGGTAATCCCAGTCAATACTACTAACCCCTCAGGATATATCCATAAAGAAGCAAGACTCGTGATTGTTCATCTTTTGTCAACACACCAACATCTGGTTGCGGTTTCTTTCATTTTTGATTTGACGCACTGAATGCCAATGATCTAGTATTATGCTTTCTCATTGGTTTGTTGAAGAAATGGGCATTTTGCTGTAGACAATGTGAAAGTTGTTTCTTGTAGCTGACTTTACTTGAAGGAATATGATAAGTTCAAATAATTTAATCAATCACAACTGCAGTTGCATACTATATTGGCTTGTGGGGTAATGACTACTGTATAAACAAAAACTCCAGTTTTGACACTGGATTAATAGTATCAGATTAACGATAACATGAACTGTAATGGTGTCAACTGAAATGAAAGGGCTTTTAAAAAAGAGTTAGAGGTTTTTCGTTGGATCAGATGTTCTAAAAGTGTGTAATAAAGTCATTTTTCCACATTTTATTTACTGCTGTACAGCTCTACTTCACCTCTTTTCAACACTCTTAGATGGATGGCAATTAAGGATTACATTATTTTTAAAAGTTGCTCTCACTTTCAAGATCTTAAATAATTTAGTGCACATTCATATGCCAATATATGCATGGGAAGACTCGAACAAAAGCTTCTCAATGAGGCACCCCATATGCCTCTAAGTTGGTGCCGATTCATTAACATCGAAACAAAATGGATTGAAATGGGCAACAATTTCAAAATATTTTTTTATTCGCCAATGATTTCCATCCTACGATTACGTTTATGCTGGAGTCATCAAACAGGTCGAATGTCATCTTGGATACTCAATCTACACTCCTGGAGGGGTACAAAAACTGACCTGTATTGCAAACCAACTGACCCTCACCAGTATCTACCCCTGACCAGCTTACACCCCATGCATGTAATAAAAAAATCTTTCTTACAGCCTGTGCATTCTGACCAAATGCATTTGCTCTAATCTGGCTACATTTGAAAAGAGACTCGCAGAGCTCGAGAGGCACCTTAAGAAGATGATGGATACAGAAGAAAATACATAGACAAAGCTATAAACAAAACTAGAAGAGTCTTGAAATATAAAACCATTTAATAGTGAGATGGAATATTCAGAATGCCTAAAGAGCATATTTTAAGAAATTCCTATGGTTGTGTACTATAAACCTAAATATTTATACCTATATTGTAACAAATGTTGTTGTATAATCTTGCTTACAGCTATCATGGGTGCAACCGCATTAATTTACTGGGCAGCCTGAAGAATCTCCCAGGGAACCAGATTTTCAGAGCTGGTTTGGCCGTGGACAACCATGGATTTTCACAATTTTTCTAATCCTGCTACTGTAGTAATTGTCTCCATATTTTAGGTCCATTATGTTTTGTTTGTTTTTTTACTGTTGTCAAGTGTATGTTTCATTTTTTTATGTACTTGTTTCATTTTGTTATGTACTTGTTTCATTGAACCTTCTGAAAAACAATTGTTTCACAACTGACAAGGAATCCAATAAATAATCTCAAATTTGAAATTCAAAAGGCAGTAGTCAATAGCAGAAGGACAGACACTGCAGCATGAGCTGATATAAGCTTTCTAACATATCTTAGCATAATGTTTCATCCATAAACTGATTGCTCAAAAACTTTTTTCTCTCAATAAATTACAGCATGGTAGAGTTTGAGGCAGAAGATACATTTTATCAGGGCAGGGTTTCCCTTTGACCTGTAGTCCTGGATTTTGACTTGTGGATTGCATATTTGACTCGAAACTGATGCATGTTCATTCCACCCTATGCATCAGTTAACTCTCAGAGATTTTGCAATAAGTGTCAAACACTATAGTCAGTACCATATAATAACCTTTGACCTTCTTGCTGTTTAAACAACCATGCCTAAGCACCTGCCTGACCTGCTAATCAATTTGCATTGTCCTCATGAGAAGCTGTAAGGGCCGCGTGGGATTGTCCGATAATTGACATAGACATCAACTTTGATCTATTGTTTTGAGAACATAAATGGATTGTTTGAGTAACACTGATTAAGATAATTGGTATTTAACACCTCTTTATAAAGACAGCGAATCGGCTGCAATTACTAGAAATTAAAAATAGGGATGGAATTCAAAGAAAATTGATTGTGGTAAGTACCAAATATTTCTTTTGATGATGCGATAATATCCACGCAAAACTTGTTGTAATTATTGATTTAAATTGGTTCTCTATATAACTGGTCAGTCTTCTGGTATTTCAGTGAATTATTTTATATTTGATCATTTCTAACATTACTGTTACACCATGTATATCATTCTATTATTGATTGTGCAACATTGTGTTGTATCAAATTTAATTTTCAAATTTAAGTATTACATATAAATACAATGGCTCAGCCAAGTATTACATATAAATACAATGGCTCAGCAGAATATTTTTGATTTATTTCTCAGAGAAACGTCAGTGTGAGACTGTCTCAGACTGTGAAAATGAACATGGCATTTAAGAAATGGAAAGAAGACACTCCTTTAAAATGCACACAAAAATTCAGAGATGTGTGGAAGTAAGAGTTTAAGTGGACAGAGACATATGTGAATAATGATGGACAGACAATTGTGTTTTGCATGTGGTGTAAAAAAAGATTAACAAATGCAAAATCCATTTGCTACTGTGGGGAGTACAAATCTACAAAAGAGTGCATTTGATAGACATTCAAATTGCAAGCCAGAACATTTGTGCATTGAGCAAGGTAAAACCATGAAAGAGAAGGGTCATATAGTGAAACATGTTATAGAAACGTCAATGGATAAAGCAACTAGTGCATCTGACAATTCCAAAGAAGTGCAGTTCCAGACTCTATACTTTGTTGCAGAAAATGGCCTACCACTCAGTATGCAGAATCCCATGACTGAGTTGGAGGTTAAAAAATATGATGAACAGGTAGCCAAGTTCATTTTTTTTAATTTTATTTTTTATTTTAAATTTAATAAATAAAACTAATTTAGAATATTTTTCAAAAATACAAATTCAATAAACAAAAATTATAAGAAATATAATAAATTTAAAAATAGATTTTGTATAATACTGAACAAATGTTGAATTTGAATTAAAGTTATGCTTTATCATTTTAATTAGCTAAAAAAAAGAGTTATCCTTTTATGGTAAATTTCATGTGTGTAATTTATTATAAATCACATATTATTATTATTATTCTATTTATTTATTATTATTCATTTTTATAAATTGAATGATGGGTTGAATTAATAGTAAGGCAGCCTAAACACGTACATGCTTGAATCTATTTATATTATATTTTTGTACCTTCATATTTGCCATTGATATGAGTGGTAAGATATTTTCTGTATGACTTGAAAAAATAAAAGCACTTTCTCACTTTTGAATTGATAGAGAAAGAATGGGTGTGCCAGCCTTCAAGACAAGGCCACCATCTACACAAGCCATAGAGTCCAGGACAAAATGCTAGATGCCATTGACAAGGAAATCAGTGGAGGAAGATATCAACTACAGCTACTTCATTGGAATCATCATAAATGAAATAGGGATATCACAGTGCACAAGAAGATGAATGTGTATTTCAAGTCATTTAAGACAGGAACTACAGAGAATGTAATTCATTTCATGGATGGTGTGTCCATTCACAATGGAAAATCAGATACAATTGTAAATGAAATAAAGAAATTGTGCAACAGACTAGGATTAGACATGATGAAAATAATCTCCATGGCAAGTGATGGCACTTCTGTTATGGGAGATGTAGGTGTGAAACTACATGAAAATCAGTGCAGTAGGCTAGTACAGATCCACTGTGTTGCATATCGCTAACCACTGTGTACCAATCAAGCCTACAAGGATGTACCATTATTTCATGAATACCAGACAACTCTTAAAAATATATAGATTTTTCCATAATTTTACAGTGACATATAATGAACTCAGAGAGATGGACACTGTTCTGATTGATGAAAATGGTGTCACTATACATGTGATTCTTAAGGAACCAGCTAGCTTTTGTTTGCTTTGATTGGAGAGTGCATTGCAAGCACTATTCAAAGTGTATCTGGCATTGGTGTCCATACTGGAAAACCAGGCAGCAGATGGAAACTCAGAGGCCAAAGGGTTACTGCAGAAAGTCCCACAGTAATCATTTATTTTAAGGACTGTTTTCCTCATTGATGTGCTGTCTGTTGTGAACAAACTGTGCAAAGTGTTCCAGAAAGATGAATTGGACATTGACATTGTAAATGCGATGGTCTCTGGCACAGCTGAGACACTGGAAAACTTGAAGTTGAAAAATGGTCCACCATTGCAGAGAGTATACAATTAATTTGAGAGAAACCGGTAACAGAATGTGCAACTGACCACCAGTGAACAATTGCATACTGGATTTCAAAATGCTTCAATGTATTACCTTGACAAGCTAAAAGAAAACTTGACAGATTTGAGAAATCATCCATAAGCAAACTGGACTATGCCAACAAAGTATTGAATCCAAAGCTCTTGCCAGTGTCATCCAGCGCAATTATGCATTATGGTGAAACCAAGCTGGAGAACATTTGCGACTGGTTGGGGCCAAAAAATGGAGTGCCAGGGAATATTAATTCTGAAATCATGAAGAAAGATTACACGCAGTTTAAGATGACTTTGAAGAACACGAGGGGAAAAAGTCTGAAGTTGGTATGTCAGGAGCTTATTGAGAACTGTGAGGAATTGTGTTGTTTATGTACTTTAACAAGATTCTTTGATGCTTTCTGTGTTTGACAATAAATGTAAATTAGTTTTAGAAGTGTGTTTTCTTTATCCATGTTATTATCATGACTCTTGGGTTTCTGATTTTGATTCATGGCAATTTCAGCCCAGGAGTTAACGATCCTTCAGTTTCAAATATTAAGGAAAACCCTGATCAGGGCCCAGTTTTCTCAATTTCACTTCTGTTTTTTTTATCTGGTACAGTTATGTATGAACATTAAAATACATAATGTACCATGTAACATTTCCCAGAATCCCTAAATTTGAAAATCCCTAAATCCACAGTTTGCTTCTTTAAAAACAAGAAAAGTAAAACTAAAAGAAAAAACCTGCTTTATATGCTACATGGACAGTTTAACAGGATGACTTTTAAATAAACTGTTTTCTGTTCCTCAAATAATGTAAACCATCACATGATGGGAAAGCTGAATTCAACTTTGAACAACTTTTTTCTTTGCTTAATTAATGTATTGTTTCTTTCTAAAACAAAAAATTATTACTAACTTATGTTTTTTTAACACAAAGAACCTGTTATTAGATCAAGTTCTGCAGGACAAACCTCTCTGTTTTTCCAGAAACTCCTGAAACTTTTTCCTCTCATACTCCACCGACTGTTGCTGGATGTACGGCCTCATCTGCTGTATTGTGAAGTTTGCCATGTCCATTTTCATCAGATCCAACACTTCAAATATTTCCCTAGTAAAAATATAACCTTATAAATTAGGTTGAAACACTCTACAAATATGAAAAATATTAACCTAAATACAGATACATGGGCTCTGGGATAGAGTTTTGGAGGTTCAGTTAAACCCCTCTTTACTAAGTAAAAATAGTACAATATTAGATGTAAACATGGAGAACTTGGGTCATTTAATGCAAAACAAACAACCCCCTTTTAAACTCAAAACTATCTTAAAAAAAAATTCCTGTATACTCCCATGTGTACAAGATGTTTGTTTGTTTTTATTGGTCTGAACTGCACTTTTAACCTACTGTTGGCTATATCATGTTGATGTAATGGGAGCCAAGCGCCTTCACCAAGGATACACTTTGGCATCTGATTCAGGCTGGCAAACCTCGGACTAAGAATCCAATGCTCTACCAACTGAGCTAGTGTGGTTTCCGTGTACAAGATGTAATACTGAATTGATTATGATAGTATAACCATGGAGAAGATTCTTGAACAGCAAGACCCTTTGGAGATATAAAACCCAAGGTATGAGTATTCATAAGGGTTTATAAATTTCCTCAGCAGCATCTTTCCATTAAAATTGTCTCCATGGGGTTCCGAGAATACACATATGGGTAGCATTTGTAAGTTACATCATTTAGGATATAACGACCTATAAACAAAAAATTCAATGTGTTGTAGAATACATTAGAATAAACTTTTTTTTCTTCTCATTTCTGACAACTGTATTATTAAATAAAATGATACAACATTTTTGATGTAGAAGATATACAAAACTTCTGGTATCATTAACAACAATCAACTGTAAGATGGCATCTATTTACTGACAATATTGAACACTGAAGCATTTAAGATGGCCTCTGTTCACTGGCAATATTGAACATTGAAGTATATGAAACTATTGTGTCCAGAAATACTGTACATTTCTCAAAAATTACTTTTAAAAAATGTTGTTAAAGTTCATTTTAACAAATAAATACTACAGGTGAAAGCCATCACAAAAAACCACACTTTTTATTTTATTTTACCACCCTCCCACCCTGATGCTTTCACCCAAACCCCCTAGGCTGCATTTTGGATTCAAAACCATTTTTTGTAATCTATTGACACATGGACAGACAGACTATTAGCCACAACCAATTACAATATACCTGCACAAGTAGGGATATAATAATAGTGTCATCCAAGAATGTCTCGGCTGTAAATCACAATTATATCTATCACATTTGACATAATACCTTAAAAAACATTATTATGTGGGTAAATTTCCTGAGGGTGAAGCTCATCATAATAATAGGCACACTCTAGCAATATCATAAACATCACTGTCATGTGTATTTACATATCAGAAGAGTTAGCTACCTTTGCCTATGTTGGGCTCTGTCCACTTTAGACGTGCAATGTCTCTCCTAATTTGGTTGCACTGAATGAAGCATATGATAGATTTGGTTTTGAGACTAATTTAACCCATAAAGTTAAGTGTCAGCAAAACATGTCATGCATTGTGGTAAACTCCAAGAAAATCAATTAGTTCAAGGCAGTCGTTAGCAGCTGCTTGCTTTCTACAGAACATGCCGAGATAGAGTAAAGTATCCTCAAGTAAGGGATAGTTTTTGGTAGGTGTTGACCTAAAAGAGGGGGGCGGGTGTGCACTTTTTAAGGCATGAGAAGTTATTACATCAAATATGATATCTGGGCTACCTCCATTAAACAATGACCTGTCTCCAGAGACATTTTTTTGCATTGAGTAAGAGCCATAAGCAATTATAATACTTGGACTATCTCCATTAAACAATGACTTGTCTCCAGAGATATTTTGTTGCATTGAGTACGAACCATAAGTATAAAATATTTGGTTGTTTCTGATAGCAAGTTAGAGTGGATATTAAAAAGTTATCTAACAGTGACTTACTTGAATAAAGGAACAACCTCCTTGGTCTCCCTAACATGAGAGATCCTTTCATCACGAGCTGGGGCACACAGCTTAGCCATGATGGTAACAACATAGTCTGAATAGTAGAAAATGTCAAATGCATCATTGTCCATCTTCTGCTGAATCAAGTCGATGTCCAAAACTTCATCTATTTGGGCGCGCAGACGTGCATGTTGGGGCAGAAGGAGGGAAAACAGGTTCTGAAAATGTTCATCATTGGTAGCTTTACTCATGTAATATATAATCTGTTATAACTGTGTTACCGAAGTTAATAAAACTTTATATTTTCTTGCATCTCATGACATCATAAATGTCTGTGTTATTGAGGTTCATAAAACTTTATCATATTTTTTGGCATTTCATGCCATCATAAACTTATAAATGGCTGTGTCATCGAGATTAATACAATTTTATCTTATTTTTTCCATCTCATGACATCATAAATGGCTGTGTTACCGAAGTTAATAAAACCTTATCATTTTTGTCTGCATCTCATGACACCATAAATGGCTGTGTTATCAAGGTTAATAAGACTTTATCATATTTTATGGAATCTCATGACATCATCAACTGATAAACAGCTGTGTTATCGAGGTTAATTAAACTTTATCATATTTTTTGCATCTCATGACATCATAAATGGCTATGTTATCAAGGTTAATTAAACTTTATCATATTTTTCTGCATCTCATGACATCATAAATGGCTGTGTTATCAGGGATAATAGAAATCTATCATTTTTTTTTGCATCTCATGACACCATAAATGGCTGTGGTACTGAGATTAATACAATCGTATATTTTTTTGCATCTCATGACATCATAAATGGCGGTGTTATCAAGGTTAATAAAACTTTATCATATTGTTTTGCATCTCATGACACCATAAATGGCTGTGCTACTGAGATTAATATAATTTTTTAATTTTTTGCATCTCATGACATCATAAATGGTGGGGTTATCGAGGTTAATAAAACTTCATCAATACTTTTTGGCATCTCATTCCACCATAAATGGCTGTGTTACTGAAGTTAATAAAACCTTATCATATTTTTTGCATCTCATGACATCATAAATGGCTGTGTTATCGAGGTTAATCAAACTTTATCATATTTTTTGGCATCTTATAACACCATAAATGGCTCTGTTATCGCGGTCAATAAAATTTAATATTTTTCTGCATCTCATGACATCATTAATGGCTGTGTTATCAAGGCCAGGGCTGAGCACATTTTATTTTCGTCCTCTTGTCCACGACAAGTGGTTTAAGAAAATTCACTTGTCCCACCTACCTTTTCACTTGTCCCAAAATTGTAATCACCTGTCAAGATTTGATGAGATGTTTGCAGTTTAATCCATAGAAAAAACAAACGAAATAATGCACAACATATTTATTTCTTAAAAGTATTAAATTTTTTAAAAACATTTTCTTACATCAGAGATTTTCAGTTTTCCACTGTCTTATATGCGCTATTTTTTTCCCGATGTGCATTAGTACTTCCATCAGCACAAACGGAAATGAATTTACTGGAATTCAGACTTTCGCTAACTTCTTCTCTTAAGACTTGCTCGAATGAAAGAACGAAGTCTCTTGCCCTGAATCTGTTCTTATTATTATCACCAAGTTCTTCTCCTGGAGCGCACAGAGAATTTCCATATCAGAAAATGGTTTTCCATTATGGGTTAGATTGTAGCCTGCATTAAAGACAGCTCTCATTTTTTTCATTTCAGTCACAGTTAGTTCTGAAAGGGCCTTTCCTAGTGTAGTGTTACGAACTATAACCTCAGGGATTTTCTGCACATGCTGGCTAGTGTCATGCATATACTGTGCTACACAGGTATTGTAAGGTCCAGAATTGTCATGAGACCTGATTGGTTCAATCCTGAATTTGTCAGTTCCATTGACAAATACACTGGTTGAATTTCCAACATGTGCCAGTTTAGGATATTGTTTGCAATAACTGCAAAACATTTTACCTTCTGAGTCAATGAATTCAAGCCAGGTATAACTATTAACCCAATGCGGCTGAAAAGTTCTCAGTCTCTTAGTAGTGTCATGTTTGACATTTTTTGTTGCCAGAGTCTGGCTTATGTCTCTTTGGAGAAATAGTTACCTCACACTCAGTGGCAGTCTTATGTTTTACCCCTCCACTTTCACATGAATTATCGTTCTTTGAATCTTATTAACTTCCTCGAGAAAATAATTTAGTAAACTCATTTTATCCGCATAGTAAATATTACCTTGCTTGACAACTACTTCTAAAGTGATTATAACACACATTTTGTCCTTTAAATATAAACAGAGTCCTAATTAGCATAATTGTTTTGCTTCAAACACAATATTGGACATGGAAGTTAATCCTTGATAAAAAAAATAAAAAATAAAAGAATCATCACTGCCATTTAATCAGTTCATAAAGGGAATTGACACTAATGTCAGTGAAGTGCCTTTCATTCGATTAATTGGATTGATTTGCAGGATTGAAATCAAAGGGGGAGTCATTCATGAGGATCTGGTTTACACAATACAACAAACCCATTTAAAACACTGCTAATTAATCCTACTGGTTTTGTTTTGTTTCACGTGTTTTGATTGGCCATTAATTTTGGTTGCTTAGCCCAATATGCAGTGAAGTGGTAATAGAACTTTTGCACATGCATCAAGTTATCAATGACCACAAACAGGTGTGATACAGGATGTATTTCAGAGAGGGGTATAGTCAAGCATTCAGTATGCCCTGAGGGCATGAATGGCCAGATAAAGGTAGATAAAGTGATTATGGCATGAAAATAAGCACTTGCCCAACTTTTTTTAAAAAGGAAGAAAGCACTTGTCCCGAACTAGCGACTCGGAAAATTTTACTTGCCTGACTTCGAAAATGAATAATCTGGGATGTCGGGCTATAAGATTTGCTCAGCCCTGAAGGCTAATAAAATGTTATCATATTTTTCTGCATCTCATGACATCACAAACGGCTTTGTTATTGGGATTAATAAAACTTTATTATATTTTTCTGAATCTCATGACACCATAAATGGCAGTGTTACTGAGGTTAATAAAACTTTATCATATTTTTCTGCGTCTCATGACATCATAAATGGCTGTGATATCGCGGTTAATAAAACTTTATCATATTTATTGCATCTCATTACATCATAAATGGCAGTGCCACATCATACATACAGAGATGTAATATCCAAAAAATCTAAATGTTCTTCCAAGTCATTTTACTAAAGGATTTATCAGTTTTATTGAACAAAAAATTAGTATTCTTCATCACATGATGAATAAAAGTTTATGTTTCTATTCAATTCAAATGACATCTATGAAACTTGTTAACTTCAATCTCTTGCATTTCAAAACATAAAGAATATAAGCTATTTAACTTGACACACAGTTAGACATTATTTGAGTTATCTCCCTTTGTATATAATTGCATAGAATTAAATTTTTCTCAAAATCTTGACTGTCCAGACAATTGTGAGTGAATTTAATTTGTATGTTATTTTGTGACATACTCCGTGTTATTATTCCAGATTTATTTACGGTGTTAATAAAATTATGGTCCTATACTTCAATAGTTTACAAACAAGCACTCGTGGGAATTCCACACTGGTGTTGCTCAAGATTTAACAGCAAAAGGACACGAGTCGCAATAGTGATTGACTGGTATCCAAGGTTAACTCATCATGATGTGTATAGGATCACAGTGCTGGCCCAAGCCATTGCACCAATTGACCCACACAAAGCACATGGTTACTATTATTAGATGGGTAATCCCTCTTATTGAATGTTCTTTCTACAGTTGTATTAGATAAATATTAAAAAAATGATGATATACAAACATTTTAAACCCGAAATGTTAATTTTTTTAAATGTGCATGCCCAATTTTATATTGATAATTCTACTAAAATAAGTTTCAAAATCATTAGATCTGTCATGTACTTTTCACATATTTAAATTTCAATGACGGTCAAGTAGCAAACAGACTATAAGTCAGGGTAGATTCAATTTGCTCATCATGAGCAAGTATAATGATCAAAACCTCTACTCTTCTTAGAAAATCTTCAACCTTTTACAAATAAATTAAACTCCATTTAAACTTAAACTGGATGTAACAAAATATAAAATATCAAAAAGTACATTGAAAGTCTATTACAGCATTTGATATATTTTATTTCAGTTATAATGAAATTCAGACACAGCAGTAAGATTTTGGGGGTCCCCTGGCTTTTGTTATATCCAGAGTTTACTGTATTGACTTGCAGAAAAATACCAATGACAGATATAGACAGTGACCAAGTGCCAAGGGACAGTAAAAATAAAACTATTTTTTAAATTTTGCTATTATATGGATGAATTAAATGTTTTCATCATGCAAGACTGTGTATGTATGTCTGTCTGTATCTCTCTTTTTTCACGCGGAATATTATATTTTTGCTTTCCATAATCTTAAACTAGGATAGGGTAGAAAAAAATCTGAAAATCTATTATTGTACCTGGGCAACCAGCTTTGAGAATTTCACTGCCCAGCATATTTTTCTGGTTGGCAAGTAACATTATTGCAGTAGCCACCATGATTGCTGTAATACAATTTATCCAACAAATTTTGTCATATACATTATTAGTCCTAATTGCACACAATATTTGTAACTCACCATCAGTCCTGCTAATGGAATGTGTCACACAAGTTCATACACAAATTTAATCTATTTCAGATCAGCAAATAAAAGATCAGGGGATATTTTGCAAAATAATATTTGGAAGGGGAGATTGTCCCAAATATATGCAGACATGCCAGGCTTGGGGCACTGCTTTCACATCTTTACAAAACTTGAATTTAACAGCTAAAATAAAGAGGGAGGAAAGAAAGAGAGAAAGAAAGTATAAATCATTTTCTGGTACAATGTCACAACAATTTTACGTGATATACCAATCGCAACTTTCTCTAGAAACAATTCACTCTACTGAAACACATGTAAGTGTGCCATCCATTTCTTCTGAAAGGTTTCACATTTAAAATGCTATAAGTGTTATATTATTCCACTAAATAACTGTCTTTTATTGCTTGTTTAAACTATAATATCTGAGGAAGGGAATTACAAAACTTACACTTCTGAATATAATACTTTGCATGTATTGAAATAAAACTGAATCTGCCTAGTGCCTTTTATATATACCAAACAAACCTTTGTCTTTAGATAAATTACAATATTGTATATAAGTATATTTATTAGTAATCAAAAACATGAAGTCTGCCCACAACCTCCGAACTATGTTACATTCCCAAAAAAGATGACATATAGATTCAGAAAACTGATCACAAAAAGAATATGTTACTATCTATTATACCAATTTTAAATAAGAAAGTATTTGTAGTGATAATTAAAATGTTCACAAAAAGAGCATATGTTACTATTTATTATACCAATTTTAAAAAAGAAAGTGTTTGTAGTGATAATTCTGTATAGAATCTTTATCTGAAACAAGCTTATTTGTGGACACTTCATTAGTTTGTAAGTGAAAGAAAAATTCTGTTAATCATCAGCTTCTGTTTGACAAAATTTGCTGTGCCCTATTTTTTTATACATTTCTTGTAAATACTTTGCATCCCCTTTTGTCTGCAAAAAATATACCGTAAATACTCGTGTATAAAATGATACCAACTGCAAACTGTATAGACCCTGATCTGGCGTCGCATAATGTGCTGGCAGATCTGGGTCTATGCAGTTTGTAAGGACTAATCAGTAGAACAAACAACATAGACCCTGATCTGCTGGCGCATTATGCAACGGCAGATCAGAGTCTATGTTTTTTGCATTTGGACCCAGATTATATGCGAGTATATATGTTAAATATTTGTGAGCAGATACAAGTATCCACAAGTTTTTCTGTTAGTCTAATACACAGTTTTATCTAATACTAGTATTCAATTATTTTTCTCATTAAGCCTTGGTATACTAGACTATTTATCAGAATTGAAAACAAATGCTGAAACTGATTCATCATAAACTACTGTCCACTAGCATCCACTAAGACATTAATGCTCCAAATTCCATGTTCAATCCAAATCTTATCAGGACTGAGCAAATCCCATAGCCTGACGTCCCGGACTATTCATTTTTGAAGTCAGGCAAGTAACATTTTCCAAGTCGCTAGTCCGGGACAAGTGCTTTTTAAAAAAGTCGGGCAAGTCCTTATTTTCATGCTTTAATCACTATATCTACCTTTATTTGGCCAATGCCCTCCGGGCGTACTGAATACTTGATTCTACCCCTCTTCATGTATACATTTACATTCTGTATAACACATAAATGTGGTCAGTGATAATTTTCGAATATGAGCACATTCTGTTACCGCTTGACTGCATATTGAGCTAAGTGACCAAATTATCGGCAAATCAAAACACATCAAACAAAAGAAAGCCAGTATGATCAATTAGCAGTGTTTTAAGCGACTTTGTTGCATTGATTTTACTCAAGCCAGATCCTCACGAGTGGCTCACTATGATTTTAATCCAGCTAGTCAGTGTAATTAAATTAATGAAAGGTAC
Source organism: Margaritifera margaritifera (assembly GCA_029931535.1). Taxonomy (NCBI): domain Eukaryota; kingdom Metazoa; phylum Mollusca; class Bivalvia; order Unionida; family Margaritiferidae; genus Margaritifera; species Margaritifera margaritifera. The sequence continues at coordinate 2,581,825 of JAQPZY010001484.1, forward strand.
TTTACCGACATCAGTGTTGGTTTCCTTTATGAACTGATTAAATGACAGTAATGATTCTTTAATTTTTAATTGATTATACAGATGATTAACTTCCACATGCGATATTGCGTTTGAAGCGAAACAATTACACTAATTAATGAGCTGTCTCTGTTCGTATTTAAAAGAGAAAATTTATGTTATGATCACTTTAGAAGTAGTTGTCAAGCAAACTGATAGTTACTCTGTGGATAAAATGAGTTTGCTAAATTATTTTCGCAAGGAAGGTAATAAGGGCAATTCGGAGAAGGAAAATTTTTTTGAAAGTGGAAGGATAAAACGTAAGACTGCTACTGAATTTGCGGTAGCTATTTCTCCAAAGAGACATAAGCAGAACCTTTGAGATGCTTTAGAGCATTTGACTACAGGCACTTTCCTCATGAGAGGGCAGCTCTGTTGAAATATGGGAGGGAAGACTTGCAGGTTCTTCTTAATCATCTTCAGGGCTGAGCAAATCCCGACGTCCCGGACTATTCATTTTTGAAGTTGCACAAGTAAAATTTTCCAAGTCGCTAGTCCGGGACTAGTGGATGAAAAAAATAATTTGCTCAGTTCTGCTTATACACAGAAAAAAAAGATTTACCTCTACTTCTGCTATTGTAATTGTGGACTAATTAAAAAGTCAGCAGTTGTATCGATTGAAAAGTATTTTCAAATTTGAGCCATGCATCAAAAAAAATCTCCAAAAACTATTCAATACCTTAATTGTTTCTTCAGAAAGTCTACTCCAAACAAGTTAAAATTAGTGATATTCTGGCAAGTTAACAGTTCCATGACAATTCTGACACAGGATTAACAGTGTCAGATTAACAATACCATGAACCATAATGATGTAAACTCGGATAAACATACAAATAAATTTAAATTTCTGGTCAGAGGTGGCCAACTACTGGAAAGCTGATGGACAACAAGACACCATCAGAAAAAGGAAATTGTTTGATTATCTTTTATTTGTTGATTTCAAATAGGTTAAATATATCTATAAACTTGTGTGACACTTTCCATTAGCAGGACTGACCGTCAACTGCAAGTATTGTGTCACATGCTCTACAGCAAGTGCCCATTTCTTCAACAGACCAATCATAAAGTATAATACTAAATTGTAGGCATTCAGTGTGTCAAGCTGAAGATGAAAGAAACCACTACTATATGATGGTGTGTGACAAAAGACAAACATTAACAAGTTGTTGTTTCTTTAAGGGTTGACCCTGGGGGGCTGGTAGTTGTTTGGTTGGTAGGTAGGTTGGATTTAATGGCACTTTTTACACAATGCTAACTATATCATAGGACTGGTATTATGGACTGTCATTACTTAATCAGATAATGTGACCTCTTACTGATAGCAATCACCTAACACTCAACTATGGAATTATACGAAGATAGCACACTGCTGCAGGTACTCAAAGAAACAATGTAATGATCCAATGTTTGTCACTGGAAAATATCTACAGTCCGATTATAATTTTCAGCATAATCATTTTTTAATAATATTGTTGGGTTTTCTCAATGGGAAAAATGGTTGCCCAGCATTCATGTTTTGTTGTTCTAGGCTTCAGGTCAATGGATTTTTCTACACCTGTAGAAAAAGTTAAAATCAACATGCAGACAATGCCACCTTTACTATCAGGAAATCAGATCAGTGTCCAATCTGGATATTCTTCAAAAGACCTTTTAAGCACTTCTCTTCTACAACAGCAGAGGCACTTCTCTACCAGTATTGCAGAAGAACTTCTCCATTACAATAGCATAAACATTTTTCTAATACAAAACAGAGTCAAAATGAATTAGCCAGCAGTAAAAATAACATACTCCTGTATACCACATGTACACACCTCTTTAACCTTCTGTACAAATATCACACTCATCTATGCCACATATACACACCTCTTTAACCTCCTGTACAAATACCACATTCTTCTAAGCCACATATACACATCTCTTTAACCTCCTGTACAAATATCACACTCCTCTAGGCCACATATACACACCACTTTAACCTCCTGTAAAAATATCACACTCCTCTATGCCACATATACACACCTCTTTAACCTCCTGTACAAATATCACACTCCTCTATACCACATATACACACCTCTTTAACCTCCTGTAAAAATATCACACTCCTCTATACCACATATACACACCTCTTTAACCTCCTGTAAAAATATCACACTCCTCTATACCACATATACACACCTCTTTAACCTCCTGTAAAAATATCACACTCCTCTATGCCACATATACACACCTCTTTAACCTCCTGTATGAGTACAAGAGCATGAGTGTAGTCTGGAGGATCCTCACGAAGCTTGGTCTCTAATGCATCCCAGAATGCCTTGTGCATAATCTCCTTCACCTGTCTCTCTACACTGCAAATGTATTCAAATTAGCCTTAATAGCCACAGTCTGAAAGAGTCTGATCAGTTAATATAACAAGAAGAAAAAAACAATGAATGCTTCAATTTGTCAACTATTGATCTAAATCAAGTCTGCAGATTCTCAGTCATAATTTTGTCGTTTTTTTTTTTTTTTTAACTATAAAACATGGCTAAAACTCATTAATCATGTCTACCACTTGACATATGGAAAAATCTGAAGTCAATCAGGAATTATTCAAAATCTGACCATGACTGATCTGAATTCATTCGGCTTGAATGATAAAAGGTGGATGATTTTCATCTTAAAATACCTGTTGAATCAAAGTATTTTATGATTTATATTAAACTCACTAATACAGGATAAAATTCACTGAAATGTGGACAAATTTCTGTTGATTTTTTAGAAATGGTTAGTGAATATGTTTCTGCCTAAAATCTGTTCAGTCACAAAGATTTTATGATGATTAATATCAAATGCCATGAAAGATTTAAAGTTACGGAAGCAATGATGAAAGATCATTGTGGACAGCCACATCATTACATGAATTCAGTGTCCACAAACACCCATTTTTCTCCAATAATGTATTTGATGTTTTTGGTGTCCACATACAATAAATCTGGTATAAACAAAACTATGGAACTTCACCGATGCTGTTAACAAGGGTGGCAATAAATATTGTGGTGCATAAAAGTCACTGTTTTACAACTAAACTTGAATGAATGCTCACTCTGGGAAAGTCAGTCCTACCTGTTAGCTGGTATTTCAAGCTTTTCCAGTTTGAAGTTGTTATCAACAGCAATCTCATGTGCCAGAGTCATGTTCTTCAACCCATTAGCTGCCGTCATTAGATCCTCGAAACTTATGAACTTGGGTGGTGAGGCTAAAAATTACATATAACAAAAAGTTTTTGAAAAATTTATTGCACCATCATTTCTCTTCTGAATATGATATTTTAACTTCAGATACAACATAATGAAAGTACTTCTGCAAAAATGTACGGCAGAATTTTGATTGGTTTAAGTGGGGAAAAGGAGGGATGTAGGTACAACATCATGTCAAGACAAAGTAACAATTGTTTTTTCCAGCATGTCAGGTCAAACTCAAGGGTCATGGGTTACTATTTTGCATGAATTCCCATGAACATTATGCCTGAAAATACTTCACCAAAATTTTAGATTTGTCCCAAACTATTATTCTTTCCCTTAGCAGTATTTTTTCTGAAACATAAATCTAGTACAATATTCCAGATCACACTTTTTTTTCCTTCAAAGTATCATGTACCATGAGGAATCAGGGGTCACGCTACCAGGCAAAGTGGGCGACTAAGTCACAGAAAAAATGTAAACTTCACCTTCTTCTATTAGGAAAGCAAAAACGACTTTGCCCTGTCATTTTTTGTTAGATCTACACCGAGTGACAGTAGTTTATGGCTTTTGAGATCCTCCGTCAACCCAGCCAAGTAGTTAGTATTAAGCCCCAGGCGAAATGGATTTCATGTTGCCTTGCCAGGCGTTCATATCCACTGCATCAACAAAACAAACTCCTGTACATTCACAGGAATGCTTTTTAAAAGCTGATTGACCAATTAACTCTTTCCCCCCACAAGATATCGCTGCCCGTTTTCTGCAAGTTATCATATGATGATGAAAACTTAACTTGTTTATTGAAACTAAATCATCTATATGTAAATAACAATATGTTTTAAGAATAGACTGGGTGAAAGCACTTTCTAAATGTATATTTTGAATATTTTAACTGCCATGCTTGCATTATTTTCTTCATGAAATCAGTTTGAAACCATAAGTGAACCTGCTAAGGGGTAATATTGACAGACATTGCTGTGTCTTGGAAGTACATCTTCAGTATAGACTGTCTGTTTTTGTAATTCACTGGGTATATAAATTTAAGGAAATTATACAGTTCATAGAAATCAAAGTGTAACTATTATGTGATAAAAGATTTAACCTCAAAATGTAGTTTTTGGGGGGGTAAAACTAATTTTAATTATGCAATACTTACCTGTCGCTATTGTCAGCTATTCCATTTTCGTGTCGAAAATTACCGTCTCTTCGATGTGAATACATCCTCCCAGAGTGGAGAAAAGGTAAGAATGACCTTTGCACTCTAGTCTGTGCTTTGTTTAGGCTTGCCTAAAATTGTCATTTTTTCATAGACGACAATTAAGCAAGACATCAGAGCAGGGTGGGAGGAGGGCATTCGACAATAGCGACAGGTAAGTATTGCATAATTAAAGTTAGTTTTACCCCCCCCCCAAAAAAAAAAACTACATTTTAATAGCAGCAATTACTTATCCTGCGGTGTGGAGGAAAAAAATCGGGATGTGCAAGTAGGCATCCTGAAGGTCGATGGAGACTGCCCAATCGGACGGACAAAGTGCCTTCCGAATTGATGAGGTTGTCTCCATCTTGAAAGGTCCCTCCATAAGAACCTGGTTGAGTGGGGAGAGATCAATTATGATCCGAAATTTCCCACTTTTCTTGGTGACCAGGAAGATTCGGGAGTAGAAGGCAGAAGACTGATCATTCAGGACCTCAAGGGTGTGCACCTCTTCCCTCAATTTCCCCAGATTGCTCTGGGGAAATAGAAAGGGGGTCCTTGATAGTGGGGGTTGTTCTCGAACTGGAGTCAATAACCCTCGTTCACAATGGAGAGGACCCACCCATATTGTCGTGATGCTTGACCAAGCCTCTGAAAAGAGGCCTAGGTGAGCAACTACGGGGACGTTCGGGAGGGGGATGCACGGCAGGAGAGGGGTTAGATTCCTCTTTTGGGGTCTGCAGCGACCTTGAAACAGTGGAACAGACGTATGAGGAGGAGGTCTAGTTTAAGGTTGCGGCTTGGGCTAGGGTTGCGTCTGCATGAAGAACTTGGCGGATGGCCCCTGAGGGCAAGTCGCATTAACACGCTTCCTGGTCGATTGCAATGGGCCCTGAGTGAATGTAAAGGATCGATGTTGATGATCCAGCAAGTCTTGAAAAGCCACAGTTGGTATGAGGCCCCCAAAGAGGGTCTCGGCTTCTAGCGGAAAAATCAGAAGGTCTTTACTCTGGTTAAGCAAGACCTTCGAGGAGTCCAATGCAACTTCATGGCGGATGTGCAGAATTCCGCCAATAAAGCCATTGCAACAGAAAGCGCATGCCGGGATGTCTTGGCCACCGCTTCCAGCATGCATTGTAATGCGGCTGGATTCAAGGGGGCCTCTCTCAGCATACTAAACGCAGTTGCTGAGAATAGATTGGAATGCAACGCAACAGTTACAAGTAACTGGGTTTTCTGCTCCATGGCATCAATTGTTTTAATTGGAAGGCGAGCCCAGGCTCCCGTAGAAAATGCCCACTTTGGCTGCCTCAGCATGCAATTGGGGAGGTTTGGTAGGCCACTTTGGGGAATGTATCCTGTAAGTGGCAGAAGAGACCAGGGGTCTCAATGTCGAGGGAGGGACGTACCAGCCTCGACGTTGCTGAGCTACATTTTGGCCTAGCGAAAGCCTCTGTGAGAGTTCCTCAATCATTGGGGAATGAGGAAGAAGCAAAAGGGTGTGGTTGTGTGTGCTCCCCAGAGATCTTTTCCATAACGGAGAGGACCTTTTTGGATTGTGTGCCACATGTTTTGGGGCACAATTCCAGGGGTAAGAGGTGGTAAACTTCAATTACTGCCTTATCAAAGGACCAGACCTCTTCCTCCACTTCCAACTGAGAGGAAGGGGTGGGCCTGAGAGGTGTCACTGTTTCTGTCTCAAACTCATTTGAGTCAACGAGAATAGAGAGGACATCGTCATCATCTGGTATACTCTGAGTCAGAGAGTGGGTGGGCATCGCGATGTCCCTCGATGGTGGAGGGGGCATAGGAGCACTCTGTGCCACAGCCCGTAGATCAGTGTGAGTTCCAGTGGGGTGACCAGACCGCCTGTCTACCCTGGATGATGTGACACCTTTAGCCTTCCGCATTGGGGCCACCTGGTGAGGAGGTGATGGTGGGACATGAGCCACAGCATCACCTCGACTGTGAGGGCAAGGTCCAGTAGCCCACTGGGGCATAGTGGACCAAGGGCCTTGAGGTGGAGGGCCCCACATCCCATAAGGATTCATTGAGATCTTAGGGTTGGGGGGATGCCGATCCATTGCCCTTCCCTAGTCTGAGCCCAGTGGGCAGACTCCCAATCCTGCACATGATGGGACAGTAGTCGGGGGGTACTCAGTCCGTACCCTGTCCCCATACCATGAGGCCAACGGGTGATAATCAGAGAGGAAATCATCTTTGACTGTTATATCACTACCCTAAATGTAATGGGAGCGGTGCATCACCTCCCAATTGTGAGGGAGCAACATGCTGCCATGAGCATGAGATGTGTTGCATTGCTCCATCTCCCAAACGGGAGGGCACAACCCGCTGTTGCGGTGCTCTACTTCCCTAATAGGAGGGAGCGACCCACTGCTCAACCTCCCAAATGGGAGGGCACAACCTGCTGTTGCAGCACTCTACCTCCCTAACGGGAGGGCGCAACCCGCTGTTGCAGTGCTCTACCTCCCTAACAGGAGGGTGCAACCCGCTGTTAAGGTGAATTACTTCCTTAACGGGAGAGAGTGACCCACTGCTCAACCTCCCAAATGGGAGGGTACAACCCGTTGTTGCGGTGCTCTACTTCCCTGATGGGAGGGAGCAACCTGCTGTCGCTGTGCTCAACCTCCCTAACGGGAGGGCGCAACCTGCTGTTGCGGTGCTCTACTTCCCTAACAGGAGGGAGCGACCCGCTGTCGCGATGCTCCACCTCCCTAACAGGAGGAAGCAACTCGCTATCTGAGGCGTATACACTGTCTTGAACATGAGAAGTGTTCGTCTTCTCCTCCCTCAAATGCTGAGACCTAAGAGAGAATCCAGAAAAATCTGAAGATAAGTACATCTGGAATCAACTAGATTCCAGTTGCCAGAAGGCCATAAATTGCAAGGTGTGCAACTTTATTTATTTTTTTTGCACTTGGAGCACTTTATCCAGTCTGGGTGAGTGTCACAAGAGCCCTTCTTGTGGTCACACTTCCCCACAGACTGTTCTGACATTATTTCTGAAAAAGAGAAGTAATGACAATATTTAATAAATGTCACAATAAACTCACCTTGTTGTGTCACGTTAAACTCACCTGTTTGTATGTAGTGCGTACCGCATACACCACTTGTGTATGCATTACATACCTGTATGCACGAGGTAAATGATGGATCACATACACCACTGTGTATGCATTAAGTACCTGTATGCACGATGTAAATGATGGATTTGACCTCGTATAAATAAACCGGTCTTTTTCCTCTCGAAAAATAAAATATTTCACATATGCAATGACCACGCAATTCATGGTGTGGACATTAATAATATACACGAAAATTTACCGATAATGGTCACTTTTCTTATGAAGAGAGAGGAATACGCTGTCCTCTATGTTAGGCAGGGCCTGTTATTTTTCAAAACACAGAGACTTACCCATACCTCAGTTGTATATCAGTAAATTGGGTGAGTGTTTCCACGCACAAGGGGTTTAATACACGAGGTAGCCTTGGAGGCCCATTAAAGAACGGAGTTCTAAAATTCAAATGAGGAAAGTTTACAATAAATATACGGAACGGATAGTGCAACACCAAGACTTATTATGAACTGCAGAATGGAGACCGCTAATGTGGTAAGTTGCTGCAGGCACAATTTTCTCTGGTGCTGTTCTTCAGGCAAACGTCTACACAGTATTGTGTCCGTGAAAAAGATGACGAAGTTAGGCAAGCCTAAACGAGGCACAGACTGGAGTGCAAAGGTCATTCTTACCTTTCCCCACTCTGGGAGGATGTATTCACATCGAACAGACGGTAATTTTCGGCACAAAAATGGAATAGCAAACAATAGCGACAGGATAAGTAATTGCTGCTATTAAAATAAACATTTGTTGGTCAGAAATGTATCGGACAATGTGGAATCGATAAGCGCTATAACTTATGGTCAAGGTTGTTTTCTAACATCACTCATTTTTGTGAAAATAGGAGAAAAAATAGCAAAGATAAAAATATCCAACCAATACACAATGTTATTACAAGTACGTAGACAAATATTAAAACCATAAATTTTCAATCCTATCTAGGGATTGTTGTTAAGAAGCTAAAATGTGAGTGGTCATATGAAGAAAATCTGTTTCTAAAAACAGATGCATCTGCTTTTAAAAACTTCACCAAAAAATGACAGTCAAAAGATTCACATTTAATTTAAAATCAACTCCCTCAGAATGCACTTGTAAAGTTGAGATTACTCATCAGTGTCCACTGTGGTTTGAATGGATGAACACTATGATGTTAAAGACACATGTAAATGTGCTCATGTGGGTGTTATAACCCAATATAGGGGTTGTTTCAAACTAGGTTAGAAATGTTTTTGACTGTCATTTTCTAGTGAAGAAACTAATAAAAAATATAATTTGTTCTTTAAGTGGCAGTTGTTTAAGTATTTTTACCTATCTGTAATTACAATACTGTAATAAAGTACTCCTGTCAGTTAAAATGAATTACAATGTGTAGCTTATGCTATGCTTTTTTGAATTCATATGGCCAAAATATATTGCATATTTCTCTCCATCTAAACATACACATTTTCAAGTATGAATACACTGCATACGAGTATGATACATTCATACACTTAAAAAATGTGTTTACAATATACATACAACACAGAGAATTCTCTACTTGAAAATAAAGTACTGCTTAAAACCTATGTTAAATGCAAATATGCATAATGAGAAATTGAGAACACAGTTCAAATAAGAGAACCAGATAGCACACACACACATATATATTTATTTATTGCATTTCTTGTTATTCTGCCACTTCTCCCTGTTCTGCTCTCACTTCTCCCTATTCTGTCCAAAAGGAGAAGTCACTTCTCCCTAAAATTCAAGTCTAACTTAACCGCTGAGGAATTTATCACAAAGTGTGTTCACAAGAAAACTGTTTTCTTGCTGTTATTTCATAAAGTCAATCAGTGTTATTACCAGTAACCATGAAGCTGGGAGGTACTGGGCGGGGACTTGGGGTTCTTGTCCTATGTTTCTTGTGCTGAAGCTCACCCTCACTCTCTGATGAGGACCCCAAACCATTCTCACCTCCCACAGAAGGAAGTTCTTCATCCACACAGTTTTCTGGGATGCTCTTTTTCTGTTCATCTGACATTGTTTTAGCTGCCAATAATGAAAATTTATATGATTCAGGTTAAACAGGGTTCTTTTTGCTATTGCTGCCTAAGTAGTCAGGTCGCAAGGCAACATTTTCAGTTTTCATCACAGAAAGCAATTACAATTTATCAGTATCTTCTTTTTCTCCAGGAGCTGCAGTGGCTAAGTGATAAGCATTCCAGACTTGTAACCGAAAGAATGCGGGTTCGAATCCTACTATCTGATCAACCTTGTTCAGCTACTGTGGTGTGTCATTTAGCAAGGCACTTTACTCAAACTGCCTCGGTACTAAATAACCTACTTGTGTTGCTGTGCCACATAACACCAAACAAACATATTTTTGTTGGCAACTATAACTATATTGGAGTAACACAGTATGCTTGGACTTTTTTCTCTAAAGTACTGATACACATATCTTTGTAAATGTTCTTATCATTTCTAATGAATCCATTCTGTTCCTCTCTAAATCAAAATCTTTCCTTTTGTTTTTTTCAGTATAAACTAAGATAAAAACCTTTTCCATAAAAAGTAATATTTATTTGCCCAATAAAATTCACAATTAAATTGTCCTGGACCAGGAGTTTCTCAGTGTCATCTTTAAACATATTTTCATATAGAAAGTTAGAAGTCAAAGTTAGTCACACATGTTTCCTATGTCTACATCATTATGGAGATTTTCTAATAATATGTTGTAATTCTACAGCAATTTGAATGCTTATAATTTAAATATCTAAGATTTGTTATAAACCCATAAGCCAATATAGTATGAATTTAACTGCATGACATATTTAGAGGCAATCATGTCAACAACCATTATTAAGCCAAGTCGCAAAGTCAACTGCGTATGACGATTAATTTCATGTGAAAACATGCTTTATGACAATCAGCTGAGGTATTTAAATTGGCTTGTTTCCAGCTTTGTTCTAAGAATGAAACACACCCATCCTTACAAGGAAGTTTCTGAAATGAATGATATCATTATTTTAAAAACTAATCAAATGAAGAAAAAAACAAAAATCACTTGGTTTTTATAAACATACGCGTCATTAACTTCATTGCTAAAATTTCACGTGGCGTACACAGTACAGTGTGTATATATCATTGTATATGCTTACTGTCCGTACAGAGTTAAGACTGCATATGCGCTACATTTTTAAAATCCGTGCAAAGAATGAGAAAGATACGAGTCTTTGCAATCTATTAAAAGTATGTGACGATGTTTTTGCAAAGATGCCAAGTCTTTAATATGCAATCAACAGAAAGAGAAAGGTTTAAATCAGCTGATTGTTTGTAAACACATACTGACCTACTTTCCAATGTTGATTTTTAAGTTATGTGACCTTTGTTTCATAACCTTGTAAATCTAAACAATAAATTATATACATAAAAATACCTGTTTGAAAAAAATGTAAATCAGATTTGTACTAAATTTCACTACCGAAGTTCTGGTATATTCCTAAGCATGGGTACACTCAACTTCTCTGTGCTCGGTACGCTATGTCTTTGTTTACGGAAATGATGTCACGGAGATTTATGGGTAATATTTATAAATATTCTTGATTCGCCCAATACGGTTCTTGTCGTCTGCCATTAGAACCATGAAAGACAAAAGTAGACAAAAAACTAAAAACCTACACATAAAAAATGACTATTTCGTACAATGCGGTTTATCACAAATCTGATATGCTTACTCTGATATCAGATACATTTTATAAGATATCTCATAAACGTTATACTATAGACTATATTTTTTACATGTATTCTTTATGAAATATTTTATCAAAGACATTTATAACATACATGGGCGTCTCCCTCACCACTTACCCCACCCACCCCCTTAAAAAAATCCATTGTACAGTATATAAATATATCCCTTTGATTTTGACTTTTCCCACCTCCCCACCCACCACCACCATTCAAAAATTCCTGCCGATACCCATGATATCATATGTGTATTATACATGTCTCTGATCTTGTTTACGATTTTAATCTTGTATCATTTACAAGGTATCTCATAAAGTTTATGATATTTTTTTAATAAAATTGTAGGGATATCTGAATTAACTCTGTTTATAAGATTTATCACATAACTACTGTGTTACTTACTTTAATATACCCATATGATAAATGGTATATATTTAACACGTGTAATAAGGCACCTAATGACGTTACAAATGACGCGATATCTTCATAAGATATCCTATAAAATAAATAAGATATAGAGGATCTTACATGGGTGCTCATTTCAAACGCGAGCCTTGGCGAGCAAAAGATTTAAATTATTCCATGATATTTATAAATTTCATTTGAAAAGAGTACAAATGTACGAATATTTATCGTCGAACGTAGCGTAAAAGATTGAGAGTCGGCTGTGCTAAAACGAGGCCGCGTGAGATATCAGACAGTAAACATAATATAACCTGTTTATGATATTTACTCTTATTTTTTCGTTATTATCATTTACCAGATTTCTAAGCCGAACTTTGAGTTTGGATTGCTTGTTGGTTTTAACGGCACTTTTAACACATTATTGGCTATACCATACATAGGATATGGGAGCTCAGTGCCTTCTCCAAGGACATACCGACTCAGGCTTGCCTGGGTGAGTCAGTCTCCTGTCAAGTGTGCCACAGACAAGTGTGCCATAGACAGTTCAGAGCACAAACTGGCCTGATCAGCCACTCATGTACTCACAGAAACCAAACCAGTTAGTTATGTCATGGTCATCAACGAAGTCGAACGACGAACAACAACAACTAGTCCGACGCTCTACCAACTGAACAACCGTTGCTAATTTTGAAGGGGGGGGGGGGTAAATTGTGTTCTTTTATTCTTTATTCAACTTATTTTATAATTTCATTTATGACGCGCATGAAGATATCGGGCGAGTTAGATGACATTATAATGTAAAACTTTGCATGCCGTCATAATGTGATGACGCACGTCCTTAATGACGATGCATACTGCTTGACGACAACGTGAACGGGAAAATATTGTTCAGTTACCTCCAAATGTTAAGTCTATGGGACAAGATCAGAGTATATAATACGTATACTTTTTGTATGTACACTGTCCGACATATTGGGTGGACGAGTTGCTTTAGCATTGACCAAGGACCTTGACAGTCGGCTACATCAAAACAACTAGTCCACCCGAGTTATCAGACAGTACACACATAATAACATGTGTTTGTTACATACTATAATTTGTCATTAGCACCATTTACCAGATCTTATAACATTATTCTAGGGAACAAATTACAAATATGGAAATATATATGCTTTTTTTTTTTTTAAATCTTTTAATCAACTTTTTACCTAATTTATTTGCGACGCATACGAATATATTGGGCGAGTAGAATGACGTTATGATGTAAAACATTTTTGTATGTCATAATGTCATGACGCGCGTCCTTATCGACGACGTATACCGCTTGACGACGAAGTATAGGGGAAAATAAGTCTATGGGATAAAATCAGAATATATAATAAAAATAGATTAAATAAGATCTCTAGTTCTACTAATAAAGCAACTTTGATAGTTGATCACAATTATTCGCTTAACGATGATAGCTTCTGAAATGTTGGAATACTGAACTTTACATAGCTAAGGGTCCAAGCAATCCAAAACCGCTATAAAAAAAGATTTTAAAAAAATAAAAAAAATGAATAGGTTGGTGTTCATTTTCTTGCACTACTCTTAGTTGAATATCTGTTTCCAAGAAAGGTTTATTACACCGAAATGCATGGGAAAAGTATTTTCTTACTCATTACCCATAAAATCAAAGCTGAATGAGTACTTAAAATTTGCACAGGTTAGAAAAGGGTATGTTAGTAAGTGATTTTTACACACACACACACACGTTCCAGTATAATACAATTATTGAGATAACATCGGTTGTCCACAACATTAACCATTTTCGACCTGCCGTAATAGGGCCGCGCAGAGTTTAAGATTTCCCAGCGTACTGTTGTTTGAGTTTCTCATTTTCTTTCACAAGACTGTTATTGCAATTATTAAAATTCTATAAGAATGTTTCTTTTTCATTATTTAATAAGAGACAAAAGTCGCAACCACCTCATTTTAAAATCCAATCTCTACCCGAATTCATAGCGCTATGATACAGCCAAGTTAAAACTGGGGTCATATTGATAACGTCCTAATGTAATAATGTCGTAATTTAGAAATGCACATTAAGCGTTGATGTTACAAGCACGGGTTCTCATTAATTATCATTAATTAATCAGGTTTGGTGATTATTTAGTGTCACAATTGTTTTGTTATCAGTTATTTTAGTATGACGTTCATTTTCTTTCACTACTCTTAACAAGATATAGGTCTGCACCGTGATGTAGGTTTTGTGACCTAGTATTACTGCGCCAGTGAATATTGATTTGTAGTATCCCTTGTACGAGTGTGTTAGTGTGTGGCACTAGTGCGCAAGAAATTTTGGATTTTTTTTTTTAGTGTTGGCCTGTCCTTATAAAAGTGGGTTGGTGTAAAACATATTATACTAGCTGAACATTTTGATTTTTATTTTAGTGTTGTTGTATCTCGATATAAGTGGGTTGGTGTAAAAATCTGAATCCTATAATCGCAAAAACAGAACAAAAAAACAATTGTCATTTTTTATGTTAGTGTTGTCGGATCACTATGCGAGTGGGATGGTGTAAAAATTTTATACTCGCTAGAACTCCCATATAGATTTTTTTTAAATTTTTATTTTAGTGTTGTTGTAGTGGATTTGGTGTAAAATTATTATACTCACTAGAACTCTCAAAGTCGTACATATGTAAAATAAATAATTTGTTTCACATGTTTTCAGCAACCATTTTACATATGTCTAATCTTTACAGTTACACGTATGTGAAATAAAGGTACCAATAGCTATTCATGTTATTAAAGTATTGATTTTTCATTAAGAAAAGCTTTTGCGCATAGTGCCTTTTTCCATAAAAACAACATGTCTTTTTGACGGAAATGTCACCTTCTTCGTGAAAGAAACTGTTTAGCCAATATCTACAAAATCTTCATAAAAAGTGATAACGTTTGTTACGTAAAAAAGAGCGCCCCCCCCCCCCCTCCCCCGGCTGAACATATAGAAAATGAATAGATTTAAACATTAAAAAATGTTGTTTTGATGAGTTCTCTTTTTTCAGGAAAAAAAATTCTTCATGAAGATTTTTTCTTGTTCGTTCAAGCATATTTTTCACGAAGATTGCTCCTTTTTCACGAAATATTTGCATCGACGTGTAGGGGGCATGTTTTTCGTGAAAACTTTGTTTACATTCTTAGTGAATAAAGCACCGTTTTCAAGAAGAAAAAAATAATTTTTTTAATGAAAAAGACACTTTTTGGGTGAACAGTTTGCATTAGTGTGTACATGGGCTTTTTTTCGTGAAGATAGTAATATTATTCATTATCATTAGATATTTTTTGCGAAAAAATTAAATTTTTCTTTAAAAAACGTGAAATCTTCATATACATTGTTTTAAACAAAAAAAGTGCCTGTTCACGTGGATGCAAATTTGTCACGAAAAATGTGCAACTATTCGTGAAACAGGTGCAATCTTTATGAAGAATGAAATTTTTTTCACGAGAAAAAAGACCTTACACGTCGTTGCAAGTTTTTTGTGAAAAAGATGTAGTCTTCGTGAAAAATGTGCATTCTTCATGAAAAGGATAACAAATTATAAACATTGGTGATATTTTGTGAAGAAAGAGGACTCATCGTGAAAGATCTTAATTTTTGACATGTTAGGCAACGGTGCACCCTTTTTACATGAAAAGGTGATCACTTTTTACCAATATTTTAACAGTATTCATTAGACAATCTTCATGAAAAAAGACGGTTTTCTTACGAAGAAAGTGGATTTCTCGAAAATCACTACGTTAATGACATGAACGAATATGGATATATGACCTCTTTAACATATATGAAATTCTTGTTTATGTATATATATATATATATATATATATATATATATATATATATATATATATATATATATATATATATGTGTGTGTGTGTGTGTGTGCGTGTGCGTGTGTGTGTGTGTGTGTGTGTGTGTGTGTGTGAAATGAACTAATGTTTGTTCGGCCGAAAACCCACTTAAATTAGAAAATTTACAATTAGAAGGAGGGAGAATTATAACTGGGCTTACTAGAAGTGTCTCGTGTCATAAGATTTAGGAAGAAACTGGTTGGTCTACCTTGGCAGATAGATGAAAGTTTAATGAACTATGTTACTTTCATAAAATAGTATACTTATCTTGCTGATCTTCTACCACCAATGGTTGGTGAAACAAACAGGTATAATCTTATAGATAGGAATAATTGTAAACGAAGTAATGCCAGACTATAAATAAGTAGAAACTCATTCCTACACTCTTCTATTCATGTTTGGAACTCACTCCCAGATTCAGTAAAAGGTGAAAGTAACTATTATATGTTCAGATGTAAAATAGAGACTAAGACAACACATGTGCCTGCCCATTTTTTCGTTGGTAACAGGAAATTATCTATTCTGAATACTAAAATTAGAAATAACTGCATTGATTTACATAATGATTTATATTGTAACAGTGGCGTCACTAGGGTTGGCGTCACTCAGTGCGGTAAACTCATGGTGTCACCCCCTCCAGACTACCCCTATGGACCTCCTCCGAGTCCTCCTGTACCAGACCATACAGAATCCATTTTGGTGTCACCCCCCTGTGATGGTGTCACCCGGTGCGGCCCGCACCCCCCGCACCCCCCTAGTGACGCCACTGTATTGTAATCATCTGATAGATAATCCATTATCTGCTTTTGGGGATGATATAGAAAATGCATACCATTACATATTTACTTGCAAATACTATATTAAACAGCGTAGGAAACTGGTTCAGAATCTAAATCGTCTCTATCTATGTACCAGCGACTATAAATAATTTGTTATACGGATCATTTGATTTTACAGCGAACTTAATAATCGCTTATTTGACTTGTTACAAACATATATTAAAGACACGAAACAATTGACATAATTAAAGAGTATTCACAATTTGATTTCTCTACTCAATTAACTACTGCTAATTTTAATTGAGAAAGACATGATTTTTTCAATTATTATCCACTTAATTCATTTTGGTGTATATAATCTTATCCATCATTAATTCATTAATATGTTCACCTCTCTCTCTCATACATTTTTTGTATGTTTACATATAATTGTATGAAATCATATTAATTTACTGCCACTATCCATGTAAATTTCTTATCAATTGTAGGGGAAGGGTTTATTCTAAGTTGTGAGAAATTGTTGCCCGGCACCATTTGTTAACATTTATGACAAGAAAATATGTTTAAACTAAACTACCTATATTGCATATGTAATAAAGAATTTCACATATATGAAATAAATTTAAAAAAGTCACTTGTGCATGTAAAATAGTGTTTTGTATGTTGTATTCGTCATCATCATCGAATTCAACGTGCATAAACACCTCTTTACTGCAGTCGCGTAACTATCCTCGGCTTATTCGGAGAGGTGAATTAACCCAGTCGAAGGTAGTGCGAGAATGGTTCAGAAAAGTTTTGTGCCTTAGTGCATTCTGGGAAAATGGAACCAAATTCAAAACAAAAAAGATGGCGACGATAGCAGGGGGAAACCTGCCGCTGGGAAGTCCCTTTCTTTTTAAACGTTCTGCTCCTCTTAGAGAATCAAAAATTAATAATGGTATATTTGTATTTATATCATTGAACTATTTTAAAACTGAATCATTCATCGAAACAGGAGACGTGAGCTGTTTAAATGGTTATCAATAAGGCGGGGGTGGGGTGGGGGTGTTTATCTTGCGGCTGCCTGTCTCACTCTTAAGCTGAGAAGGGTCACTCAGCCTATGTAAACATAAAAAATACAAAGAAAAGTAAATTGTACTCAGTGTTCGCATCATAAGTAATAATAATTTGTAATAGTAGTTCTTCAAGGCATAGGAAGCAGTCCAGACATGGAGTTAAATGTGTTAATCTAAATGTGTTCATCCCCTGAATCCTGATGTTAAAATTTACTGCTGTAGAGCAAACTTGAATTTGTTGATGTCCTTGCAGATAATAACTTCTTAAGATAGATTATCCCATGCATTAATTTTAAGTTATATGGCTCTCTTAAACTTACTGAATTATGCTGACTTCAAATTATACAGCGAGGCCAGAAATTTTAAAACTGGGGCAGCCAAGATTGATTTCATTTATTTAAGAAAAAAAAAAGGGGGTTGGGGCGGCCGTAAGATTGGATAGTGGATTGTAAATAATGTTGAGTGTTATCAAAACTAAGCGTTAAACCAGAGTGAAAGTATCATAGTGTTAAATGTTAAAATAAGAAACTAGAGCAGAAAACCGTTTTTCTTAGAGTGTAGAATGAAAAACTATGAACTGCTCATTTAAAGTAAACTAGAATACAAATAGATCATTAGATGTTTTCATGATTCATATCTGGTCTACTGGTCAGTATAATATTGGTATAGTTGTAGTATTTTAGACGATAAGAGTGATATTTTTTCCATTTATTTGTTGATTCTTTCATTTTGTAATTAAAATCTGGAGTGTATTAGCAGTAATTCCATTGCCCCTTCACAAAGAACATAAACCAGCTGATGAGTTGATCATTGTGGATAGATAGGTGTCACCTCCTCTACCACTTACTGTGTAAGTGAACCAGTGCGAACAAAGAAACTGATCAAATTCAGGAACATAAGACAAATAGGCACTCAGCAAGCAAAATCTAAACCCTGTTCTGAAGTCCACAGATTGTCAGAAATGAAGAGCAGTAAACTAGTGGAAAATCTTTATTGTTTAATCCCTCAATTTCCTCACTTCTGTTAATTTTCTTTTGTTATGTTGTAAATTTGTTTTAAAAGGTTTTAAATCACAATCAACTTAGTTTTCTCTTGGTTCATTGATCACAGCAGTGTATACCTCAGGGATGTTAATTAACACCTGTGGTAATTGTCTTCACAGTTGAAGGGGTATGCTTGATTGAATTATCAGTTCTCAAAGCTGCCAATAAGCTTGTTATTGGGTAAGTGTCCCAGACTTGGATTATAATCAAAGCCATCATTGACAATGATTGTACAATTTAGAGCTCTTACTCTGTCTGCCAAGCTCAGAAAACTGACTGGTTTGTTCCTTTTCTCAGTCAAGAGAGTATTTAAAGCCTGACTTTATCACTGTGTTGTCTATTGAGCAAGTGGCTGTGGTCATATATGTTGTTCATAGATTCTATTCTGCAAACAGGATTTTGTTAGATCCTGCTAACTCTACTACAATGTTGGGACACAGAATTAACAGTATGCCTTCTTTCTTTCTTTCTTTCTTTCTTTCTTTCTTTCTTTCTTTCTTTCTTTCTTTCTTTCGTTCGTTCGTTCGTTCGTTCGTTCATTCATTCATTCATTCATTCATTCATTCATTCATTCATTCATTCATTCATTCTTTCTTTTTAGCTAAATCCATGATTGATTGTCATCCTAACATTCATTGTTAAGTTGTCATTTCTCACAAAGATGATTACACTTTAATTGGATATGCTGTTATGTCCCATTATGACAGTGATAGGCCATGCTGAATATAGTTATATCCCACAATTACAGTGATAGACCATTCTAGATACATTGATATGTCCCACCATGCCAGTGATAGGACATGCTGGATACATTGTTATGTCCCACCATGACACTGATAGGCATGCAGTATTATTCTTTGGTACATCCAGTTTTTTTCTTTTAGGTTATTTTTGAGGCAGTTTGATTTGGGGGAAACTGGACAGCTCTGAGAATCTGACCAAAGACAACTCGTCCCAAGATATGTCGGCCAGTTTTGGGACAATTCAGACCCAACCCTTATTAAACTTAGTTCCATGTACTTTGATAAAGGACAACTTGGACCAATTGTTAAAGATAAGTAGGGCAAATTCTTTATTATCATCAAATTTATTACCATCAAATGCTTAGTAGTCATGTGCATACTACAACATTATATGGGTCTTGCTGTGTTTTGGTCCAAGTTAATTAAAAAATTGGTCCCACTTGTTCTATAACAATTGGTCTCTTGTGGTCGTGTATCAAAGTGCATGGAGCCAAGTTGAATCGGGGTTGGATCCAAGTGATCCCAAACCTGGGCAAACTTCTATTGGATCGAGTTGTCATTGGTGCAAGGTATCCCTTATTCTGATGGGGCATAAATTGTTCATGAACACATTTCTAATTGAAATATAAACTTGCTTCTTAAATAGTACTTCTCAATATCATTTTACAAGCAGTTTTGTATTTTTCTGCCCCACCATGATTGTGGTAGGGATAAATGCTGGTAATCTTGTCTCTCCATCCATCCACCTGTCTATAGATTCATGCTGTTTTGTGTTTAGATAGGTTTTCATACTGGTGGTATATGCTTGTTTCATTTGAAAGTTCTTAAATTATTGATTACTAATTTTCAAACAAAGAAGTATCCGATGTTTTATAAAAATGCTATGCAACCCCTCCAGTCATGTAAATTCTGTATTTATGGCTACCAGAATGTTTGGTCTAGGTTACTTTATGACTACATGTAATTTGTTTCAAAAACATATACAGTCCATTCATTTGATGGGTATTCATTTTTTGTAGTTTGTTAGTACTTCATTTCATGAATTAGGGAAAAAATCTTTTTCTTTCCACCGAAGAATCATCATTCATTGGGTCTTTAAATTCATGGCTTGTAGTAACCACAAAATTCATGAAAATTGGTATGCTATGAAAATGGATACCCCATGAAAATTGTGAATCAGCAGTTATTAAAATTATTGAATCAAATAGAATAATTATGAATGACTTATAAAAAAGAACAAAAGGAAGTCTTACAGGTAACAGTTTCAGTTTTATGTCCATTCTGTGGCCCACACAATTAAAGCTGGGATATCAAGTTCGTTTGCCAATAGCCCATCAGATGACCATTTTGAGTTTGAAATTTGTTGAACTTTACATAGAGTGCTGACAATTTTTCTACGGCAGACTGCAACACATAAGTTTCTTTTAGCTGGATGCTGTTTGATAACGAAAACTCTGTAAATGTTTACTTGAAGGTCCATTTCGTGCTACACAAATCTGGAATGAAGTCATCCAACACCTGAAGTCAAAGGTTGAGATCAAGCGAAGACGCCAAAAGATGCGATTGCACAAGAACTGCTTCACAGGGGCTGATGCAGTGGATGTTGTGCTTCATTATCTATTGAAAGACTCTGATATGTTATGTGCTGACCCATCCAGGGACAAGGCAATCAGGGTACCCATAGTTTTCAATAAGATGGATATATAGCCCATCTTTTTAAAAAAATTCAAGTAAAAAATGTTTTTTTTTTCTTTCTTCAAATGAGAGTTTTTTTAATATAGTCAAGTTTAAGTTTGAAAAAGTTTTAATTTTGTTGTTTGTGTAGTGGTTCTCCCTCTATTTTTGTGAACAAATTGAATTCAGACCCAAAAGTCAGTTACAGTTGATACACATATTCTCCAAAAATAACTTAAAGCATAGATGCACGCAGAAGTCCTAACAATTAGATAAGCCTACAGTTTCCAGTTTTATCAAGCCTCTGTTAGTGGGAAGCGAGACATAGCAGTCACTTTTCCGTCAGTGGCATCTGCATCAGCATCGGTGTCAACAGTTTTTCTAGGTTTTGGTAGTTTCTCATTTGCATGTACATATAAAAAAATTTTGACCACATGGTTTTTTGGATTGTATTTTGGTTAACGTTTATGTTTTAATTTATGTACATTTTACAGAATTGTAAAATTTTTACATTTTATCTTGTTTAGTTCATGTTTACATCTATTTGGAAGGGTTTATCTTTGTTACACAATTGTGAAAATGATTTTTGCATTTTTCTAATTTTACCTATAGTTGCCACCATATAGCCACTATTGTGCTGAGGTGCTTTGAAACACTACTGCATACATCTTATCATACTTGACATTAATCATTACGAAGCTAAGATAATTCATTCTACAATATGCTGGCCTGCCCCTGTGAAATTGGACTCTAGGTCACAGTCATATAAAATTTGCATTACTGATTTGGTAATGAGTGCACTCTATTCAGTAAGTTTGGGATACACTCAATTCATTCTTAAATTAACCCTGACAATTTTTTATCTTTATGCACTCTATTCATTCCAAAGTTAACAATGAGAATCTTTTATCTTTCTTTTCTTGGGTATTTTTTATGCAAAGATGACAAATAAGAGGTAAATTGTGTAACGACACAGCCTAGAATGAACCCTCCCCTTTGACTTTGCAATTAAGGTTGCAGTCATAGAAAATTTGCATTACAGTGTTCTCCCAAGGACTTTTTGATAGCATCAGGATAAGCATGCGGTAGCATCACAGAATGGTTTAAAAAGCGCGTAGTATCATCATAAAAGTGAACAAATCAATGAAATATAAAAGGAAGGATATACAGTGAAACCCCACTATAACATGCTTCGTTATAACAAATTCGAAGGTAACACAATCGAGGCATGACTTCCAAATTTGTACATTAATTTCCCCCAATTTCTTGATGTACTACAAAATTTTAGTGCCAGAATAAACAAGAATTTGATTTAATAATTTGGCAAGATATATTATATACATTATCACAGCATCTTTCGTTATATGAATAAAGATGTTAAAAGTTTCTGTTTTTGAATGTTTATTTCAGTTGTGTCAATAGTCAATCGCTGCACTTTTTGATTTTAATTTATATTTGAAAGATGTCAGTCCTTACAAAAGTTGATAATTGTTAATCTAACTATTAACTAATCAAGCCATTAAGCATCCTGTGTACAATCATTGCTTAACCTAAGGAAAACAATAGCCAACACGTTTGCTCAGTCGACCAGCATACAAAACCAAGCACCCAACAATGCAGTGGTCGAAAAAAAGTTTCTCACCAGAATTTATAAATCAATTAATTTTCCGACCCAGTTATGTCATTGCAAATCATCATCATCATCTCACAGTTTAAGATTATTGAAATTATCAGGCAGTACTTTATACAAATATAAATTAATGGAATCTGCCATCATGCACATGTGGCTTAGCCGTATTGTCAGAAAATCATCACACAATCAGCCGACCAGTGAATCACATTGTTCATTCCCTCCCCCGCCAAAAAAAAAGAAAAATTACTCCATTTCTACCTTAACAATTATTCACACTGTAGTCGAAATAATTACATACTGTATTCAGATTCGTATGGAATCTAGGTGAGAATTCTGTCAGTTTCGAACTTATACAGACACCACTCAATGACCTGGATATGTACACATGCATACATGCAGAACCATAAATGTTCTTTCCTTATATTATTTTTGGATTATTTTTTTGGCATTAAATTGAGACATATCATTATATATACTGAAATGACTAACACGTATGCTTCTTTGTGCATATTTTCAGTGGAATTATTATGGATTAACTATTGTGGATGCAGTGAGATTGGTCTATGAATATATGTATGATACTGTACTTTTAAAAAAATTGGCTAGCTCGCTGTAGTATTGGGGCCCGATTTGACCATGATGTCAAGGTCACACATTTTACAGTTGTGCTTTGATTATAGGCTTGACATGCAAGCCCTTATCTTCTTTCTCATTTTTATATCTCACCACTGAAATTTGCAGGATGTTAGAGTTTGCCATCATCCATCTGGGTGGGCAGGCATCTGTTTCAGTTTCATATCTTAAGTTTTAGTAAACAAAATTCAAGGCAACTTGGTATGTGTGTTCCTTTTATTCCAAAAAAGAACCCTATCGATTTTGGGGTCAGTAGCTCCAATGTCAAGGTCACTGTTGCTAATAAAATATAGATTTTGCCAATGCATTTCAGTTCCTGGTGTTAATTTAAGTTCTGGTCAACAGATTTCAATGCAACTTGGTACATATGTTTCCTTTAAATTAGGGAAAAAGACAGTTTTGAGCCAGTATCTATCAAATTAAGGTGTCACTGTTGCTAAAACTAGATTTTGCCTTTGCATTTTGTTTGCCAGTGATAACTTAATTTCTTAACAACAGATGTTTTCAACTTTTAGCACCATTGACCTTGATCTTCTATCAATGATGTATCAGGTTATAGTGACCTTGATCATTTATCTATGATGTATCAGGTTACAATGACCTCTATCTTCTATCCATGACAAGGATATTTGTACTGCACTTGTGAACATGTTAACTCAGACATTTGGTATGTTGGAATTTCTCAATATCTTAGATGAGTTTCAATAGTCAGTAGTTTAAAAAAAACAACAATAAATGGAAACAGATCTTGTGAAATCCTGCAAATTACTTTTTGGCCAGCAGAATGCTAGTCCCTTTGAAGGATTGTTGTTTTTCTGGTCGAGTTAGTGTAGTGGGAAACGAGTTATGGAAATGACTTTTCCGGTGCTAGTTACAGTAACATCAACAGTTTGTTATAATTCTGGTTAAAGTTTTCCATTTGCATATATTTCCTAAACCCCTTGATTGATTCTCATCATACTAAGCTTAAATCATTAAGACGCTTGGACAATTCATTCAGTAACGTACTTGCTAGCCCCTTTGACTTTGGGGCCAATCGAGAAACTTTCTGTTGTGGTTTTAGTTCAGACTTTTTCATTTGCTTATATTTCCTAAATCCCTTAGATGGATTTTGTTAATACTTGGGATGAATCATTTCGAAGCTGAGACAAATTCATTCTGTGACATGCTTATTCTTCCCATTGACCTTTTGGTTAATGTTACAATAATAAAAATTTTGTGTTTTTTTTTTCTTCAAATTTGCTTATATTTCCTAAACCCTTTGATGGATTTTGTTCATACTTAGGATGACTCATAATAAAGCTAAGACAGTTTATTCTTTGACATGCTTGCACAACCTTTTGACATTGAGGTTGAGGTCACGCATTTTACAGCAATACTCATGGGCTTGTCATACAGACCTTGTCATTTTTTTAAAAATTATTATTACAAAGTACACATTGAAATTTGGAGAAATGAAGCGATTTCTGTTTATTTGCATCCTTTTAATTTTTCAGCTTTGCCAAACCTTGATGGATAAGAATGTATTTGAGTCTGTTATTGCTAAAGTTGGTGATGGCAAAAAGGTATTTGATGACAGTCACAGTAAGTTGTACAGATTCATCCAGACTAAGGCAGATAACTCAGAGAATGTCACACCACATCCCTCAGATGAGGAGAATGACTCAAGTGGAGGATCAGAGGAAATCTCTGAGGAGGAAGAACTGGAGGCCACAAAATCAGAGGAGATTGAGGTCACAAAGCAACGCATTGAGGATATGAGGTTATATAGACATTTAGCACATTTGCAAATATTCTTTGAATGTTATGTACATTAACATTTATTGTGCTTGGTGTAAAGTCACCCTTGAAATATTTCATCTTCAGCTCATTGGACTTAAGTTAGAAACAGGGTTTAAGGTTTTACTGAACACCATCAGGACTGAAGTTAAAGAGAGGGTTTAAGGTGTACTTAACACCATCAAGACTTGAGTTAAAGACAGGGTTTAAGGTTTACTTAACACCATCAGGACTGAAGTTAAAGAGAGGGTTTAAGGTTTACTTAACACCATCAAGACTTAAGTTAAAGAGAGGGTTTAAGGTTTACTTAACACCATCATGGCTTGAGTTAAAGACAGGGTTTAAGGTTTACTTAACACCATGGCTTATGTTAAAGACAGGGTTTAAGGTTTGCTCAACACCATCAACATCATTATGTTCCTTTAAATATCACTTTTATAGTTTGAATAAAGACTATCTACATTTATACATACATCACATCTTTGTAACTTGGTGACACAGAGGAGTTCAGAATTGTAAGGGGGTTAAATGTGCCATCTTATCTGTAAAACAACAGTGAAAGTGGCCCCAGTATTTTCCTCATTACTTGACTTTTGTATGATTTTTTGTTGTTGTCTATTTTGTTTTTATAGACAAATAATATAAGCAAAATATAAACTAAACAAATGGCCGTAGACCAGAGTCATAGGGAAATAAATTGATATATCAGAGATTTATATTTCAGTCAACAAGTAATTATTTTCCTTTTGGGGCATTTATTTTTGTCTGTCTATGTTTGTCTTCTGTATTTTCCTGTCAGTACAATAAAACATGCTAAAGATAAGACTGCTAAATGTTCCCTTTTGTTTTCAGAATTGACCCTTCTGTAGAGCCTGACCTGATTGGAGAGGGAGTTATTTGTAACCCTGTTGCCACCAGGAAATGTTTGTTCCGACAAGAGATAGCACATCTACACAAATCAATCAAGCGGAAGAACAGCAACCTTTCAGACACTAATTTCTTCTCCAAGCGACAAAAACTTTCAGATTCTTGGCAAGAAGGGAGCAAAGATTTGTCATTTGCAGGTTTGTCTAGTTTACAGTGGTCTTTAGGGTATTGGGTGAAAGTTGCTTACAAAAATAGTCACATGTGTCATCATGAGACACTAAAAACTATGTTGGTTAAACCTAGAGCAACTAGGTTTGCTGTCACAAATTTCCAAACTTTTCAGATATTTTCTCATTTTAAAGAGACCTTCTAATTGCCCTGCCTCTATGCTAACTCCTCACACCTTCCTATACCTGTTTCATTCCAATGGTGATTCATCAGTCAGCATGAGACAATATATATTTACAGATATGTATCTCAAGTTATTATATTTTGGCCAGATTGCAAAACAGTTCTGGATTTTTAATTAATGATGTCTGTCCATATATTCATCTGGCATCAACACTTGGGGTAGGGTTGTGTTTAGGTTATTTTCTTAGTTACTATTGCTTGTGAAGACACATAAGTTGGCATTTAGATATGTCGTATGAAATACTATACCTTTGAATGAAAATTAGGTCACTGTGACTGATATTTCACATTCTCTGGCATTATTGAATATGAAGTCATATAACTTGGTATGTAATTGCATCATGAGGATTACTACAGCCACTAGTAAAAACTAGGTCACTGCTACATTATTTCATGGCACAGTGATTTTTGCTTAACTTTGCATTGAGGTTTGTGTTTAGGTCATTTTCTCTGCCACTATTGCCCATAAAGTCACATAAGTTGGTATTTAGATATGTCAATCTGTGGCTCAAAAGGAACAACAAAATCTACAAAGATTGATACCCTCTGGATAAAACTGAATTGAAATTATGTATCTGTTGAAATCCAACCAAACCAATATGGCAGTTTTCTTGTATTGATATTGCTTCTCTGAAGTCTTAAAACTTATTTCTTACACTCATACAGAGGTAGACCATCATGCCAATATATTTATCCCACCATTCTAGCTCTTTTCTAAACCTTTATGTAAATAAATCAATTGTGGTTGACATATTGGGCAGCACTGAGTTATTAACAAGGAGACAAAATTGTGTTTTAATGCAAGCCTTTAAATTAATACCATAGTTTATCTGAAATAATCATTGCAATATCATCCTGTGTTGGTCTTAGATTGATTAATATATATTTTTTGTCTTCCTTTACAACTTGAATATGCAGGACATTTTTTGGAATGTATAAGTGGTATTAATAGATTTGGAGATAATGTGAATTTCTTATTTTCATGGCAGTCATTCCACAGTTATTTTGTATTTTAGTTCATTGATATGACTCTAACCAAATTCTTTCACAGAGATCGAAGACATTTGGAGAGAAGTGGCCTTGCGACAACTTTTGATGATTGTGGATCTTCCGTTTCTGGACAGCATTCTAAATGAGGATAAACAAAAGAGACATTCCCGTCAGTTTTCATCCAATGTTATTTCAAATGAGGTTGCTAAACATTGGTCAATGCCATGCAGTGGTGCTACACATATCTTAGACCATTATATGAGGACTGCTGTGGACTGTATGGAACATTTTTCCAGATCTTCAGGATTACAGGAGGAGGTTCAGAAATTTTCAAGGTGCTCAGATTCCAGATCAAAACTTGAAGCTTTTTATGTGATATGTGAATACTACAATCAGCAGTCAGAACCATTATTACAAGAACGCTATTTGGACTTGATGATTGCAATATTAAATCTGGTGCTACAGGAGAAGAATGAAGCTGCTGTGAAGGCTTTACAGCTGACAGTTATGCTGTTGTCCCACAACACCAAAGACGAATTTCAGTGTCTTTTGAAATACATTGCTGCAGCGGCTGAGGACAATGAACTACAGCTGGATACTGAGGTAAGGAGGATGGAGAGGGTGAGGGACATAAAATATATGCATCGTTCAGTTTTGTTTCATTTTTGTGGGTTTTAACGGCACTTTTAACACATTATTCACTATATACTGCCAAGAAAATGTAGCTAAGTGCCTTTTCCAAGGACACACTGAAGCAGCTGACCTGGGCTGGCTCTGCGGGTATCCAGCCTACAACCATTGGATTTTGAGTCATACACTCTACCAGCTGAGCTAACATAGCTCCCTTGTATCATTCAGAAAGTCTGCTCAGCTGTATATTATGATCTTTAAGATTAACTAATCTGTAGTTGAAATAAATTATAACCTTATGACACGATCACTGTTAATATATGTTTGAGAAACTTTCATGCATTTATATCCTGTGAAATCATTTGTTTTCATGGATTTCATGGCTGCTACAAAAATTCAAAGATTGTATGAAGAATGATTCAGCTGTAACAACACTGCAAGTACCTATCAAACTTTAGTAGCCATAGGATGATTTACTTTTTAGTGGTCATTAAAATATTTGTGTTGCCAAGCCATAATAATTTGGTTGCTATAGACATTGAGAACAGAAATCATTTGAGTGGGGAATTGATTGCGAAAAGTAACCAAAAGTGAAGATTTTAATTAGGGAAAATTAAAGAGTAATTAATAAATCATAACATTCTTTTTAATAGTATTTCTAGATCTGTCTGCCAGAACTTTGAACAGGTATCAACTGCTTTAATCTCCGGCCAGCCACTGAAATTCACTATCTGGAGTCCTCTAAACCATATTTTTACATATTGCCTGGCCTCAGGATCACAGATATAGGACCTTTATCTTCATTTTCTTCCAATGATGGTTTATATTAATAAAGCCTTAGCTGTATCTGTATTTATGGTAGTTCAGCTGACAGTAAATTTACTGCTGACTAATTTTGCCATATTTTTTCCATGTCCACATTTTTCTGGATCCATACCATTGGCTGAGTATAGGTCATATATTAGACTGATAACTTATAAGCTGTGAACCAGACTTTTCACATGTGGCTGCTTAATATAGGAACCACAGTCTCACAATTAAAAAAGGGATTATGCTGTGAATTAAATTTTATGTGCTAAGTTTATTTAGCAATAAAGGTGGTATATGTTTTGTAATAGTGCAGATGTCATTTTCTAGTTGCTGCAGTATGATTCTTAAGGTAACCAGAAGATGGCCATTTTGACAATTTTCACTTGCTAATACCAATTTTCCACCAACCCCCAACCCCAAAATAAAATTTATTTTATTTTCACTTGCCCAAAAAATTACCACACCCACGAAAAATAAGATAAACAAAAAACTTAAATAATAAAGTAAAAAGTGTAATTTGATCTATATGTTTTTCAGTTTTTCAAAAACAATTTTTTTCTATTAATTCACTGTTACAGTATAAGTCAGAATCTTCATCAGAAGCCATTCCATCATCAGCATGATCAGAATCGTCGTTGTTGAAGACAACTTGGTCGCCTTCATCTGATAAAACACAATTAGCAATCGGTGACAGAATTAACATAATTAGATTTGATTTGGAGTAATTTGATAATATCAGTACAGATGGTATGGTTACGGTAATGATATTATGCAAAATAATGAGATTCTAAGGTAACCAATAAGAACAATTTTACTGTGACCATCTCAGTGGAATTCTCTGTTATGCATGTCATGCACGTGGAACGTTATACATCACTGGAGCTCAACCTTCACTTATAAACTGAAAATCTGACAGTTTGTGCACTTAAAATTTCAGCAAAACAGAAACAAAGAAGATTAAAAATACATTGTTGTTCAAAATTTACACTTGCAAAGTCAGGCGAGTACAGTTCGACTTCTACTAACCCAATCTATTTTTGACCCTCAGTTGCATGCAGGCAAGTGTCAATCTTATTCCCAGTGGATAGAGAGAAAAGATATATAGTGAAGGCTATATTTTATATATAAAGCAGAGCAGACCAACACTTTTTCTTGTTCCTATAAACCTGTACATACCATATATAACGACTGTCAGATACATAGACACCTCTATATTTACCTGTTCAGGGCCTAAAAATTCAGTGATCCAAGATCCAGAATTTTTTTTTTTTAGCTGTGGACCTGTCATGTTAGCAGCACTAACCCATTGGACCTTTAATATTTCTTACTTGTTTCTAAAAATTTAAGAAAATGTGCTTTTTAAATCTTAAATCATCCAAAAGGAGTCATAAAAGTGCAAGGATGCAAGCGGAAGTCAATCAATAGTGAGAGAATGGTGGTGAAAAATGTTACTGGAAATCAGCAAATTTAGCATGCAATATGTGGATCACCAAACTATGCTTGATCTTCGCCAGTCAAATGTTTGTCTGTTCTCAATGATAGCTAAAACTAAGCATCAACAATATTGGCTTTCCATATGTTCTAGATGGATGACTGTGAGTTTGTTTAAATATGGATTTACGGGCAGGGGGCAAGAATCAACTAAATGGAATGCTACAAGATATGTTGCACTACAAGACCTCAAATGTCCCAGGTTCAAAAAGGATAAAGTAAACATATTCGGGCTTTCTAGGATCACTGGAAAAAGACTTGGCCATGTCGGCTTGAGTATGATAAAAAAAGGTCACTTATGTTTTCTTCAGAATGTATTGCACACCCTGAGTCAGCAAATCATTCAAATACCTTATTCAAAGGCATGTCTAATTTTAATACTGACCCACTGATAGCACATGAAACAAGCAAAGAGCATATTACTTGCACCAGTAAGGTTATTGCTAGTAAATCAAACATACCCCCCTCCATAATCAAGACCCTCATTGCTCAAGCCTTTATATGGTGTGATTAAAGCTGGAAAACCTTTCTCTGATTTTGAGTTAGCTTGCAACATTCAACAAATGAATGGTCTAGATTTGGGACAAAATTACATCTACAATCACGGATGTACATCTTTACTCAATGCCATAGTTTGTTCCTTGAAGGCACGAATACAAAGTAGTTGTCTGTTTTTTCAGTTGACATTAATTTTGTTATTTTTCCTGTCTTTCATTAATGTTAATGCACTGTGGTAAATATTCACGTCAGACTTAGTTGTTGGACCGGTCCTTGGCTTATGCGGACTTGGGCATTGAAGGGTCCTACTGGTCCTGGACCAGTGCGTCAGAAGCAAAATTTTCAGGCCCTGCTGTTTTTAAATGTCATGATCACCTAATTTGTTTTCAGCTATTTCTTTCTCACAAATGTAGCATATGTTTAAAGAGTTAAAATATCTTTCACCTTTCTCTTTGAACACCATAGGTTTTACATTTTTTTGTTGTCTTAATTCCCAATACACTAATTTTTCAGTCTGTCCAGCGCATCATAAAATACTTGAATACAATCTGTAAACTATTCATGTTTATCTTGTGTGGATTACTTTAGTAGTTGCATCAGGCAGTTGGTCAGTATACATGCATATTATAGAGGTGTTGCAGGGGACTTAAAAGTATGATGGTTACTAAGTGTTATGTTTATTCCCAGAGCTATCATTGGCATAATAGGTTAGATTATTTTATAAAATTATATAATTTTTTTTTTCTTGAGTCGGTGAACTTTGGCTCATTATGTACAATTCTTCAGGCAGGGTTTGAGTATTGTATACAATTAATTAGATTAACTAGAATTTATATTAATTATAAGAATGGAGAAGAACATTTCATCTTTGAGACCTCATCCTCTGTAGACAACAGAGCCTTTTGTTTATGTTCTTGTATATACCTGATTTTGTTAACAGATTACTCTATATCTTTTCCCACAGGAAGACAATGAGACAGTTTTGCTCTTGACCTTCACAGACAAGATCCTGAAGCACAAACTGATTGCTCATAGCTTGGCTTCTGTACTAATCGCCTTCCTAGTACATCATGTGGATGAGATATTCACTATTCCCCATCAGCTAAGAGAGGCAGTGAATACACACATTCAGCAAGACAAGGAAGGAGATATTTCTCTGGTTCAGGGTTTGTATTTTTCCCTTAACACATAATTGTTAGTTTTACAGTGGTCATTGTTCCTCATGGTTGTTGTAAAATCATGTGTGGGGGTTCATTAAGAGTTTGCTTCATATACTTTGCACCACTTGGAACCAGTCTTGATTTCCACTATTGTCATAGACAAAGGTTATTAGATTTTGATTTAGGGTAGCTCTTTTCTCTGAGCATCCTGATTAATCATGCTTACAACACCTCTTTATGTTAGGAACTGTGCCTATGAGACCTTTGTAAGTGTTTACAGATAAAAATACTTGGAGAAAAGAGATACTGTTTATTTGCTTTTTTGTCTCGCTACCTTTAGCATGGGTGTGACATGAGTATCACTTATTTCAGGAGCATCGTTGGCATCAACATTAAAGTTTAAAGTTTTTGTATGGTCAAAGGTCCCAAACACTGGGAGGGATTGCTAGCACATATGGACTGTGGAGTCAGCAAGCACTTTCCTTTTCACATTCATGCATCCCTACTTTCTCTGACCTTTGTTCAAGGTCATTGTCTTTTAAAATCTTGGTTACATTTTCAGTTAAAGTTTTCACTTCCATTGTCGTAAGTGTCGAACTCAGAGAGTGATAGCTATCATACATGGACTGTAGAGTCAGTAAGCATTTCCCTTATGCAAACAGTCCTACTGTCCCTCAGTCCATCATGCTATTTCAGTGCAGGAGCAGGCAGAAAATAAAAAAACATTGGTATTTCTTGTAAGTTGGAAAGACATGTATACTAATAACTTGATATATAATAATTTTTTTCCAACATCTTGTCAAAACTCATTTGGTCAATTTTGAACAAATGTTACAAGTGCAATCTGACATCAGCAACACTTAGACCATTCAGATGATGTGGGATATGGAATCAAATATAACTGCTGTTTTGAAATGTAAAACAATCTCCAACGTCTTGTTCATTAAAAGAAACTTCTTGACCAAGAGCATCCTGGCATTATGGCCTTTGTAGTCACTAATTGATCATTGCTAAAATATAACCAGGTATGCAGCAAAATATGTATAGAAATTGAAGTAATCAGAAATATCTGCACTTTTTTATTTTTGTTGGCACCCACCCCATTTATCATCCACATTGATCCAGAGAACTACACCAAGGATCTGAAACCATTGCTGTCATTTACTCACCCTAGGGAAGCATCATACCAAATATAATCATCATCACTCAGTCAGTGTAGATGAAGTTAAGGTTACGAGAAGAATCCATACTACTTATAAAAATGTGACCTTTGACACACAACAACCCCCAACCTTGCCTCGCCCCAAGGGCTGCATATGGAATCTGAAACCATCATTGTCATATACATCATATCAGTGATGATCACCCTCACTCAATTGGTGTAAATGAAGTTCAAGTTACAAAGAGAACAGTGAAGGTTGGACACATGGACATGTGGACTGACAGGCTTGACAAGTCATAATATATATGAACAAGTGCAGATATAACAACTTACTTAGAAACCACTCAATCAATTTGTACCATATGTTGACGTAAAACATTTTGGCATAAAGACCTATAAACTTTGCTGTTGGAACTGATTACCTTCACAGCATTTTTCCAATTAAAGTTACAATGTCATATCACCATGGTCATTTACTCCTGCTGAATTTATTGATGAGGTTAGTGTTTACAGTTTGGCAGTTGCAATATACTCCATGCCTCTTGTGTTTTTTTGTTGTTTAATTTGTTTGCAAACTCCTCAGACTTACTGAAGATCTTTGATTTCAGACACAACATTCTGCAGTCAGGTCTCGCAAACAGAGTATCAGCGACAGAGCCAAGAGTGTACACAGAGAGGCCTGGTTCTGATGATGAATTACATACTGGATGCCACAACTATCAGCCTGAAAGAGAAGAAACAAAGGCTGCGACATTTTCAGAAATACCATCCCCACCTCTACTCTAAACACTTCTCAGGAATGATATGACAGAATGGTGTGTCAACTTTAATACAAAGATAGTGCAATATGTGGATTTATATATAAATTGTTTAAAAGCTGAAAAAAGTTACAATATATAGGAAAAATGCATTATCGAAACAGACTTGCCTTACCAGCATGTTAATACATTATGTATGTACGGCCTCACTCTACCCAATATCTGTAGCACAACAAGTATATATTAATAAGGAAATCAGAACAAAGTGAAATAAAGTAAACATTTGGTTTTATGAAAGAGCTTACAGCAAGATGTGAAATGAGTAAACATTTAGTATTATGAAAGAGCTTACAGCAAGATGTGAAATGAGTAAACATTTAGTATTATGAAAGAGCTTACAGCAAGAAGTGCAGTAAGTAAACATTTGATTTTATGAAAGAGGTTACGGCAAGAAAAATAAAATCAGTGGGGAAATGGTTGCTCTGCTATTTTTTAAGAAAGATCTAATCAGAAGGGAGGATTTCAGACAAATGTATTAGGATTGTGCTGGTACAGTTGGCACATCTTGAATTTGAATCACCGTTATCAGTACATAGATTCCTTGATATTGTTAGGGTATTGTAATTATTTGTACTGGTAAAGAAACTTAAAATGAATAACCCTACTAAACCTCATAAATTTATTTCCTTTGGTCTTTCAAATTGTCTTTCAATTTATTCATAAATTGAAATATTTAGAAATATTCTACAATTCATTGATTTCTTTGAAGTATATTTGAGAAGTTTGTTCCAGCATAGGAGCTTCATTATTGCTATAAATTGATTCGTTAACAAGAGATTTTGCAGAAAAGAATAGAAAACTAAATCATTGATCCTAGTACAGGTTTTCTACTGAATTCATTGCTATTTTGGAAATATTTCATTGTGTTAGATGTGCTGAAATGGAAAACCATTGTACATGTAT
Organism: Margaritifera margaritifera; assembly: GCA_029931535.1. NCBI lineage: Eukaryota > Metazoa > Mollusca > Bivalvia > Unionida > Margaritiferidae > Margaritifera > Margaritifera margaritifera. The sequence goes on from JAQPZY010001484.1 coordinate 2,616,540, forward strand.
TTTAATACAGTATATTTGGTTAATTTTCCTATTGACTCAAATGTGATAGTAGAATAGTATTGCATTTTGTTGGTGCTATTAATTAGGTAGTAGAATGAAAGGCTAGAAAATAGGAGGTGCTGGAGTTTCTCAGGGTTGGTTTTTATTGTCATGAAATATTACATGATCTCATATTTTGTTATGTGTTTATTCACTTGTTACAGTTGCAATAGTATTCTGCAACATTTTTTATTACTTTTTTTAGTATTATGTACTTTCTCACATATCAATCGACTATCAATTTTTGTAAAAATTTTGAAGTTTGTTTATATCAGGCTTGAATGATAATTGTCTCAAAATGACTATTTTCATGAGCATTTTTTACCACTCACAATATCCCACACCTGTATTCATTGAAAAATTTGTTGAGTCTCAGCCTCGTTAATGGTCTCATTTACATTTTAATGCATTTTAAATTATATATCAGAGTGCAAATTCAAACTTAAGAAACATTTCTAGAAGAAAACATTATTAATGCTCCACATACAAAGAGCAACATTATTTAAAGACAGAAATCTTACATTGTCTTATTATGCGTGTTTAAATTTTGTTCAGCCAAAATCTTAAGTAGTTACATTAAATATTTACATAGAAATATCTCCATATTATAAAAATCACTTGCAAACATTGATAGATTTACTAATTAAATTAAGATTTTCCTGCTAAGATACAGACAAAATCTGTTCACATGTAAATTCCTTAGGAAAAGACTCAACATTTTGATGTGACAGTTGCAAAAAAAGAGAAAGAAAAGTTAAAAAGTTGGGGAGTCTACAAGAATTTCTAACTTAGTTAAGTAGGTAATTTGAAAATTCATCTCTACAAGAGGGTACAGAAATATTTTCTAACTACACTTGGAAGTCTTGATGAAAAAAGTATTATTGTTGAGAGTATGGTTTGCAATAAAACATAAAATTAAATGAACAAATTTGTGTTAACTTTCATTTTACTAAGCAGACATTAAATTAAGTATCCTATAAAGTCATTTTTCTGGATATCATACGTAATTTTATGCATCTTTTCTGTTAGCTTTCAAACCAAGTTTTAGGTTTATCTGTGTTTTGTTTGTAAATCTCACTTTTCCAGCAAGTACACAGAAATAATCAAATTATTTAATGTTGTTGATTGTGAGGAGTGTAATCTTCCTTCTTAATATTGTATATTCCATGTGTTTAACATTTCTACAACACATGTAAATAGAGGATTTGTGCTTTTCCAATCAGCATTGATGATAAGTTTTTAAACACAAAGAAGGCTAGATTGCATTAAAAAAGTAATATGTAGAGAAATTGGCTTCCTGCATCTCATAGTTGAAAATTGGGGTCATTAGAGTTCTGTTTATGACTGTAAAGCATATATTTTAGGTTCAAACTTTTTACATTGATGCTAAACACTTGTATAAGAGGCCAGTGTCTACAATCTATATGAGAAAAGCTGCACGCTGAGCTTGCAACATATACAATTGTCTGTAAAATAAATTATTATATACCTGTATAATCTGCATCTTTCTTCTTTCTGTCTTTCTCTTCTCTGTTCTAGCTTTCATTTTATTCCATATAGAAAAGATTGTATATAACAGTGTATATGCTGCACATTGAATGCTGATATCTTTATTCAGTACATATAGAAAATATCATGAATTGTGATTTTATTGAACAACAGACTTTTTTGACAAAGAATTACAAGAATTCCTCTAGAATTAAATGGAATATTTTTACATCAAAAATAAAAGAACTTGTACATCGAGTATAAAAAAAAAAAGAGGATTTGGATCCATTTATAGACTTGTGAGTAAACAACTTATATCATTGTTGACACAGACTTACTAGCCAGCATGACGTTTTTTTATCTTTTTTCGTGCCTGCAATGCAGTAGTGTTTCTTGATGTATATGCTGGAATTATCTCATGATTTGCTGTTATTGGCTGCATTAACTAATAGTTTTTTTAGAAATTAAACTTATAGTTCTTTTAGAAATTTTGGTTAGTGAATACTCATTTTTGAACACTCCACCATTATCCTCAAAGTTGGTCATTACAACCTATATTTTCATGCTTCTTAAATTTTACCTTTGAAATTTGTCAAAGAACTTCATGTCTTCATGATTGATTATGTAATAGTTGTGAAACTTGGTGAAGGAATGCATTTTAAGAACAGTAAGTCACTTACAGTATAATGCTTCCTAACCTTGGTAAATTGTCATAATTTTCATTTTTAGCTGCTGCTGCTGTATTTGCTTTTTGGTGAACTAAAACCCCAGAACTAATTTATCTATGTTGCTGCTTTTTGTGAAAATTTAATCCTTGATGAAGAAGAAATGAATATGAAAGCAATAGGGCTAACAATAAAAGTAACACACCATGAAATATGTCTCTTTTAAATTACCGGTTTACATATGGTGGGGGGGGGGGCAACTAGTTTTTTTGTTTAACACTATCTTCAGTTAAGATTTTGAATCATAATGATAGTATGTGTCTAATTAAAAGTATGCTACTGTGACTTAAATATTAGGTTCCGAAACATTTGTAAACTTTTATTGTTAGAATTGTGAAACTGAAAGTGAGGATTAGAATATTTGTAAGTAAAACAGTATTAATCCCATGGCAAGTTACTGCAGTATGACCTAAGTTTCATATGGAATTTACTTTCAAGCTGAAATGTTTTGAAGATGTAAAACTGTCAGTGTTATATAGTGAGAACAATATACATGTTCAATCTGCTCATGTCATGTTACTGAAATACTTGGTCCGGAGATTATTATTCACACCTTACTTGCATATGGATTGGTTAGTCCTCCACCAGAATTTGTTATTTGATGTAGGTCATTGATAGTTGATATGCACAATGAGGAGGCTATTTGTCACCTCTAATAAACAGTTGCATACCCGTTTTGTGTAGCATCAGGAATACTTAAACTTCTGAGTATATTCTTTCAATCGTGCCTGTTTTTGTTCATCAGATGGAAAATATGATCTTCAGCATGAATGGTACAAACCCTATTGTAAAAACCCTTTTCATCTCTGTTACATCAGAAGTTTTTTTTTTTTTTAAACAGTAAATTTAACTGATAAAGATGCTACCATGGCCTCACATCCTCAACAGGTTTGAAGTTATTTTTAAAAAAAAAAATGGAAGAAAAAATTAAAACAAAATCAAAAGAATTTTAGGGTTTGAAACACATCTGTTGTCAACAATGAAGATGAGAGTATGTGCTCTAGTATCCTCTCCATAGTCACTAGAATTAAATCTGGCAGTTTTAACAGGTTTTGATCCTTTCAAAATCAGGATCTTTATGTACATGTAACTCAGTTTCGATCTTTGCATCATTTTGAAAAACCCAAATGGATGGAAAGGTCATAGTGACCTACTTGAAAACTGAGTGACTATTGATTGGCAAGCAATTTTTTGCTCTTCTTTGGCAATGGACACATATCTTTTTTGCCTATCTGGACTCAAGCCTTTAAATTATTCAGCTTCAATTTGGTGATCGTTTTCATGCTTTTTACTTTATTATATTGTTTGAGAACACCTCATACTAAACATTTGATTAATAGCAAAAATAGTGATGTTTAAATATTAGAACTACCATCTAAACTCGCTTATAAGTCGAGTCCAACTGCAAACTGCACAGACCCAGATCTGCCATCACATAATGCACTAGCAGATCTGAATCTATGCAGTTTGTTGGGAGTAATCAGTATAACAAACAACATAAACCCTGATCTGCAGGTGCATTGTGTGATGGCAGATCAGGGTCTATGTTGTTTGCATTTGGACAACTTTTAAGTGAGTATATACAGTACTTGTTCTTCTCTACATGTTACTCTTACATTTCTGGTATGTCATGTCTTGTGTTATATCTTGTGTCATGTCTTGTCTTATGAAAGATATTGTTCACACTTGGCATTTAGAGGGTCTGCACTAGGTCTTGCACTGAATCAGTTACTGCATAGCTGTGATTTATTCTGGATTCCTTGCAATTTTCTTGTTATTTGCAGAAGAAAAAAAATCTTTTTTCTTTAAAGTGTTCTTTTTCTTTTCTTCAGCTAGTTCAAAAATACTGCACAAAGCGAAGAATACATAACAATCATGAGATAACTGGTTCTGTGCAAACCCTCTGCATGTATTATATAGCTACTGTTTCATTTTGTGATATAACTTGTAATATAACTTGTATATTTTGCATATATTTTATCTCACTAACATATTTATTATCAATGTTGATATTAACAGTGAGCCATAGTTATTTTCCCCTTTGATATATATATTATATACATGTACATATTATATATGAAAATATTCTGTATATTTAATACACCATAATTTGTAGAATTTTTTTTTTAATTAGTAGAAAGATAGTGAGAGAGGCATCAGAGATGTTGCTAATAAAGAGAGAATTTATTTGCTGTTTTTTATATTGATTTTTGACCATATCAGTATTTGTAAAAATATTTTCTTATACTAAGCAACAAATGTTGAGCAGAATGTATATTGTTACCCTATCTTGTCTGTTCTTCCATCCTTACATCCCACCCTTGTTAAGTTTTGCATTTACGTCTCTTTCTCATGCAATGTTGGCTGCAGATTTATACACTTGTGTGAATATCTATTGGTGAGTGCAGTACCCACTTGCAGAAGTAGGTTCTTGCGACACTTGCTACAGTGACTTCAGTGAAGTTTTGATTTTAGTTTCTGATGCACAACTGCTGCAGAATTATAGTTTTGTTTATGTATATTGTGTCACTGGGTGAATGCAATACCCACCAAAATAGATCAGTCTGACCTGCAGTTCATGCTCAATTGACTTTGTTTAAATCTAACAAACAAGGGGTTATTTGGATGCATGTTCTATAAATGTGTTTCTGGTTTTTCCTGTCCATACTGCTTGCAATGGTTGCATTTTGATTTGGTCCTGTCTGTTTGTTGATCCAAAAGTCGGTTCATCCATTCTGGGAGAGCCACATTGGCTAACTGGTTAGCATGCTGGATTGGCAACCAAAAGGGTGTGGATTGTAATCCTACCATTAGATCAGCCCAGGATGGTTACCATGGTGGTTCCTTGGCCAAGGCACTTTACTGCAGTTGCTTTTAAATATGGCTACAATTACTGAAAAATAGACCCATTTCAAATATATAAATTATCAAGTTCTATACACTCGCCCAAATATGTGGAATGAAAGCTCCACAAAAAAGCCTCATAACATCAATCCCAAACATTGGAGAGTGGCATCGCATCCCTCAAAAAGAATAAATCATGGAGACGAGGTGGTATTGTATCAGTTGCATATAGGACTCGTGCATAGCTCCTGAAGAGTGAATCTCGACCAGAGTGAATATCCTGCCAGTGTCCACTGACAGTGAAACACGTTCTTGTCAAGTGTATGGACTTCCACCTTGTGCGACCCAATTTTTTTTATCTCAATTCAATTATGATGATGTACTACCAGAGAAAAGCTGGGACTTTCTGGAGGGAATGTGATTTATATAAAAAATTGTTACTCTTATCTTTTCAGAATTTTATCTTTTATATATTTTACAGAATTTTAACATCTTATCTTTTATTTTTATTTGGAAGGTATTTTTTGCAATTGTTTATATTTGCAGTTTTACCTTTTATCTTGCAGTACTTCATGTTTATTTGAAAGGGTTTATCTTCTTTAGGTTTTTTGTGCAAATCTTTATCTTTACATTTTTTTAACATTACCTTTAATTGGCACCATATAGCCTTTACTGTGCTGACATGCCATTAAACCTTAATACATACATACTAAAAATAGAAAAACCTCTAAATGACTTTTCAAAAATTGTGCAGGAGAATTTGACCGAATTTAACAGAAAGCATCCTTGCATAAAGGGCTCCCAAGTTTTTACAAATGATCAATTATAGTGGCCATTACTGAAAAAAAGAAAAACTTTCAAACAGCTTCTTGAACATCTCTGAACAGAATTTGACCAAATTTAACAGAAACCATTCTGACATGAAGAACTATCAATTTTGTCAAAATGACACTGAGCTACCATTAAATATGGCTGCAATTACTAAAAATAGAAAATGTATAAATACCTCTCTAGAACACTCAACAGAATTTGACCAAATTTGACAGAAAGCATCCTTGCATGAAGGGCTCTGAAATTTGTTCATCTGATGCCAATCTGCCATCAAATATGGCCACCATTTCTAAAAATAGAACAGTGACTTCTCAAAAACTGCTCAACAGCATTTAACCAAATTTGACAGAAAGCATCCTGGCATAGAGGGCTTTAAAATTGTTAGCTCAACTGGCCATAAGGCCAGGTGAGCATATGATATGTCCCTTCATCCATCGTGTCCTGTCCTACTGGGAACTGTCAACTGTTGCTTTTTTCAACTTTTCAAAACCCACCAGACCATTTTCAATTAAACTTGGCACAGAACATCCTGGCATAAAGGCCTTTCAGTTTTGTAGAAATGATGCAAATCTGCCACCACACCTGGCTTCCATTACTAAAAACAGAAAAACCTTTTAACATTTCTTCCAAAACTGCTAAACAGAATTTGATTAAATTTGAAGAAAAAATGCATCCTGGCATGAAAGATTTTAAATTTGTAGAAATTATGCTGATCTGCCATTATACATGGCCACAGTTACTTAAAGTAGAAAACCTTTAAATGACTTGTCCAAAACTGCTGAATAGTAAAATTGAGAAAATTTAATAGAAAGTATCCTGGCATGAAGACCTTTTGTTTATACAAATGATGCCAATCCACCATCAAATATGGCTGCTATTATTAAAAATCGAAAAATCTGTCCATTGTCCATCAGCAATTGCTGCGTTTAGCTTGCATTGGTGTCCACACAGATAAAAGCATATAAATATATGCACAGCATAGCTGAATCTCAGCCATTCTTTCTTCCTATGTCCTAGGCAACAGTTTGGAGTGGTTTCATAGCACCTATCCCCTGGGTAGGGGGCTAACTTTGTACATTCATGTACATTAGTTTTACCTTCTTGGTTAAGTTTTTGCATTTAGCTCTTTTTTTTGCACACCATATAAATACTGTTATACCTGGAATTATGAAATTCGGTGAGGGGATGCATGTTGGTCAATGTGATCTACATTTCACACTTCACTGCCTTTTTTTTTTTTTTTTTTTTTTTTTTTTGCTTTTTTTAAAATTTGTTGTAAGTTTATTTCTCAGCTCTGTTCATGATAGAATCATCAAACTAGATGACTGTATGCATATCTGTTAGTACCATACCCTTACCACAAAAGAAGGTCACTGTGACCTACATTCACATTTTACTGGCTAAAGTTAAGTTTTTGCAATTAGCTCATGACCAAACGGGTGGTTGGCACCCTGTATATATACTGTTCATGAAACTTGGTGAGGAAATGCAACATGATGAGTACTACTCATACATCAGAAAAGTAGATCACTGTGGCTCATATTTCATGTTTCAATGACTTTGGTCAAATTGTGTGTTTATTTCTCAAGCACTGTTGATGTTAGAATTATCAAACTGGATGATTGTATGCATCTCAGTTAGTACAACACCCTTTACAACAAAAGGTTATGGTGACTTACATTTCACAATTTTCTGGCTTAGGTTAAGTTTTTGCATTTACTTGTAACCAACTAGGTTTCTAGCACCCAGTATACATACTGTTATAACAAGATTCATCAAACTTGGTGAGGGGATGCATTTTGATGAGTACTATACCCTCACCACAAAAGTATGTCCCTGTGACCCATATTTCATGCTTCATGGATTTGTGTTCAATCTCAAGCACTGTTCATGCCAGAATCATCCAACTAGATGATTGTATGCATCTCTTTCAGTTCCACAGGTATAATAAAAGAAGGTCATTGTGACCTACATATCACATTTTACTGGCTTATGTTAAGGTTTTACATTTAGCTTATTACCACATTGCTTTTTTTATCTTATGTTATATACTTTTTACAAAATTTTTAACATTTTTGCATTTCATATTTTATCTTTTTGTAGTTAATGTTTATAATTTTTTGGAAGGGTTTATTTTCCTAATTTTTGTGTAATTAATTTTAAATTTGTTTGAACTTTACCTTTAGTTGGCACTATATAGCCACATTTGTGCTGAGGTGCAGTAAAACACTTTACATACATACATACATACATACATACATACATACATACATACATACATACATACATACATACATACATACATACATACATACATACATACATACATACATACATACAACTACTAAACTTGGTGAGAGGGTGCATGTTGATAAATAATACACCCTGATCTTAAAAGTAGGTCACTGACACTAATATTTCACACTTCACCGACATTGGATAAATTTAATGTTTTTACTGTTCATGGATTAATCATTAAACTAAATAATTGTATACATATCTCTTAGTCCTACACCTGTACCTTAATAGGTCACTGTGACTTATATTTCACATTTTACTGCCTTTGGTTCAGTTTTTGCATTTAGCTCATGACAACACGTTTTTGGCATGCTATGTATATACTATCCTATCTAGAATCATGAAACTGGATGATGCATCTTGGTGAGCACTACTCCCTCATTTCAGTAGGCAGTAATTATGCCTCATATTTTATGCTTCACTAATTCAGTTGTGTTTTATAATTTCATTTCTCAGACACTGTTCATGCTAGAATTGTGAAATTGATGATGATATGCATCTCTGTTACTATCACACCCTTACAACAAAAGAGGCTCATCATGACCTATATTTCTTTATTTTACTGGCTTTGGTTAAGTTTTTGTATTTAGCTCATGGCCACATGAGTTTTTGGCACATTATATGCATAATATCCTACCTAGAATTATGAAAATTGGTGAGTAGATGCATCTTGATAACTTCTGCATTCTTTTTGCCGAAAAAGGTCTTTGTGGCCAGTATTTCATGCTTCAGTGACTTCGTTGAAATTCTGTTATAAGTTCATTTATTGGGTGATGTTTATGTTCCACTTGTGAAAGTTGATCATTGGATGTATCTCTTTTACTTCTACACCCTTAAAACCAAAGAAGGTCACTGTGATCTACATTTTATCCTTTACTAACATAGGTTAAGTATTTATGTTTATGATCACATAGATTAATCCATGCACGACCTATATAGGTCCTAGCCTACTCAGAAGGAACTTTCTGACCAGTGCAGTTGATAGTAGGAATAACTATGTTTATTCAGTGGTAAACTTTCCATATTAATGACCATACATTGTATTGTATGATATGTTACCCTCAACAGGTCAACTGTGTATTGTACATATGAAATTATAGGAATTAGATGAGTAGACTGCATGCTTTTCACTTGAGGCCTCAACTGTAGTGGGTAATGACCTCACTTGTAGTAGTTGATCAAGGTAATTATTGATGCATAAACTATTTTGGTACTGCTAGCTGTCACTCACAGGTTACCCAAAGCCTGTGACTTTCACCCAATACAATCTGTCTTCTAAGGGTGGACAATTATTATGGCTTCTCAAGCAGATTTTAAGAACAAGGATTTAAAAAAATAATACAAAACATTAATATCTGGTTTTCATCAACTCATAATGGTACCTCTACTTTGTTATCATAGAAAATAATTTTCTTTTTTATTGTTTTATTTCTTTTATGCCATGTCACAGTAGGTACATAGGTGGGTAGGTAGGCAGGTAGGTGGCTTCATGGTATGTCAGTGCAATACTGGTTATATGGTACTTATTAAAAGTTAAAATTTTTACATTTTAAAAGGATCACAAGTTCAGATGTAAAGATAAAAGATTGTCAAAATAAATGTTTAGGTTCAAAAGGAGCCAAGATCACTTTATTTATTTGGAATCACTGAATTTATTTTGTGCATGATAATGTTTACAATGGCTACTGGAGATGCATGTAACAGCTATGTAGAGGTGAACTAAGTAATTGTTGATTACACTCTGGTTAACTTCTCACAAGCCGCCAGACCAGTTTCAACCAAACTTGGCAAAGGGGATTCTGGCATAGAGGCCTTTTAATTTTGTACTAAGGGTGCCGATCCGCCATCAAATATGCCATTAGTAAAAACAGAAAAACCTTTAAACGCCTTCTCAAAAACCACTAAACAGAATTTGATCAAATTTGACAGCATCCTCACCTGGCACGAAGGTCTTTCAGATTTATACAAATGATGCAGATCTGCCCTCAAATATTATAGCAGTTGCTAAAAATAGAAAACCGTAGAATATATTTTGACCAAACTTGGCAGTAAGCATCCTGGCATGAAGATCACTCCAGTTTATACAAATGATGCTAATCTGCCATAAAAAAAATGGCAACCATTACTAAAAATAGACAAACTTGACAAGACTTCTAAATCGCTGAATAGAATTTGACCAATCTTAACATAGAGCATCCTGACATGAAGATCTTTCAAGTCTGTACAAATTATGCCGATCTGCCATCAAATATGGCCACAGTTCCTAAAAAAAGATTTTAAAAAAAAAAAAAAATTTTTAAAAATAACTTCTCAGAAATTGACCAACAGAAACTGACCAAATTTGACAGAAAGCGTTCAAGTATAAAGGCTTTAAAATTTAAACAAAAATCGATTCACCATCCATTTTGGCCGTCATTTTAAAAAAATTACAAATCCTTTAAAACACTTCATCCCAAGACCTATAAACAGAATTTGACCAAAATTTACAGAAATCATTTTGGCATGAAGGGCTTTTCAATTTTTATAAATGATGCAAATCTGCAATGAGATATGGACGCTGTTACAAAAAATAAAAAAAATCTACAATACATTTAACTGCTTTAACAGGATCTGACCAAACTTGACAGAAAGTGTTCCTTCTCGAACGGCTTTCACATTTATACAATAATGTTATTCTGCCATCAAATGTAGCTGCTGTTACTCTAAACTATGAAAAGACTTACACAACTGTATATATATAAAAAAAAAAAAACAACAACAACAACAAACAAACAAACGCTGAACAGAATTTGATCAACTTTGAAGCATACTGGCATATGGTCTTTTCAATATTGAACAAATGATGCTGAATGTGTGATAAAATATGGATGAAGACGCAAAAACTAGAGAAACCTTAAAACAATTGTTTTCTTAACATGTGCAATCGACAGCATTGGAGAAATTTCAACAGAAACCATCCTACTGACCCCCATTTCAGGGCCAACTGCTCTGGCATTGGGCTATTAGGCAGATATCAGACAGGTGGGTGATCTTGCTGTTAATAAAAATCGAAAAACTTTAAAACATTGTTACCAAAAGCTTCTCAACAGAATTTGATCAAATTGGAAATAAAGCATCCTAACTTGAAGGTCTCTCTAATTTATGCAAATGATGTCGATCCAACATCAAATAGAAAAGACAATTAAACAACTTTATCTTTAAAAAACAAAACAAACAAACAATGCGCAATAGAATTGGACTAACTATGATATCAAAGATGAATGAAGGTACAAAAAATAAAGAAAACAAACCTTGAAACGACTGTTTTTATAACATATGCCATCAACATCAATGAAAAATACTTCTGTTGAAGCGTCATATTGACATAGATTTCTTGGCCAACTGCTTTTTGCATTTGGCTATGAGGCATATATCAGTCAGTCCCGAGTTTCACTTAAGGTCTCAAAATTGGATCCTTAAAAAAATAGAGATTTTCAAATATCTTTCTTATTGCTTGATTGGTACCCATTATTTTTTGGCAGAACATTCAGTATGTTTACTCCTTAACCTCTCGATGGATTCTGTTAATACTTGATATGTCTCATTACGAAGCAAAGACAATTCGTTCGGGAACACTCGCTCACACAATTGATTTGGGATTAAGGGTCACAGATATATAAGATAAAGGTTTGAATAGCAGTAGGTTTAGTTACACTCATGCTTTATGCGTGTACATGGCATGCAGGTCCCGGTCTTCTTCTTTATACCTATCGTAGTCGTATTATGCGCCACCACAAGAAAGAGGACATAATGTTACCCTTATCCGTACGTCAGATACAAGGTTAAGTTTTGCATTTTGGTCTGTTTCAGGCACTGGTCGGACATACGTGTTCTTTGAACACATTTGCTGTTTTTCATTTTGGTAACGTTATGCTCATTGAACAATAACAGAGATGGGGACTATAATTTGAATCTGGACCAGTATATACTATATATACAAATTATTTCATCCGTTCATCCAGCTAACCATCTATCGGAAGGGGCTCCACCATTTGCCACATGTTCCATCTGAATGTAGCAAAAATACTGCACAGAATCAAGAATGAGTATTTATAACAATCGTGCGGTAACTGGTTTCTGTCTGTCTGTCTGTCTATCTAAGAAGTGAAAGCAAGGATAACAGTTAGGAACTTTCTCTGTATTATATCTGCAGTTTATATTTCTATTATTTGTTTTTGGCGGTCAACATTGGGGGAAAATATATCTTTTCAATATGCTATTCGATGCAATGTGCCCATACTTTATTTTTCATATCCATCGAATTTGTTAGAACTAAAAATCTGTGGTGAACTCTTGCAAAACTTCTAGTTTGTCATGTCTAATACATATGTCTTGTCATTTGTGTGTATGTGTTTACTGTTTTCCGAATTAAGTCACATACAAGGTGTGTTCTGGCATGAATAGATTGACGTCATCACTCCAAAATGGTAGGAAAACTATCGGTTTATGTATAACTCACATAAAGATAATACCCCCAAAAAGTATTTTAGTGTCAATATTAAATACTATACTATTAATCACTAGTACTTCTGTATATAACGGAATGGATCCAGGTATAAGCACTTCTCTCTCTGCTAAATATATATATAAATCCTGTAGGTTCAAAACATATAATGTAAAATCCGGAATAAGTGCTTCCCTCTCAGTTTGGTACATATGTGTCAATTTGGAATTTTATTTTAATTTTTATATATCTTGCATTTCTAAATATATATCTGTAGTAGAGGAAGGCGAACAGGGGACGAACTGGTGCTCCATGTGTTAAATAGGGTAAAAACATTCGGGGAACAAACGGGAATTTAACATAGGCCCTATCTTGAAAAGTATGGTTTGTGACAGTGTAGTATGAGGTGACGGTCTACACTCGAAAACGGAAAAACCATATTACGTCATAGGTTTCAACAGGATGAATCTGGCTGTTTGTAACAGTGTTGCATATGTTTGGAGAGAAATAAGAATTCGTATGTCCTCTAAATGAAAGTCTGTAGAGCAGTCATGTGTTAAATAGGGTCGGAAGTTTATAGGGACAAACGGGAAATTAACATGGGAAAATTAATGGTCGAAAGTTTATGGGGACAAAGGGGAAATTAACATGAGACCGCCGTACATTAAAAGTGTGTATCTTAACAGAGGTCTTGAACGATGACTGTCGTCTGTATTGATGACATAAGCTCCAAACGTCTTCGGGTTTATCATGTGTAGGGTTCTTTTTTGTGTACCTGTAACACGAACAGGGGAGGATGTAAAATAAGGGGCATAAAACAGAATTTAATTTCCTTCTAAATAAAACTAACAACCCTAACACTCACCCCTAATTTCTATATATAGTTAAAATCTCAACCCCATTCTATAATATCCCTATTCCTCCCACATCCTCCTTTTTAAAAACAAAATCACCATCCTCATATCATAATCTTTACGTATCAACACCCAATTATCAACTATCTACCATCTAGTTGTCTAATATCCAGCACCCAGGTATATACTATCCATAAACCAGTTATTTATTATCCAGCACTCGGGCACCCCTACTACCCAGCAACTGTTTTTTTAATTAAAATCCAAACCTACACCCTATTATCCAGTAACCGCTTTTTTATTACAATCTAACATACACCCCTACTATCCAACAACTGCTTGTTTGATTACAATCCAAACACACCCCTACTATCCATCAACTGTTTGTTAATTATCATCCAAACACACACATCTACTATCCAGCAGTTGCTTTTTTATTACAATCCCAGCACACACCACTACTATCTAACGAAAAGGGTAGGAGTGTTTATAACACTCTATACTTACATACACACAAACATACTATCACACAAGAGGGGGTTGTAGGATTTAAAAGAAGTGAATGAAATATACACACACTCTCAGTTATTTACCATCAAAGCCCAGTTATCTACTATCCACCAACCAGTTATTTACTATCCAGCACCCAGGGACCTACTATCCAACAACCAGTGATCTACTTCAAACAACCAGTTATCTACTAACCAACAACCAGGGATGTACTATATACCAACCAATAATCTACTATCCATCACCCAGGGATGTACTATCCAACAAATAGTGACCTACTATCCACCAACCAATGAGCTACTATCCACCACCCAGTTATCTATCACTTCTAAATAAAACCAACGTCACTAACTTCCCATACCGCTCTATGATCCCTCTTATAAAGTAAGTAAAAAATATCTAGCCCCTTCTATAAGACCCCTTAGTTACCTCCCTTTATAATATACATACTCTACTTCCTTCAGTATATCCACTACAATCATATAGAGTAAACCTTACTCAACAGACGATATAAAGCCCTTCTAAAACTAACAACCCTTAAAAGAAGTGTGTGTGTTTGTGTGTGAAACACAGAGAGATAGAGAGAGATAGTTAAAGTCCAGTTAACTACTATCCAGTACCCTATTTATTTAATGTTCAGCCTTATCAAGGGTCTTACTCAACAGACCATAAGAAATTATTATTATTATTATTAAGACCATAACCAAGTATTATTATTATTATTATTATTATTATTATTATTATTATTATTATTATTATTATTATTATTATTATTAGGTGTAATAAGAAATAAAAGTAGTACACCCTTTTTGTGGTAATATAGGACAAGGATAAATTAACAGTAGGGTACCCTATTTTTATGAGTTTCGAAAGACAAGGGTAAATCCTAAGTTAGAAATGTTCATTGACACAATTTTTCATTGATCAGTATCTGAAAACCAGTGATATATTTATTGTCGAATGAACACAGTATGATTTTAAATGTACTGAATTTAAGTCTAAAATTCGTTCAGCATGCACGGTATGTAATATTTTTAAAATCTGTTACAAAGCATAGCCTACATTCTGTCAGTCAAGGGCTGTGTATTTTTTTACATCATACGCAGCGTCAAAATTTTACCCAGGCGCTATATTCAGTGTACTTTTTACATCATACGCAGCGTCAACATTTTACCCAGGCGCTATATTCAGTGCACTTGTAAATTTTAAAAGCAAAGAGCGGTGCTAACAAAATTGCTACTTTTTGGAAGCAAGGGCAGCAATGAATTGTTTTCGTAAACTCCAATTTTTGGGTCAGCATTTAAGGAAACTAACAAATTTTAGAATCACGCTACAAAAGTCATGTACTGTAACATTGTTTCTCACCACACTAAAGATTTTTAACATTTATTGGTTCCCTATTTATGAAAACAGCAAACATAGGATATAAATTGTTCTATGCAAGTTTAAACAAATAAAGGCACATATTCAGGTTCAAGTAGACATTTCCAACCGGGCAAATTTTTGAGAGGTATCTTAAAAAGGGAACAGATAAAATTATGATTTAAATCTAAATCATTCTGTTGGAAGATCAAGTGTATCTCTCTGTCTGGCTGTCAATATGTGCGTGTATTTTTGTGAAACAGACAGAGGGCGAGAGAGAGAGAGACAGAGAGAGAATATGTCGAGATGTAAACGCAGCTCAGTCTACAAAATATCTTTTATCGCAGGCTCAGTCAGCCTCAGTCAGCGTTGACATGCCAAAGTTTATCATGAATGTTTTTGTAATAGCCAGTAAATGTTTGTATGCGTTGAGTGAATCTCTTAATTGTGGTCATAGTATATACCTAAGTCGCTTGTTGTAAAATTGATTGTTCAGACGCACCTTCTGGTGTCGCCTATCACCGCTATAAAAACACGCCGTTTAATGCAAGGGACGCTGTGGCGAAATAAAATGTCATTATTATAGAATATATGAATTCGACCTAGTTAATTCAATATCTTTCGCTGCTTGTCCGTCAGCAAAACCTGCGTCTTAGGATTATTTAAGGGATTTGTCACAGTGAGATTTAACTCAAAATTCGCATGAGGATTTCTGTAGAGGGTCACGATGGCATCAATCTGTGTTTCAGGCTGCTCCAAGTAGACCTCTGCAATATAGACAAGTGTATTTGACATATATTACCTAATTGGACAAAACGATTTATTAAGAACTTGTTATAAGTATGTGCGACTCCGATCCAAGCGAAGACGCTGTTGTCCGCGATTACGATGAGTACAACCAAGTGGAAAACGCGCACCTGCATTACAATACGAGGTCGCCGAAATGTATAAGAAAATATCACATCAAAAACAAGTTGGCGCGATGTAATGTCATGTGAGGAAACAGCACGATTTAACGAAATCTTTGACAGATGTATCACTCTAGACCTGCCTATTTTGATTACGTATTCAATAAAATATTTCTACTCAAGGATCTGCCTGAAAAAGCTGCCATGTGCAAACCAGTATCCAGCAAAAAATATTAGCAGATTACGACAGATTTATTTATCAATACTTGCCGTTGGGACCCAGGAAATAAATCATCAGAGTAGCCGCTCCATTTTACAAATGACTTGTTTCCACGCGTCTTGATCACACGCTCTGTTCTGAAAACATTTTTCTCTGTTTTTTTTTTTTTGTTGTTGTTGTTGTTTTGTTTTTTTGTAACTCCTACTTGTTAAAAGATCCTGACACAAGCTCGCCACGAAGGTCTGCAATTCGATATGTTACGTGTTTCAACACCTCTGACACAGTAAATATTTTCTCAGTCCAGCTTGGATTATAACCCTTTTCAAACTTTTCTTTTTATCCTAGAAGTTCTGACCTTGTCGCCTGCATTGAACTTATTTCTGAAAAATAATTTGTTCGCAACGCTGTCATGATTTTGCTAGTTGCTAGCTTGCGCTGGCGTCATTCCATTACTCTTGTGCTTGGTATTGTTATACTTGTCCACTAGCGACTGCAACACATCTACGTACTTGCTCGTCTGATTTTTGTAAAGTGTTTCCACATCGCATTGTTTAGCGTACGATTGAATCTTTCAACGACAACGGCTTTGCCTTCATTGAACGTAGAATATTTAAGAATTTCATTTTGTTGCAAACGTGTTATTGTAAAGTTCGCCGCCATGCAGGGCCGTCGTAAGGGGCGGGCGATACGGGCGACCAAAATTCCATTAGACTTCTATTTTAACTGTTATTTTAAATAAATAAATAAATTTCCGACATCACTCTTATTTTGTATGAAAATGAAAAAAAAGTTTAAAGAAATTAGTGTAGTTTTTTTATATTACTTCACGATCATCAATTTCACTCATGCACCGCAAACTGCTATGAGAAGAAAATCTTGAGTTCCAAGTGAGTGGAAAATATGATGCAGATGAGGCATTTAGTTCTCCGACTAAAATGGATATATCTCTTTATACATATCAAGTTCGAAAATCCAAGAATGTGATTCGACCCGTACATCACTTTCTTTTGTTGTCTTCGAAAAAAATAAAAAAAATAAAAAAAATAAAAATAAAAAATAAATATAAGACTTTGTCCAGATATTTTCAAAAAAAAAAACAGGAAAAATATGACGGTATAAATAGCGGTGGTTCTGTCTACCTGCCATTCTTTCTATTTGTATGTCAACGAGATTTTTTGGGAACAATAGCCATACAATTACCGACCGTTTCTTATTGAGTTTTATAGCTTTGTATTCACTAGAATGGTGCCAAGCAGATTTCTTATATGGCCGCCACGGTGTCCATATTGAAATTTTCTTATCGTTTCTCTCAGCTTTGAAAAGTAGCAGTGGCGTAGCAAGAAATTCTGCCCCCCCCCCCCCCCACACACACACACAGAGTTGCGGGGGTTGCTGGACGGTTGCTACACCACTGAAAAGGTGAAAGGGGGAGCACAATGTTCCACGCTTATAAGGAATATTGTAAAAAGGGAAACAAATGGTTGACATCGAGTGTATTACGACCACACAGAAGTAAAATGTTAGGATCGAACAAAGGACTTGTTCACTACATCCTCAAAATTGGACCAATTTAATACATTTTTTAGGTCATAATTGTCAGTTCCAATTCTTAAAAGGTGATAACATTACATACGACACTATTTGAAGGCCGCATTAAAGCCTTGCTCTCTAAGTTTGAAACTCAAAAACGTTGGAAATAAAAATGACTACATTCAAAATGCGGTTGCATAGTTTGCATATTGTACATGGTGCTTGTTATTTTATTATATCTTTTGTTTCACATTTCAACCAAATAAATGTTCTTGATGTATTAAAGAGCTTCAATGCATCATCTTTGGCGCATACTTTCGCAGTCATTACTGTATGCTTAACTAGTAAGACCACACAGGCTGACATTCTCATATGTAAGTATTGTCTTCGCTCGGAAAATATAAAGTAGATTAATACATTCCTCACCACCTCTCAACAAGTTTGTTGTATGATCATTTATTAAATAGCTTTTCTTTCTTCATTTCCTTTTGTCAGCGGCAGCACCGCTATTGTCATCATTTCCACCACCACCATCACGATGATGATATTGTTGTTGCTGTTGCTGTTGTTGTTGTTGTTGTTGTTGTTATTATTATTATTATTATTATTATTATTATTATTATTATTATTATTATTATTATTATTATATTGCCAAATCAGCCTTTACTGGTATTTGTAAAATTAAGTTCTTATTTCTTCAGTACAAGTTATAGAGGTCATGTAGACGTTCAGTACCGACTATTTCAGTACTGGGTGTAATTTTAAATTTATTTTATTACACATACCTTTAAATGGGAATTATTCACTTTATTTGTATCCTCATACATCCATATTCCCTTGGAAGATCATTAATTAAACGCCCCGAGAAAAGCATACGGCATAATAAATATTAAGGTACGTGGACATTTTTGGACGTGGTCAACCTAAAGATGTGATCCAGTACAAACCGGATTGAATTTCGCCCGCTGTGATGTCACAATGACAGCTGCGCGTGTTGGAGGAAAAAAAAAAAAAAAAAAAAAAATTCGAACTGCACTCTTATTTGTTTAGACTGGTCCCAGGTTGTGTTTATGGCTAAAGTTACATATGTGCGGTAGTTACAAAAGGGCCGGGAACCAGGCTAGTTATTTGTTACGATCGACCAGACGTCCTCTTTTCTTGACCCAGTTTAGTACCTTACCACTATTGTAAAAGTCCATAGCGATTATATTTGAAGGTTCAGAGTATTCAACAGTCAGGATTTAATAAACTTTAGTTAAACTATATTAGCATTAAATTTCAGTACAACAGTTGATATTTAATTTAATTTGGGTAAATGCGCTTACATGACCACGTTGACATACACTACGTACAAGTTGTTGTCGTTTACTTGTATTGAATTGATATTAACTTTTGAGTAAGTTCCCTTGTAACTAAGGGTTACAATGGCAACGCATGCAACGAATCCCGCCATTACCATTGGTCAAAACTGTTCACATGATCACACATCGTGACGTCTCCATGTTTGTCTGACAACCTATTTCTTCAGGCATCCAGATAAGAGAGTGTTGGGTTTTTTAACTTTTCTGGCGACTAGTGAAACCATCTCAATATAGACTAATAGGTAAGTGTCTGTCACTTGGTTCGTCTGTCATTTTATGCAAGTTTTAATCGATAAAGACTGAGTTTTACAACTTTAAATCTTGAGTTCATAAACATAGGTCTCGTCCACGAATTTTATTTCTTTACCTCCAACAATGTCTCCGATATCGATTTGCTTAGTTGCGTAAATCTAGCTAAACTAACATTAATTTTCAGTTGTTTTTCGTAGAATATGGTCACTTAAATTGCAATCTGTACATTTATCTTATACTTGCTGGACGCTGTTTACAGTTGCCAAATCAAGTGTTGCAATTATTTGTACTCACAGTTGGGAGTAGCAGTTGGCATTATTTATAGCCTGCCAAAAGCCACTTGAATACTGGAGAAGTGAGACTGTAAATCAAGAGGAATAGCCAATATGGGAATATTGACTGATACTTACCTTATTACGGGCAAATTCGGACCATATGAAATATTATATAATAAATAAAAACAACGGGAAACACAAAACATGCCTGATTTATTTTAGTGGTTATTCCTATTTATGCAAACATAGTAAGAGAATGTAAACGGTTGATTTTCAAGTCACAAATTTACATATAATAGTTCCAACATAAAGATCTACCAGTCATTTCACCATGACAATTCAAACTGTTTTTCATGAATTTCCAGCCTAAATCAGAACAAAATAGATATGAGATATCACATTTTGTTCTTTTTTTTTTAAAAAACCAAAATAACTTTTCAGTGTTTACAGTAAAGAAAACATAAGGTTCAAAAGATTCACAGAACATATAGAGATATGATATTGTATTGAATTAAATCAGAGACTTGATAGGACCCCAGTTTCATTTTTTAGCATGTAAGTTTTATTTCGTACTATTAGTATATAGCACAATATACATTATAAAGATAAATTCTACATAAATCCGATAAAAGCAATAACATATGCAGACCATATATATATATATATATATATATATATATATGAGAAAATGTGACTGCATGGTCCCTGTTTTCTCAATTTTGTTGAGTGTAGTAATTGTATTATTTCATAATAAAATAAAGTAAACAGTGTTTCATTGATTGAGTTGCTTTGAAACTATTTCAGTATGAAATTGACAATGCAGTATAAACAATCTTACGTTATTTAATTTGATTTGTATACAGAACTATGCCATTATCTCACGTAAAATTGGAGTTTTGTTGCCTTAAATGCAGTTTGAACTGCACTATTTACCTGGAAAATAATGATAAATATCATATTCTAAACAAGTGTAAATGTCACATTTACATCTAAAACAAATTTCTATAATATTTCACAAGGTTCAAATCCACCTATAATATGGTCCAGATAAGCTTGGTCTGAATCACCCTCCAAATAGATCAAGGAAGTGTAGTGTCCTGTAGACAGACATATAGGATAAATATCATATGCTATTTGGTTTTAGATGTCTAAGATAGCAAGTTTGTTAGGAAGTCCTTCATACATTTGTGTGAAATGAAGTTCTTTATTTGGAAATGTACCAATACAAATCAGGTGTCTTCCACATACAGATGAACATGAACTTATGTTTATAGATGATCCCTCTCTAGTTAAAGTGGTGTCTTGAGAGAATGTCATTAATAATGAGAGACTGTGTTTATCAGGTAAACTTTATATTAGGTGTATAGACGGTTTCACACAGTGTCAAACAAGTTATTCTCTGTCACTTTTTTACTTTATGACATTTCCACCACCACTATGATGCAGACCATCCATGATTGAGTTTCAGCATATAATGTTGTTCTGTGCCATTGTCAGAACATCAGCAAATAATAAAACTTGGAAGAGAACAACTTGTGTGTCAAGTTTCATACAGTACTCTGGATAGTATTTTTATCCATGAGCTCTCAAAGAAGCACAAGGATATTGCAATACAGTCTAACAGTCTATCCATATATATATATATATATATATACATATACACACATGTATATGTATATATACATATATGTATGTGTGTGTGTATATATATATATATATATATATATGTGTGTGTGTGTATATATATATATATATATATATATATATATATATATATATATATATATATATATATATATATATATATATATATATATATATATATAAACTTAGGTCATGTTAGTTCATTGGGTGTACATTGTGCCAACTTTTTGAATGTTGATCATGCCTTCAAGGGTGGGGCTGGGGGCTTGGGGTAAGAATGAATTTTCATAAATGTTAAATAACTCCTAAGCTGTATGTCTTACATGTCTAAGAATTGTTATATGTGATTGCTTACCCAAGTGTCAGCACATATCAGACTGGAACCCATTGGTAATACCCCAGGTTCTACCCCTACCCAAAAGAAATTGGCACAGGTTAATACTCATTTAGAAGTAGAATAGCTAGTAGCAATAACAAAATTTTGAAAGAAGTGTTTTACTTTGCACACTGTCGTAATTCATCAATAATTGATCATTGGAGCAAATTGTTGTATTAATATTGTTTCATGATTTTTGTGTCATATCTTGTGTGAAATTGCTGGTTTTTATTGTCTATGGAATTAAATCTGAAATAAAGTGATTATTATTATTATTATTATTATTATTATTATTATTATTATTATTATTATTATTATTATTATTATTATTATAGCATAGAAGCTATTGATATTCCCACCCAACAATACAATTATACATATATATGTTAGTAACGATAGCAGTATATGTATCGTCCAGACCATAGGCACATACACTTTTCTATCTGACTATACACATGTGGTCAGACTATAAAAGTATACATCAATGGTCTATTTCTTTTTGTTACTCAGCATATTGGATTTTTGTCTGTACAACCATAAATCAGTGTGTATAAGTACTACCTGCATTGTTTGTTGATTATAAATGTGGGGTTTTCCCATATTAGCCTTGAAGTAAAATATTTGGTTTTGTTTGGTTTTTAATGGCACATCAGCACAAGAGAGGTTGTATTGTGCAGAGGCAATCAGAGTAAGGAGACATCCCCAGAGACACACAACAGGGGCTGACCTGGCCTGGTGTGGGCAAGATAGATCTGTAGACTAATAAAATATAATGCCTGGACTTTCTTTTAAAGATAGGTATTGATCCATATCCCTATTGTAGAGTGTGTTATTGGTGTAACCAAAAATATTTTCATTTTTGATGATTAATGGCATTGCTACTAAAATGTCTGGGTCAGACAAAATAATTTCTGTTATTTGACACTGAACACAATCTTAGGTTGTGGTCAGGGGGTTGAAGTGTTTAGAGACTGGGTTATTCTTCTTTCAATAAATAATCTGAGAGAGTTATTTAACCACCTCTTCTTTACCCTCACCCCCAAAAACACATATTAAAAAAAAAAATTGTATCACTAATGACAGTTGAATCCTGGTTGCATTAAATGGTGATATCACCTGATCCAAGTGCACTGGCAGCAAAACTATTGTTTCGATATCTGCTTGTGCTTATGTCACATGGCCCAAAAAGTGACTGCCAGGTGGTATATCAACCTCATGTAAATGAGACACAGTGATCAGTTGAAGTATGATATGGGCCATTTTTAGTGATATTGTTGAAAAATCAATGTAATTTTTATTTTTTGCTAAAACCGTCCTTTATCATACCTTGCCCAATGCATTTGGATTTGTAAGCACAGTTTATAAAATTTAGCTGTCCTTATAAGATGGTTTTAAGCAGAGCCATGGACAGATCCAGCGGGGGTGGAGCTGGTGCATGCAACCACACTCCCTAAAGATGAACATGAAACAACTGCAATGTTTTCTAATGTAAGTTTTATTTCAGATAAATGGTTAAAATTATGCCCTGGAAATGCTTAAAATGCAGAAGGTTCAGAGTGCTTTGTTTCCCTGGGTCCTCACCAGGGTTTCCATCCCACAGATCCCATGCCTACTTGTTTATGCCCCTCCCTAAACAATATTCCTGGATCTGCCCCTGAATGCATACCTGCCAGAACATGATATGTCATACAAAAACAATGTATTTGACTCCCAATTCAACCCCCTGACATGGTCGTGTTTTGAAACACACAATTTTCAGTACGGTAATCTTAGGAAAAAGAGGGAGAGAGAGACCTTTCTTGACACCATGATATATGCCTGTAACCTGTAGCCTGTATACACAGTAAACAATCATGTTTAATGCTCATGGAAAACTTGGCAGTTTATACAGCTGATTGTCAAAGAGGTGATTAAATGGTAAGGCAGTCAGATGTAAACAACCACGATTGCACAGAATACTTAATTGACCTGATGTTGTATTAAGAATCCTTTAAACACTTTTGTGGGAGAGCCCCTTCAGGCAATTTGTGTAGGCAAGGGACTGACCATTTAGTTTTCAGGAAGGGGGTAGATTTGTCTGAAAAAAATTTCTGACCCCAACATAGCTTGAAAAAAATATTTGTGCTCTTTTTGATCTTTTATACCCATTATATTAGTTAAATAAATAAATTATCATGAGGCAAAAGGAAAAAAAATAGTGGTTTGAAGAAGAAAAGAAATGTCCCCTTGGACTGGAAAATGAAATGATTGGTCACTAAAGTGCACAAAGTGGAATAACACAATTCATTGGAAGTTAGGTAAATAAAAAAGATGTGTGTTGAAGAAACAAAAGTTACTACTCTTCATTGCCTTGAATGACAATGTTTAAACCGTCTTTATTAAATATTATTGACTCATTTGCAATCAGCAACAATGTTCCTGTCAGATTTTATTCCATATATAACATGCAAAACATGTTTATTCTGTAGTTGGAATAGTGTTAAAGTGTGATTCATTTTTTATGGCAAAATATTAAAACACAGCTGTGATTCAAGGAATGCTGAACCATCGCTGAAGTGAGCAAAGTCCAGCAAAACAAAATCTTAGAACTCCTGGTTGACATAATTTGACTTTGTAAAGTGAAGTAGCAAGAAGGAGCATTTTATTTTTTGCACATACTGCAAACACCATATCAACATTATAGTTGTTCTGGAGTATACATGGTGTCTGGCCCCAAAATACCTAGCTTGAGAAATGTATTCTTGCTCTGATTTGAATAAAAAGAACTAATCATATCCATTATATTTGCTATAAAAAAAAATGTTGTGGTAAAAGAAAAAAATATCCTGGTTCAACCCTCCCCAACCCCCCCAACCCCCAGCAGAAATTAAATGGTTGGTCCCTAACATGTTTAAACATTCTAACCATTGCATGTTTGACACTACCTCACAGCAATGAAGATGCTGAAAGATCATTTTTTATGATGAGAAGAACTTAACAAGATCTTCAGGGAAGTTTGGAGAATAGTACTATCCAATCTCTGATGAGTGCAAAGATGAACCCTAATGACACTTGCATCACCTTCAAATGTCCCACCAAACTATTGAGAGTGGCAAATACTACTAATAGTTAGGACTGCATTCCCCTGTTCAGTGGATTTTAAAGACAGAAACTTTATGTATTGTTTATTTAATGTTTGTGTGGTTGTGATTATGTGTGTATGTGTGTGTTAGTGATGATATTTGACAATATTAAGTCTACCAACTATTTTTTGTTAGAAAGTGTATAAAATGCTTCAAATAAAACTTTTTTATTTTCTTTTATTCAGATTTGAATTTCTAGTAATTTTTTATAGGCTTATATGAGTAAATAACTTATTTTTAATTGTACCATGTTGCTCCTTTTTTTGGTCATGTGCACTACCCCACCCCTCCCCACCCTTAGGACCTCCAAACACACTTTTTGAGTCTCAACCCCCAACATGGCAGGTATGTCAGTGAAAGATTTAATGTTTTGTTTTGAAAATCTTCTTCCATGTGCTCATTTTCAAAATCTCGTCAACACACCAGATTGACCATAATGATCTGATACTGGCAAAGTGTGTCTGTTCAGCCTGAACATGGGTAGTGTTCATCAATACATTCTTAAAAAAAATATCCAAAGAAAGGGAAACAAAACACACAGCATGATAACATCATCTAATTAACAAAACATCTAATTAACATTATCTAATTAACATATCATCTAATTAAGAAAAGCACAGCATGATAACATCATCTAATTAACAAAACATCATAATACACAGAATCATGGTCAAATTGATTACATTTACATCTTGGGTCCAGCCCATACATGTACGGTCAAAATAACATAACATACACTTACTGGGCATGACAAGACAAATATATACATGTAATTGACACTGACCCCAGGGGGGGACTTAGACCCTGGTTTATAGCTTGGAAACTGAACCATTTATACTGGACATGAAATGAGAATACATGCAAGTGAATTGGCCCTGGTGTCCACTCTTATCCCAGCGACTTTGCCCTTAGGTCATGGCTTGAAACTATTAAGATCCCAACCCTATAACCATGTTCATAATTGTTGGGCATGAAAATACAAATGCAAGTATCCAACTGACATTTCCTTTGGGGTCAGTCATTACCCACAGACACCTACCCAAGAGACTCAAACTTTGGGTTTTATACCAAAGCTGGGAATTGCAGTGATAAGTGTTTTGCAAACACAGAATTGTAGTTTTTAGATAAAAAGATGCTTTGTCAGGTTCCACTAAAGTCACAGTTAAGGATGTACCATATCGCCTTTGTCAGGTAAACAGTTTTTGACTACAGTCACAGTTAAGGATGTACCGTATCACCTTTGAAACCACTCACCATTTGCTGTAAAGCTCCATAACCATCAACATGCATACATTTTCAAGCTTTCCAGGGACTTGAGAAATGAGTCAGTCATTGGCATGACAAATCTGATCCTTCTGTGATCACCCCCTTTAGAGTCACACCAGCCCAACCCACCCCTGTGCCATGTGAAATCACTAAAACTTGAGATTTTCAACCCAATAAAGAACCTGTACTGAACAAAATCAGAGATATTTCATATTTAAGTCAGTGACAGTTGTGTCCCAGATATTTCTTTAATGAAGAGGAAAGTAGACCATGAACAGACCAATTTCCCACAAAATCATGCTGTATGAACATTTTGGTAAACACATAAATATAGAGGTAGGAGAAAATGGGCAGCTGCTCCTCCACATTATAGGGCAAAAAATTGATTGTGAACCTGGCTAGCACAAATGTGTTTCTGCCCTTAGAATGGTCCCATTGTGCATATAACATGAGATCAAGCATTCTTGACACCACTGTAAATAACGAGAGAGAAACATGGAGATAAAGTATGGATGTCTCATCAACAAAAAATTTACCCCATGGTTAATCAAATGAAACTGTTTAGTGCCATCTCAGTATGCACCTTTTCTTGGAATGCCTTTCTTGTTCTCTAACTACTGCACCATAATATTCTCTAAATACTACACCATAATGTTCTATAACTTAACTACACCATAATGTTTTCTGACTACTGCACCATAATGTTCTATAACTACTGCACCATAATGTTCTATAACTTAATTACACCATAATGTTTTCTGACTACTGCACCATAATGTTCTGCAACTACTATGCCATAATGTTCTATAA
Source organism: Margaritifera margaritifera (assembly GCA_029931535.1). Lineage (NCBI taxonomy): Eukaryota > Metazoa > Mollusca > Bivalvia > Unionida > Margaritiferidae > Margaritifera > Margaritifera margaritifera. The sequence continues at coordinate 2,643,738 of JAQPZY010001484.1, forward strand.
CTACGAAACCATAATGTTCTATAACTTAACTACACCATAATGTTCAATAACAGAGATTATGCTGATTCAGTGGAAAATGCCAAATAAACACTATCAACAGTACCAACAGCATATTTGCATAGCATAAGAAAGTTATTGATATGTATTGATTGATATGTATTGATTGATATGATAGTTTAAACTCAGACTCAAAAGTTTATTCTACAGAACATCTATTATAAGACAGTGTACAAAAAAAGAATATATTATAGAAAAGATGAACTGTTTGCATTACATTTTAGAAACCAGAAGTCTCCTAACTGTATTAAGTAAAGATATTTTGATGAGGTGTCATTTATTAATATTATGTAGAACTGATAATCTCATGAAGTACAAACTGAGGGGGATACTGTACTTCTAAGGTGAAACAATGAGGCAATAAATTTGCCTGGTTACTGCAGGGTGAATCATCAATCATTGCTTTTAGTTGTTTAGAAAAAATGGCAAAGATAAAGGTTGTTATGTGGGGTATGATTTCCCTGATATGCTTCAATATCAATCTTATTAGGGGAAAAGGGACGGGTTTTTTCTTTATTGTATCTGCCAGATTCCAGCTTGAGATAAGAGAGTTTGTTCTTAGGTATAGGCAGGTTAGAGCTCTTTTATGTTTCCAATTTTTAATTTTGGAAAGACAGGAGGCAATACGTAGGTCTTGTTTAATATATCCAAAGAGGAGTAATTGATCAGATTTCAGGATTTAAAGGCAGGCTTTCCCTGGTAAGAACATTGATTTTTACATGAATCCATTATGTCCTGAATATTAAGATAGAACTCTGTGATATATTGAGTGATTTCAGGATTTAAAGGCTGGGTTTCCCAGGTAAAAACATCCCACCATTGATTTTACATGAATCCATTGTATCCTGAAGATTAAGACAGAACTCTGTGATATATTGAGTGATTTTTGGATATGATGAACAGATGCATTCAGTGATGAAATCTTGGTGTTAGAGAAGTTCAAGACCTCCTTAAAAAGTTTTATATACCAATCTTGTGTTATCCATCCCAGAAAGTCTTTGATGGATTGTTAGCATGGAGATATACATATCATGTGAAACAGGGTGTGAACCTAGTTCTACTAGTGTACCTGTATATTACTGCAATGTGTTGGATTAGTCAATAATAGATTGAGCTATTTTGAGTAAGGTCTGGTTACATGAAATCTTGGTCCAGTAATTGAAAAGGTTAATATTTTTTAAGTTGACAAAATCAGTCCCCCATACTTAAAAAACATAAACAAAAAATCACAAACATGGAGGGAAATCTGTTTAGTGACACTCTGTAACATATGCAGTAATATGGAAGTACATGTAGGTGGAACATATGACGTACAAAGAGACTGATTTTGAACCAAGACCTGAGTGCCTTATTGTTCAGGTTAAGATTACTAGTTTAATGTTTCCATTGTGATGGAAAGTCATACCCATTTATGTGTATGAGTCAACAATTTCAAGTGGAGAAAACAAACTGCTTGACTTTCCTGAGAGGACAAAGAATTATTATTTTAGTTTAAAGTGCATTTAAATTTAGTTTCCTCAGCATGATGTAGCCAATAATGTGTTAAAGGTGCCATTTATAACCAACAAAAACAAAATCCATCTAAGATAGGTGTTGAGATTATTACATTATCATTTAAAAACGATTGTCAACCCTTTTTAGATAAATGAATGCAGATCAGATGGTATTTATTTTAAACAAAGTGTACTTTAATTACCTGTGCAAAGTCAGTTTTACATATTAGTTTTAGATTCACAGCAGAATTCCAGTATCTGTTTTTGATTTTTCACAGAGGTTTACACTGTAATATGCAGGATCTATTTTAGTTTCTAAAAACTCATCCAAAAAGTCTAACAAATGTGTCAAAACTACCATATATACTTGCATATAATCTGAGTCCAAATACAAACAACATAGACCCTGATCTGCTGTTGCATAATGTGCCAGCAGATCAGGGCCTGTGTTGTTTATTCTACTGATTAGGCTTACAAACTGCATAGACCCAGATCTGCCAGCGCATTATGCAACAGCAGATCTGGGTCTATGCAGTTTGCAGTTGTTATCGGATTTTACACGAGTATATACGGTATGCATTACAATTGTAAGTCCTACCATTATTTCAGTTTTCTAAATTTTCAGTTCTGGAATATACCCTGAATATGAGTAGAGCAAACTTATAGAGCACTGAACACCTAAAATAATTGTATGATATTTAAATGATGACACTTTTGTTATATCTGTGTAGTTCTGTTTATTCTACCAGCTAGTAGTGTATACTTACAGGGACCATAAGTTCTAGGAATGTGTAGTCATTGACTTATTTCATACAAACATCAGATGTTTAAGTAGCATGTTTTCTGATTGATACTTAAATTATTAAAGCTGTTAAAAAGGTAACTTTACATTCCCATGCTCCCTTAAGCTTTATAATTGCTCAAAAGAAAAAGTCGGTGTTCAAACACATTCAAACAAAGTCATGTGCTTTTGTTTTTGAGAGAAAAAGAATCAACACTGTAATTGAAAACATCTTCCACAATACAATTCTGAATTTTTGTGCCTCAAAATTATTTTTGAAATGAAATTGTATAAATTAACCATGGTATTTTTTTAAAAGTATAAACATTAAAAAAATAAATCAGAATATTTCTTATTCTGTGCATTAACTAAATAAAAGTGCACATGTATCTGAGAGTTGTTTACTGTTAGTTTTATCTGACCAGAATTTAAATTAATTGCGCTAAGAACCCTTTAAGTGGGGTGACTTACCTTTCAATCATCAACATTCCAGATATATTTGGATTAGGCAAATGCTTCAACCTCAAATGGCATCCTTCAGTAATATATTTGATTGAGATATTTAGTCATTTTACCACTATTTGATAGTGCTAATAGGGACTATATGATCATTGATTCACAAAATAAAGATTCTAGATGATACATTAGAACTGTAAATAAGCAGTATTTTGGACATGTACACATGTAAGACCTGGGGGACAGTCTACCATACTCGCGTATAAGCCCGGTCCAAATGCAAACAACATAGACCCTGATCTGCCATCGCATAATGTGCTGGCAGATCAGGGTCTATGTTGTTTGTTCTACTGATTAGTCCTTACAAACTGCTTAGACCCAGATCTCCCAGTGCATTATGCGATGGCAGATCCCAGTCTATTCAGATTATATGCAAGTATATACGGTAATACATTTGTCTAAAAGTAGGAATGTCCTTATTATCAGACAAACATATCCTTATCCTTAGCAAATATTTACCAAAATTGTGGGCTTATCATCCGATAGATACGGTTATATTGTTTTTGTGTGAATTGTTTTATTTTCATGAGTAACAGTTTTGTGTGGTTTTCATGGGTACTTCAATTGTAAATTGTGGAATGGATCTCTTTGATTCCACAAAAGGATCATTGTTTATTAATATTCATGGTTTGTAGAAATCTAAGGATCCACAAAATTGGTACCACATGAAAATTGGTACCCCACAAAAAGTAGTGAATTCACAATATAAACAAGACTAGATAAACAGTAATACTATGATAGGACAAATCACATTTAGATATATTTTAAAATATATAGATTAACAGTAATACTCTGACAGGGCAAATTGCATATAGATATATTTTAAAATATATAGATTAACAGTAATACTCTGACAGGGCAAATTGCATATAGATGTAGATATGTTTTAAAGCATTCACTTTTTTAGTGTCTTAGTAATATATCAAGATTATTGTAAGGCTTAATAATAATTTGGTCTTTGACAGATGCAGTAGGAAATTGCAATCTTCAGTGCTTCAGTATTATTTAGGAATGTAGAATAATATAAAATAAAATTTTAACAGTTTTATATAAAAATGTACATGCATGTAACTTCAAGGGACAAGACATTCTTCAGCTTGGTATTGCTTGAAATGTTTGTATATGATGTTAAGATCAGGGTTACAGTCCTGAATTCATTACCTCTTATTTTGAAAATAGTTCTGTCTTTAGCCATGCCCCATTTTCTTCAAACATCATAACATTTATAACATCCAAAGCATTGCTGAAAGTTTTAAACTTGTATTAAGTTGGAAAGTTATTTCGGAAATTCACATAAAAGTTTGATACTGACCAGTTATCAGTTGTAACATACTGGTTATTAGCTGTTTGATAAGATTTCCAATGACAACACACTGAGTTTTAAGACATTAGATAAGCTCCATAAATACTGTACATACCTATGTGACATATATTTATGTTTTTGCTTTATAAATTACAATAGAATTTTGTTAAATATCCATCTACTAGACTTCCAAAAGAATAGTTTTTATACCCATCCTTCTGGCATATCGATACGCTATATTCCAATGTATATCTGAATGGCATCTGAAAAGGTATTTTTAAAATCTTTAAAAACAAATTGGGGGGGGGAGGCAATTCGTGAGCTCATCTATGATTTATTGACCTATTGCAAGAGTAGACATAATCACGCCCTACTCATTAACATATCGCATCATATAAAATCTAAGCATTTTATGTTGACATTTACCCAGTGTGAATTAGTGTTAATTTTTAGTGCTTCCTGATAATTGATGAAAAATAGTTTAAATTTTTAAGTTATCACAATACGAATTTATATATGATGCAGTTGGATAGATGATGGAAATTACATTAACAAATCCATCAAGCTGCCAGTATGCTTGTAAATCACGTGATGCTCACACCTTTGCCAGCGATAATATTGACCGGTGATCCATAGGTATCTGAACATGTTTGGGTTTTAGTGACATATGTCCATACATTAATTGCACATAAATCACCTTCATGCAGATGAATGTACTATATGGGTAGTTAAACAAGTAATTTACTATTTCCAAGTACAATTTCCTCCCCATATAGTGAAATTGATGCTATTTCTAATTCATTTGAGATTTATAGTACCTGTGTGTTAAATTTTTAAATCAGTTTTACAGTCAACAATTAGTATTTGTGGGTGTGCTCGGTCACATTTCTGAATGGTATGTGTTAATACACAGTGGTATTCAGGACCTGTATTAGCAACACAAAAGTTCAACTATTGTCATGTATAAACATGGACCAATTCAAGCAGTGAATAGAGCTTACCAATGTCACATGACCTTCCTGAGTGTACATTCTAATATGATATAGACCCATTTGTAAGCCATTTCTTGACTTGAATGAGGGGGACATAAATCAATTTTGGGGAGTTGGGAGATGAGAGGCTGCCTTAGATACGAGAGTAAATGAAAATCTCGCTATACTGTGGTACCTTAGGTTTATATGCTTTTTAAACTTTCATAGGTTACTAATTTACAGTTACAATAATGCAAAGAGTCTCTTTATGTTGGTTTAACAATTATATCTCCCAAAAATGATAAATCACTCTTTTATCCTTTTTCTTAAAACCCCCAGATCCAGACTGGCTGGCACACTATGCTATTTCAGGTTTTATATATATATATATATCAGAGTCTACATTGTATTGATTGTAGATCCAGACTGGCTGGCACACTATGCTATTTCAGGTCAATCTTGGCAAATGGTCAATAGATTATTCTTTATTTATAACACCCTGTCACTTAGGCAGCAGTTTCATTTACACTGACATAGTGGTGAATAGTTTTATGTATGGTCTATTGTCAATGGCGGTTGCTTAGAACCAAGCACCAAACAAAACTCTATACAGTACAACAGATTTGTACAGGTTGCCAACTCAGATCCATATTAAACACAAAAGTGCCGGGAATAAGCATACCTTCTTTACTGGGTGGAACAATTTTTGATAAAGTAAGTTAATTAAAAAACTTTTTTTATGTTATTTAATCAGGTGTGATTTGTTTTAGTGAAGTAATAATATATATTAGACACAATGATACTGATGATAGATGTTTGGTGTAGCGGGAATGGTTGGTTGCAACACTTAATGAGCTGTACAGACCTGTTTTTGTTCATATCCTTGTATCTGAAATCCATCATTTTAAATAATAATGATTAAACTATGTGATCCTACCGTTAATGGATGATAAAACCATTTGATTTGATTTATAGCTTCTTGAGTTGATATATCAATAAGTATATGTAATTTCTTTTGAATTTTAAATGACAAAATTATTTTAAGTAAACCAAATTAAATGTGTAATGTTAGATGGATTTTACTACATAGGCCCATATTCAAAACATTTTTTTCTATTTTTTCATTCACTGTACTTCAGGCCTCTTTGATTTCCTATGAGGGCCTTTTCTCTTTTATTGTTGACAACAGCAGATAATGCTGTCAGTTGAAAAATAAAGAAATAATCAAGAAAAATGGCGACAGAGTTTGAAAGCAGATATTGTTTTTTTTTTACAACATGGTTCTCCCATATTTTGCTTCTTTTATCATGGTATTTCATCTTAATAGTTATTAAGAAATTGATTTGATACAATCAATAGGCTGCTTCGTGTATACAAAAGTTTAAATCTGTTTGCCAACAAAAAATATTCTTCAAAAGCCAGCCTATGGAAGTGTTTTGAAAATATGTTGTCATAAATAATATTTAGCAATGGGGAGCATTTTATTCTTTGCACATATGGCAAACACCATATTGACATTAAGGACCAATCATTTAATTCTCTGGGGGTTACAGGGATTTTTTAAAAAAAGTTCTGGCTCTCAAATAGCTTGAAAAAAATATTCTTGTTCTGATTTTTAGGGAAAAAAAACAACTACCGGTAATTATATCCATTATATTAGGTAAAAGAAAAAAATATCTGCATTCTGACAAACATGCCAGCTTCCCCTCCCCCCCCCCCCCAAATAGTCAGTCCTCTTAGTCATTCTGGTGTGCACACCACCATCCGTCAATGCAGTAACACCACCCAGCATCAGGGCAGTGCACAACTGCATGCAGAGCTCAATTCCTAAAGTAATTAACCAACTTTGTGTATTTTTTTATTTAATGTCTGTGTGGTTATGATTATGTGAGTGTGTGTGTATGTGTGTGTCAATGATATTTGACAATGCTAAGTCTACCAACTATTTTCTGTTTCAAAGTCTTAATTAAATGCTTCAAAGAAAACATTTTTTTTATTTTCTTTTATTCAGTTTTAATTTCCAGTCATTTTCATCATGCTTAATCTGAGTAGATAATTTTAATTATTCTCAATTGTACAATGACACTTTTTTGGGTCTCATGCACTGCCGCTCCTTGGGACATCAAAACCCACTTTTTGAATCTCAAGAAAGCCCCAACACTGTCTGGAGGTTGGCAGGTATGAAATACAGTTAAAAAAAAATTAAGCACTGTAAATTTCACACAAAGTCAATTCATGGTAGATCTAATTATAGTAATACTTCACAACATTAAATACCCTTTTTGTATTTTCTATGCAGTAGTATGACACAACCTTCCTTGTTGGAACATCCCTCTGAATTAAACTCCCTTACATATAATGCAGACTGTATATGCGTAGTGGCACTCTGCTGGTCTGGTTGGACAGACTGTATATGCATAGTGGCATGCTACTGGTCTGGTTGGACAGACCGTACATGCATGGTGGCACTCTGCTGGTCTGGTTGGACAGACCATATATGCATTGTGGCACTCTGCTGGTTTGGTTGGATAGACACCTATGCTTATGATACCCTCAGAAGGTGTTTATAAATGATGGATGGCAATTATAGGGTCATCATATTTACAAAATATTGCCAGTAAAATATTCTGTAATAATGTGTCTTACAGATAGGAGTAGTGCTTTAGATATACCACAATCAATAACATATTACTCCTTGTCGGATAGTAATATGGGACCTAATTCCTTAGGATTGAAATTTTATTGATTTACTGTCACCCAAGTATGTCATGTTTACAATTTATGATGTGCATTATCTTTTAGATAACAGTATCATAACTTTACCTCTGTGATAGCTGAGTTATGGTTTATTGCATCAATATCAATTGTGAGACAGTTCATTGAGGATTAACCATCTTTTTAACTCGGCTTCAAAAAGACAAGAAATTTTTTTCCAGTAAACTATTCAGGCTTACCACATATTATGTCATTTTTGTCAATGAGTTGCATATATACAGATGGATAATGCAAAGTGCAGATTTTTTTTCATTATTAAAGTATATGGTGAAACACAATTTCTTTCAAAATTCCTGCATCTACTGCAAATTTTCTTTCCAAATTTTATCTGGTATATAAAAATAATTGAAGGCAAAAGGGTGAATTACAGAAGAATACCATGAAAATGATAGACACATTTATTTGTTATACTATTCTTCCCATTTCCTTTCACTGTGCATTTATTCCTTTACTATGTAAAGTATGGATATTTTTTGCAAAATCTTTGTGGTCATGTCTGTTCATCTGAAATCAAGCATGGAGGGAGCATTTATTGGTCACAAGATGATGGCATGGTGTATTAAAAAGAAACTGAAATAATGTAAACAAATATATTAGAAGTGATTCATGTGTTTTAAAATCTATTTCATACTTTTAGTAAATTATGAAACTTGGACTTTAATTTTGTTTTATATACAGCAGTTTTATTGTGTTCTCAGATGATATCTGATAATATGTGATCAATTATTTTCAGATTTAATTTTTTTTTAAAAATTGTACCTTATTTAATTTCATTATATTATTTAGTTGTACTACTCAGTTTAAGTTAGTAACATTTTGATATACTAGTATAAATTTGGAAGGGGTTGATAATGATGGAAAAGATGCCTTTCCAGATAAATTAATTTGCTCTCCATAATCTTGGGGCTGCCAGTTCAGTTTTCTCATCAGAAGGTGATTGGTAGCATGACCTTGTTAGAGTTGGTCATGTGGCCTTAGTCTCATGTAGATGCAAGTTTCAAATTTTGACTTGTATTTTTTTCAGGGTCCTCCAGGGACATTAAAGATTGAAGATGGTTTACAACTACACAAAACCTCGTGGCCCCATTGCGGCAATGTACAGTAGCCCCGGCCCTTGCTATGCTCTTCCTGGTTTAGTGGGTCAGAAAACACATGACCCTCGCAGTGTACATGTAAAGCAACCAGCATTCCCATTCGGTATTCGTCATGGAAAATTTGCAGATGACTGCAGCCCAGGGCCCCAATATTTACCTGACTCTAAAATTTTTAGGGATGGTAAAGATGGTACCCCCCATTACTCCTTATATTCCCGCCCAAAGGATGGTACTCAATTCAAGACCCCTGGTCCAGGTTCCTACAGCCCCGAGCATTCTGGACCCACTGCACAGTTTAGACATCCACAATACAGCTTTGGCGTCCGGCACCGAAACAGGAGAACTGACAACACACCAGGTAGGTTTAAAACACTGCAGTGATGGAAGAATCATCATTTCTAAATGCAGCATATTTTTGTGTGTATAACACACCCTTCTGCAAAAACCACATCTGCTGTCCCATTTAGGAATGCATTTAGAAGATCAGGGTTTATGCTGTTGATTCTGCTTTGGATTTCAGACAAACAGCATAGACTCATATCTGCTGGTACATCATGCAGTGGCAGATATTGGTCAATGCTATTTACAGTGGGTGTGCCATACATGAACAAGGTTGTTGTTTATAAAGATATTAATTACCTTAGTACAGTATAAAAAGTTTATGCTCAGAAATCCACATAACCAATGCAGAATCTGTTGCTTACCAAGAGTACAGATTTACAAAACTCAATTGTACTTTGAGAATTGTTTTTACACCATCATCAATAATAATTCAGAAACAGTGAAATTTGCAACAGAAGTGAAAAACTTTGCTGTACAATGGCAAAATTCACATTGTACATCATGCACAAGTCTAGTCATGTTTCAGTATATGCCCAGATTCTTGGCATTTATCCAACTAGATTGTGAATATTGAAGGATTGGCAATAGTTGATGTACAAGGTCATTACAGCTACCAAAAGATCTTAATCTTATAATTACTATAGGTTTTCACAAGAGCTTTGCAAATTAGCCACTTCTGATTTTAATAGTATGAACCCTTAATTATGATTCTTTTTTATTTTTTTAATTTTTTTATAGAGAAAATTGACAAAAGATTGTATATGTTGGTATTGGTAGTACAGTACTCCCTCATTATAACACTGTCCATGGGAGCCATATATTATACCTCCTTATAGAGACACCACCTTATAATAAAGTACATGATGCACTTTTGTGACTTAATGAAATGGGTTCCATAACCATGCCTTATAACAGGAACCATGTTATAATGAACAGCTTTATAGTGAGGGAATGCTGTATCTGCTGCCTTTTTTCAATGTTATACTTTAAAAATTTTTACAATTCATATTCATATTTTGTTATGATAGTTCACCATTGTTAATGAATATTAAGTGAGAAGTATTAATACAGCTATCACTGCATCATTATTTGAGTTATATTTAACACAGCTACTCTAACTCATATATCATGTTTAGTTTTGTATGTTACTTCATTTCTCATTGTATTTCTTACTAATGAATGTAGCATTAGGACCGACCATTTAATTTACATTGGGGGGGGGGGGGGGGCTTTTATTTTAATAAACAATATTTCTGTCCCTCAAATAGGTTGAAAAAATATTCTTTGTGCTAATTTATAGAAAAAAAGACTATTGTATCCATTATATTAGTTGGAGAATACAATTTAGCATGAGGTAAAAGATTAAAATATATCCTGGCTCAAAAGAAAATCTCAGGCCCCCCCAAAAAGTAAATGGTCAGCCCCTTAAACACTTTCAGTGTTACTGTATGCATTTCTCATAAGTATTGGGCTTGGATAGTGTGCATGTGTTCAATTGTTTCAGCACTTTGATTGTACTGATTGTTCTTGAAATACATAAAAATTAAAAATAGATTTGGAAAAATACCCAAGAAAATGCTTGTTTTCTATATTTACTGCTGATAATTGATGGGTAAGAAAACTTTTGCTGCATGTCATCATCAATAAGCTGACTGCATTTTCAAAAGCTGAGTGCTAATATACTACACAAAGTCCTTCACAGTTTTTAAGATGAGCATATTTTGTCCAAAGTGTACTTAATGCATTACCATATATACTCACTTATAAGTCCAGTGCAATTGTAAACAACATAAACCCTGATCTGCCATCGCATAATTAGAATGGTAGAACAGGGTCTTTGTTGTTTGTTCTATTGACTACTCATAAAAAACTGCATAGACCCAAATCTACTGGTGCATTATGCAATGAAAGATCTAGGTCTGTGCAGTTTGCAGTTGGACTTAACTTTAAAGTGAGTACATATGGTATATATTGTGTCTGAAACAAGCTAAACTTTTACCTACAAAGCCCCACTGTTGTTGTAGAAGGAAGATAAGTTACATATTATGTTTTCATGCCATTTTGTTTTGGGGCAAGGTTCTAAATATTGTAGACTGTACAATAGTCATATTTTACATTAATAACTGTGTGATGTGATTAGTCACTAATGCTGTATATATATGCTGGAATATGTAACCACTGGTGCTTTCTGCCACTGGGTGTTTTTTTTTTTTTTTTCTTTCTTTAGTGGAAAGAATGCGACAAGATTTTGACAAACTTTGTTCCCAGAGTAAACCCTGTTACATTGTTAAATCTGAAACTTCACCTTTACTTCCTGTAGAAAGTTGTAGTCAAATTTATCAGATTTTGTTTATTTATAATAGGATGCGGTCAGTAGCAGGATCCATTTGTTTGCATACATAAGTAAATGTGGTTTTGTTTTTAAAAAATGAAAAGCATCAGGCTAGCACTTATGATTATGATTGACAATGAAAATTTTATCGAAAGCCAGGATAGAAAAATAACTTGTATTTTAAATTTAGCAAACAAGGAAACAAAACTTGTCTTGTAGTCAGGAAATAGCTAATTTAGTGTGGTGGACTTGTACAAATGAGTTTTCTTTCTTCAGAAACATGATACTAATAATCCTGTGGCTGATAGAGATGATACTATAACTCAAGAATGGAATGTGAATCATTTAATATAAAAACAATGTATATACTACATTTGCATGAAAAATTATATATTGTAAAAATAGTGCAAGCTAAAAAGAACATACTGGAGCACACTGCAGTGAAATTGTTTTCAGAATTTAACTGGCAGTTGAAAATAGTGCAACTTTGTCATCAGTGCATATTTGCATTTATTTTTGTCTTGTTATTTTTTTGATTTACAGTTTGTGGCTAATGCTGAAAATGACAATGCTGTAAGAGGCAACAAATATCAATGTAATTGTACGGTTTTTAATTTTTGCATGCTGTTTCACAGATCCATTTTGTATTTTTTATATTGTGTGTTCTTGGCATCACAAAAAAAATGTCATGATATCTAAGAATACAAAAATTGAATGTGTAGGTACAAAGTAATTTTACTGCTTTGCACCCATTGCTTAAAAATTGGTGATTTTGTCATGTGATCAATAACAGCCTCCAGATGTCATCATTTCATTGTTGAATAATAATAATAATAATAATAATAATTATAATGTCTTTATTTAGAGAAGATAACTCAATTAGTTACAGGAAGTAATCTACCTTGAGGCCTTCTGTTATGTACAATATATATAGTATATACAGCACAATGTGACAACAATTTGACTTAACAGTAAAGAATTGAGTTATTCTGAAAATCAAACAAAGTTTAAAGTTATAATACACAAGCATCAGTGAGCACATAAAAACAATTAAAATATACTAAAATAGATTCCAACTTTAGCTTGCAAAGGCTCTCAAATGATTACATTATTTTTCAAGATACTGCATACATTTTAAGACTTATGTAATGTTATCTATACATGATCACCTTATCCAGCCACAGACTAAACTACACTTTTAGGACAGTTTCTTACTGGTAGGGTTATATACCACTGTGTGGATACTTCATGGTAGGGATGATACCATCATTCCAGAAATAGGTCACTGTTACCTATATTTTTTGTTTGGGATCATTGTCTTGTATATGTCAGTTTATTGATCATGGTGAATAGTAATCATGTAAATTTCCAATTAGAGATTGCTTTGTTTATATTACGTCATTTACCTGCTTCTGCTATTTGACAAAATCTCAATACAAAATGTATTGTTAATTATACCCCAAAAAGTTAAAAAGTAATTGACTTTCAAGCAAGAATTTCTTTAGAAATCATAACAACTTGGTCTTCATCAAATGCCACTGGCTGGCATCGGAGAACATGCAAGCAATACTGTCTTCTGACAGCTTTTCTTGTCCCCTGCATTTTCAAAGAAAAATGGGGCAAGTAGTATCCACATTTCTATCCATCCACCTGCCTGCTACACTTTTGTTTCCACTCTATAACTCCATTTGAGATTAAGGAATGAAACTTATATAGTGTGCTCATACTTCATCGTTAGAAGGTGTGTCATGTACCACATTGATGGCCATATCTTTAAAGTTGAGTTCATGGTTCAATATTTTCGGGTTTCCATCATCCTTTCCCTTTCACTATATAACTTTAAAGCTGTTTTAGAATAAGGAACAAAACTTGATATACATATACACCATCACTAGAAGGTTTCTTGCATACCACTCTGGGTATGCTATCTTCAAAGTCAAGGTCATGGCTCAATATTTTACATTTTCCATCACACCTTTCCTTCAGCTCAATAACTTGAAAGCCATCTGAGATTATAGGATGAAATGAAACTTGGTATACTTGTTCATCATCAAATTAGAAGGTGTGTTGCATGCCATATTGGGGGTGCTATCTTCAAGGTCAAGGTCATGACTCAATATTTTCAGTTTTCCATCACCTATTCCCATTTGCTATATAACTTTAAAGCCATTTGAGATGAAGGGTTGAAACTTGATATACTTGTACATCATCACTAGTGTTGTGTCACATAACACTTTGGCAGTCCTCATCTTCTAGATCAGGGTCACAGCTCAATATTTACGTTTTCCATCACACTTTTCCTTCCACTCCATAACTTTAAAGCCATTTGAGTTTTAGGAATGAAACTTGGTATCATCACTTGAAGGTGTGTTGCATATCACATTGGTGGTCCTATCAAAAGTTAAGGTCATGGCTCAGTATTGTATGTCTTCACAATTTTCCCTCTTTTATGTCACTTTTGAAATTAAGGGATAAAACTAGATTTATTTGTGCATCATCTTGAGTAGGTGTGTCACATACCACATTGGGGTTGCTATCTTGAAGGTCAAGGTTATGGCTCAGTATTATAAATTTCCTGTCTTACTTTCCCTTCTACTCAATAATTTTATAGGCATTTGATATCGAGGGATGATGACCTCACGATGCTTGGCAGTGGTAAAAAATTCATTGAATTTGCTTGTTAGGTCTCCAATTAGTAAGATATAATTAGCCAAAATTGAAATTTCATTTTTGAACAAAATTGCTAAATTTTACGTCTGTGAAAAATATTCACTTTACGGCAGTTTCACAAAATGATTGTGTAGTTTGAGTATCAAATAATTGGGATGCAGCACTGAATAAAATCAAAAGTAACATGCATGTAAAGAAAAGAGGGATTACACATTCAGCATGATCAGTTTCCTGAACATGAAAGTGGAATGGGGATAATCAATGGTGTCCAAATATAAATTACAAAGTTTTGTTCATGTTTCAAATAATATTTGGTAACCATTTCTTTGCCTCAAATTTCTACTCAACTGTTTAAAAAAAGTGTGAATTCACTAATGTTTTTAAATATGCCTCATAATGTTATGCTGTAAATATTAATTTTCACATTATTTGTAACATTTCAGTGCTTTGGTATCTGATGTTTTGTAAATAAAAGAAAATGTGATATTCATTTGTATAGCAACATTTTGAAGTCATGCCACAAGTCATCATTGTCACTGTAATAATTTCATCAAAATGATCCAGAAATAAATATATGCTGTAAATCCAATGAATGTTATTAATTTAAACAAAATATTTAGCCAATCAAAACTGTTTTGGATTTGGTATTATAGACCTTGGTCATGTAAATTTCAAAATACTTCCCAAAGTTGTATCTGTATTTGGTACAAACCATGTTTGGGTATTGACTGCACATTTTTTAAAACTTGTATAACCCAAAACTGAATTTTTAAATTGTTTTGTTGTCTAATCAGAAATTATGAGAGAGGTAACATTTCCAGATTAAATTTATGTAGGATCGCTATGGAAAAAGTGCATACAAAAAATAGAAACATAAAAATACACTTCTATTCTCCTACATGACAATGTGGACATTAAGTGGCACAGTTATATATTCTTCTAGTTATTTGGACACCTTTGGTTTCTATGGTTGTCTATCTTCAGCTGCCAATTCCTACAGTTTGCCATTCATGATCGGCAAAACTGTGCAAAGCAGTAAGTGGCAGGCACCATGCTACTCACTGATTGGACGATCTAAAGTGGGTAGCTTCCATGAGGATATGGCCAAGGTAAGATCCTTCACCCCATTGGAAACCATCATAAAGTGAGGCACCTGGCCCAATCAGACATAAACAGTATAGACTTAGATTTAACAGCTGACTGGTACACCTGAGTCTATGCTGTTCATAAAACAATATGGATCCAGTCTGTTTAAATGTTTGATGCTGGTAGATCAAGATCTGTGTTGATCCTTTTCATCTACAAAATCCATCTTTAAGTGTGGTCATTTGCATACATAATTGACAGTATGTATGCAGATGAAACACTTGACACATTCCATCATCATTCGGAATGTCACAGGTTTGCAAATTAGTTTTTTCACTAGTTTGTAAATTTGCAAAGAAACTGGATGTAGGGTTCAAAATGTAAACTTACTCTTAAATAATGACTTGCTGACATTTGTGTTACCTGCTTACTGCAGCTTTCATCAACAGATTACTCTGTCAACATTCTTTTTCTTGTGTCCATCTTCTCTTTTCATCACTTTTGACTACAATATATGTAAAAATTATCACTTGTGTAACTTTTTACTTCAACCGAAAGCATTGTTTTTCAAATGTAACTCCTTTTTCAACTTTTCACTCATTTTCATCAGCTTTACTGTACAATATCACACAATACCTGATACTACCTCACTATAATGTTGTTAATGGGAGCCATAATAGTGGACTGCCTTATAAGTGAGATTACCTTATATTGAGGTATTGTATACATCAGGGGTCCCCAACCTTTTTGTGCCTATGGTCACATTTGTGAGTTTATGATTAACTTAACCCATTTTTTTAAATTTGTTATTATTCATTATAACCTCTTCTGCGGGCACACAAAAAACCTTGGCGGGGGCCATGGCGCCCACGGGCACTGTGTTTGGGACTACTGGTATACATAGTATTACTATTAAATAATGAAATAGGATCCATGACCATACCCGCCTTATTAAATGAGCTGCATTATACTGAGGTGCCTTATAGCAAGGGAGTACCAAATTAATTTTGTAAAACGTTCAAATAATATAGAATCAGATTTGCTGTTGTATAAATGACTGACAGATCAGGGTCTACATTGTTTTCAGGAAATACTGTTGGTATATACTGTAAAAGAAAAGTAGACTCAGACATATTGGTACATGATACAATGGCAGATTTGGGTCAGTACTATTTGAAGTTGTGCGCATGTTGAACCAAGCTTCCTCATTTAAGTACATGTACCCTTACTACATATCACTCAGGAGTCCACCTTACTCCATCTACATGTACATAATCAAAAGCTGCAGGTATGCAGGTGACAAGAGTGTTCAAGGAAAACCCATTTATAAAGATTATGGGTTATTTTAGCTTCTTTAAAGCAATGTCCAGTTGGATACTTGCAATTTGCCTTGTTGAAAATGATTCTCTTCTCTAATTTTTTAGACTGGCAAATAGATTTCTTTGCAAATTTACAAATGTAAACAGGGTTAATCTCAATTTTAACCCTGCCCACAATTTCCCCATGAAACATAAAAGTAACAGACTTCTTAATCTCTTCTTTTTGAATTTTTCTCTTCTTAGCCCCTAATAGCTATACACTCCCAAATATGGTTGGCAAAACAACTCAAAGTAATAAGCGACAAGCGCCATGCTATACTCTGACAGGGAGGTCAAAAGTTGGTAGTTTCCATGAGGACTTGTCCAAGGTAATTAAACTTGAAAATGAATCATTTGTTATGCCTCGATACAATTATATTGTGTACATTTGCACACCCACCCACCCATATGTATGTATGTATATATATATATATATATATATATATATATATATATATATATATATATATATATATATATATATATATATATATATATATATATATATATATATATATATACATACAGTCAGACTTTGATTATTTAGACTCCCTAGGAGACTTGAAATTTATCCAGATAAATGATTATACAGCAGGGTCTATTCTGGAACTAAACATAATATAGGGGAGATTAAATGAGGTAAACAAAGGCAGAGTTGCATCCAAAATTACTTTAAAAAATTGCACAATCAATTAAGTATCCACTGTGCTACATATTTAATATCTCCGTACAAACTTCAGTGTTTCCAGATCACTGGAATTAGCAAACATAGTGCCTGTGCATAAGAAAGGTTCCAAAACTGCTGTCTCAAACTATTGGATATCTTTACTTTGTACTTTATCTACAGTTTTTGAGAAGTGTGTAGATAAGTATTTACATAAATATATTGTGCAACATGATATAAGTTCTCATAATAAGTCAGGTTTTTCACTTGGTGATTCAACAACGCATCAGTTGACAGACATTTAAAATAAAATTTCTTTTGCAGTAGACCAAGGCAAGGAGATAAGGATCATCATCTTTGATATTAATAAGGCTTTTGACTGAATTTGGCCTCAAGGGTTGCTATAAAAAAAATACCAAGTATTGGTTCAGAGAAGTTTGTTATCATAGTTTGAAAGTTACCTGTCATCAAGAAAATAATGAGGTATTATCAGTTCTAAATCCTCAGATCTCTGATGCATCAGTGCAGGTGTTCCCCAGGGATTCATTTTGGGGCCATTATTATTTTTAACCTTCATCAGTGATATTGTAGACAATAAAGAACCACTGATTACACTCTTTGCTGATGATACAACATTGTATATGTTAGTTGATAATCCAATTTTAGCTGGTGACATTTTAAACTTGGATATTGAAGAGATACATGAATGGTCCAGGTGTTGGTTGGTTACATTAATCCAGATAAGACTGAATCAAAGCTAATATCCTGAAAATGGAACCATAACTACTATCCTATTTAATACATGGCCAAAACAAACATACAAGGGGTTACACACCACACACATTTGGGCAGTATCTTAGCCAGAGATGACAACATGCACATGCATATTAAATATATTTCTGATAAAGCCTGTGAGAAATATAACTGTTTAAAAACTTTTAAATTCAGACAGAATTGATTGTCTTTGGAAAAAATACACAAATCTTATATCTTACCAGTTTTTGATTATGCTGACCACATTTGGGAAAATTGTACAATGCAGGAGAAAAGGAGAAAGAACTCCTAGAAAAAATAAATATGGAGGCATTGAGAAAAAAAACAATGAATTAAATAAATTGTGCAGTGATTTGACCTCTAGGTATAGACCATGAAATCTACTCCATTCAATTAGCCAACATCATTCAGCATCCAGTGGGTAGAACAACATTATTCAATAATTCGTTTCTACCCTCTATAATTCAGACATGGAACTTATTACCTGTAGAAGTAAGAAATAGTCCTTCATTACACAATTTCAATACCTACCTGAATCAAGAAAAAGAAATAACTCCTTGCAACTATTATGTTGGTGATCAATGTCATAGGTCATGCATGCTAGGCTTAATGAACAATTATATTTGAATCATGTATCTACTAGTAAGTATTGTTCTTGTGGTAAAATAGAGACAGCAAGGCACTTTCTTTTAGACTGTCCAAAGCATTCTGATTGAATAGATTACATCTTATACACACTCCTGTTTGCTCTCACAATTGAAACTTTATTATTTGGCAACCCCATATATTCTACAGAACATAACATGCAAATATTTTTCTCAGTGCAAAATTTAATTAGGATGACTAAAAGATTTAAGTAGTCCTTAAAAATTACAACCTTTTGCATCATCTTTGGTTTTAGTTCTACTGGTCACAGTTATGGGATGGCCTGATGTCCATTGTCTGTAGTCAGTCTGTCTGTTAGCACAAGTTTGTTATCACTTCTCCTCCTAAACTATATGGAGGATTGTTATAAACTTTACACATATCCATCCCAAGGCCTAGTTGGTCTTAAATGAAAATGGTGCCACTTGGACATCCAATATGGCCACTACAGTGGCCATCTTGAACATATTGTTATTGCTACTCCTCCTGAATGGACAGTCATATCAATATGGTGTTTTAAGTGAAAGTCTTCTTATGATGTCTGGTTGGTCCTAAATGAAACTGGTACCAATCTGACATCCAGTATAGCCACTATGGCAACCATCTTGAAAATCTTGTTATTGCTACTCCTCTTGATCGGAAAGTCATGTTGCATTTATTCCATATATACTTTTTTTCTTTATGACCACTTGTATAAGCATCTGAATTTATGTTCTTATATTTTTTGTTACTGTTGGAGAGACAGCACTCTAATAAGCTAATGTTTTCAACTGAATCCCACAAATCCTTTGTGGGTATATACTAAAATTATATCTAGCACCTTCAAATTTTCAAAGATGACAGTAAATTCAGCCAATTTGCCAAATTGTATTCATCATGTCCATCAACATGTCTGTCTGTCTAGATCTATGTCATAAAGTATGGGTTCTGAAAAAGCTTCAGGCTGCCCAACATGATAATTTGAAGTGAAACTTAGCTTTTATGGAGATAACTACAATATTATTTGCTAATAATTTATGCAAAATATAATTAATTGTAATCCAATTTGATGAGTGTGATTGCATAATTTTAATTGTTGTTACATATGTTATAAATGTTTCTTCCAATTTTAGACCACCTTTTTCCCATTTTATATTTGTGCAAGGTATATTTGTTACATTTTCACAAGAGTGCAAAAACATATGGAAGTACCTTCTGTATTAAAAACAAAATAAACAAATGTACAGAATCAAAACATGTTAAAGTAGATCAAACAATATGGTGCTATCGGATCTAAGATAATCTCAGTTGTAATCAGTTCCTAAAATGTTTTCCTGCGATATTATTAGTATACATATATTTTTATAGGTCTTCTGAGGATTAAAGTCAGTCTCTCTGATGAATGTTGACACTTGGAAGGAAATTTGAAATGTTTATTACTCAGTCCTTGAAACCAGTCTATGTCATCTGACCATTTACATATACATGAAAGTACCATTTTTAATCATTGAAAGGTCAGGGTCATGAGATATGTTGCAGTCAAGTTAAGAAATTTTTGTAATTTATAAGAGCACATACAATTCTTGCCATTCTTAAAAAAGTAAAAAGAAATTCGTGCAATTCTTTGTTTGAATGTATTTTTATGTCTTTTTCCAATTCTGTATCTGACTGGCTGTTGGTTTCTTTTCTGTACAGACACCAGGTCCTGGAACCTACAACACCACAGATCCCGGTGTATTCAAGGACAAGTCACCTCACTACAGTATGACAAGCAGGAATGTGATGCCGGGTGACAACACCAAGAAACCTGGACCTGGAGCTCACTCCCCAGAAAATGTATGATTATATGCCAAGTTTATAAGTTTTCATACCTTGGTCGTCACATGCATAAACTTACACATAGTTCTAATTTGAGTATTGTACTTCAAACAGGTTTTATTTTGATTACCAATTTGAATTGATTTTGTGGTTACTGTGAACCATGACTTTAAAGACCCCAATAGAAGTCTCTGCCGTATAAATGTCATTCACAGTAAACAGGGAAAAGTAAATAGTAGCCAATGTTGGAACTGAGGAATTGACTTCTTTTAAATTTTCAAATTTTAATATTCAAGCATTAGATTTATTTGTTTTCATTGGTTTTAATGGCACTTTTAATAAGTTATTGGCTATATCATGCTGAGAAGATGGCAGCTAAGTGCCTTTCTTAAGGACACACCCAGGCAGCCAACCTGGGTTGGCCTGTCAGATATTGAACTCGCAACCATTAGATTATTAGTATGATGCTCTACCAACTGAACTAGCATGTCTCCCCACATACAATTTAAACAGATTTGAATGATTGACTTTAATATAAAATGTTACTTTTAGCTCATCTGGCTGAAGACCAAAAGTGTCGATGGTATAATAGAGTATTCAACTGTCATACATTTCCTTAATAAATGCAGTATATATTGTGTGGTATGCATCAAGTGTCTGTCAGCAATTGCTTCCTAACAACCAAGGCTTAGTGCTATATTTATTCAATGATAAGCCTGTACATGTATTTAGTGGTAATCCCACCCGCCACCATTTTTACAAAATTTTGAATTTTTTTTATAAGGATATTTTTGTCTGATAAAAACCCACCCTCTACTTTTTGACAAATTTATTTGGCTGGCTCCCTGGTTATATTATGGGAGAAATACTGTAATCACTCTAGGCCATTAATTTCACCAACATAAGTCTTAAAATTAGGTCTAACCTCAAGATATTTGATTGGTAAGTTTCAAAGTCAGTCTTAAATTTCAGTCAGTCAGATCCTAGGATTCTACACTTAAGTTTAATCCTAGGCTTAAGTTATGTTGGTGAAATTCAAGTCTGAACGGATTTTCATGAATATCAGTATTGAAAAAATTGTGTGCAAATCACTGAACATTTAAGATTTATACAGCATCTGTCTTAGCACTTTAGCACCTTGAGTGCAGAATTTTTACAAATAATTTGATGAAACTTGGTGTGTAAGTTTGCTTTAGCTAGATATCATACTGAATGATTTTAATAAAAAGCAGAATCTGCATATACTGTGGAGATGATCTAGCATCTATGGATAGCTGAACTTGTTACTCACAATAAACTTGAACTTTAACTGTATATTAAAAAATATTTCATATGAAATCTTGCGATTTGACTGAAATTATCAGATTCCTATGTACCCCCTGATCTTTAGCTTTTTCGTGGACAGATATAAATTATACTTAGTTTCATACCTGTGAAACTAGAAATATCCAGCCACTTCAAAACAATTAGTTAATCATGCTATTGTAAAACAATCATTTGCCTTGTAATCACAAACAATGATATTGAAATACTTTATATACCATTTGTACTCACTTATAAGTCTAGTCCAACTGTAAACAATATAGACCCTGATCTGCTGTGACAGTCACATAAAACGCTGGCAGACCAGGGTCTGTGTTCTACTGATTTCTCCAAACAAACTGCATAGAGATCCAGATCTGTCAGTGCATTATGCAATGGCAGATTTGAGTCTGTGCAGTTTGCAGTTGGACTTGACTTATAAGCAAGTATTGACAGTATACTTTTAGTTAATTACATTATTACTCTATGTGCAAAGATTTGTCAGGTAAGTGATATAAACTGTACTTAAACCCTGTATTTCAATCTTGTTATTTATTATAAATTGTATAAATATTATTTTCATTTCTACAGTGTTATTTTCTTGTTGTTAAAGGTGGCATGATCAAACATTTAATTTATTAAATTGTTTTCTTAACGGCTGAATTGTTGTTATATTGAATGAAATGGATTTTTAAGTTGGTCACAATTTTCTATGAGTCAGGCCCTATACAAGGTTAAGATTAATATAATGTTTCAAGGCATTGTTGGAAATGTTTTACAGAGAGTATGTTTGCAACATATTGACCTACCAGTATTTACTTCCAGGTTCGGATTAACAAGAGAGCACCTCCGCAATTTAGTTTTGGAATTCGCCATTCTCAGTACACTGCTCCTCTAATTATCGATGTACAGGATTGATTGCTACAAATTCCCAGTACCATGAGACGTATGTCGACACATATTCTGGTTGTGTCACCATTTTTCCCCTTGCTTCCAATAACCTGTCAAAAGCACCGCTTGTTGTTCTGTCCTTGAATGACTGCATCACTGCAAGCCTTGTATACTATTTATGTACACACAGTGTGATTATTTCCACTTTTATAATATTTACAGGTGACGTTTAACAAGCGAAAGGCTCCAGCACATAGCTTTGGAATTCGCCACTCGCAATACACTGCTCCATTAATTATTGATGTAAAGGATTAACCATATTGTGCTACAACTAAAGAATACAAATTGCCATGATACGTATGTTGACACATTGTTTGTGTGTGTGTCACCTGTCTTTTTGAGGTGCTTTTTTGTAGTTTTTCTGGTTTTCCATCGAAGGCTAGTTGTTGGGTTTGCCTTTGAAATGACTTACGTTCTTCACTTGATATGTTGGGGGTTCAACACAAAACTGCTGTAACTCATATTTTTATTTAAAACTGTTTTATTTCATTATTTTAGTTCAAGATGACTTTTTACATATTGTATCCAATTTTTAGATCCTTATTCTTATTATTTCAAAAGATATGACAATAACATATTTATTTTATCTCATGGTAATTTCTGCAACACTGTTGTAACTTAAGATACTGCAGTTTTAAAGTAAACTTGCTATTGGCTTTTTGTGTCATAGGACTTATGCAAAACAACTGTAACTTGAATTACAGTAGGTTTGAAGTAAAAACTCTGTGATAATCAAGAATCTTTGAATACTTGCAAAAAACTATTGTAACTTATGTAAAATATTTTTTTTTATAAAGTTTGACATAAAACATGAGAACTAAGTTAAAAAGATAGTAGGTTTTAATATGAAATGAATGAAGCTGATGGATGCAATAGTCCAAAAGTTAAGAAAAATGGTTACCAGAATGAAATTCATGTTTCACTGATGCGGTACAATTTAACAAGTTCTAACTAAAAGTATCAGAATGAAATTGATCATTGGCCCAGGTGAGATTGATTATTGGCTCAGATGAGATTTATCACTGCACCAGATGAGATTGATCATTGGCTCGGATGAGATTGATAATTGGCTGAGATGAGATTGATCATTGGCCCAGATGAGATTGATCATTGGCCCAGCTGAGATTGATCATTGGCTCAGATGAGATTTATCATTGGCCCAGATGAGATTGATAATTGGCTCAGATGAGATTAATCTTTGGCCCAGATGAGATTGATCATTGGTCCACATTTTACTTTAAAAGGATTGTAAGATAAACAAGTACAGAATTATCTATCCAGATATTATTTTCTTAAATTTCTTCTCATCAATACTGGCAGGAAGTCTCACATATTTTGTTAGATTACTAGCCTAAAAATCATAAGCAAGTGGAAAGAAAAATATCTTTTCAGATGCCCATCAGGTATTTTTCTCTGATAGTTGAAAATGAGGCCCAGGTACATGCTAACATTGGGACTTTTGCATGACTTAGAAATATTTCTTAATTGGAACAGGGACCAATTATAGGTCCCTGGGAAGTGGGACCCCTAAAAAATAATTTTCCATACATTTTTTAAACATTTCATAATTGATCAATTGGTTATCTGGTTGATAAAGTAGACAGATTGGATTTGGGATCTTTCAGCCTAATGTAACTTAATTATAAGGAAATGCAAGGAATTATTCCCATTCAAATTAATGCTAGCTACAGTTCTTGCAAAAGAGAATATATTACAGTTTGACAAAGCAGTTATAAAGCTAATGATTTGGATGGCACAGCAAGCGTTATCCACTGAGACTTCCAAAGAATATTAAAAGGTCCTTGTAAAATTTACCCAAAGATTTTAGGCTGCAGACCATCTCATCATTTGTTACTTCTGTAACTTAAATCCTCATAAATTTGTTTACACTGGTTGGACAGCTGAAAGGAAAAGAGTATGTAGGTGGGCATGAGAGTTAAATAATGAGGGATAGGAAAATGGATACACTTGTTAAGGTTACTGACATATGATTATACCCCCTTTTTATATTACAAAGCTCTCAAATGTTGAACTTACAAAAATATATAAATCATGTTTATTTGTCTTCTGTCCATTTAAAATGAGATCAAAATTAAGTAGAGGAGTACCTGTAAATGTGATCCTGTTGTAAAAATGGTTGCTGATGAGCTGGATAAACGTGAAGGAGGCCAGAAATATTGCATATGTAGATGGGAGAACAGAGTGCAGAGAGTACTTACATATTGTAAGTGGAACTCATCATAAATATGTTGAGGACTGTAACAAATTAATGAACGTAGGAACTCATCATAAATATGTTGAGGACTGTAACAAGTTAATGCATGTAGGAACTCATCATAAATATGTTGAGGACTGTAACAAGTTAATGCACATAGGAACTCATCATAAATATATTGAGGACTGTAACAAGTTAATGAACATAGGAACTCATCATAAATATGTTGAGGACTGTAACAAGTTAATGCATGTAGGAACTCATCATAAATATGTTGAGGACTGTAACAAGTTAATGCACATAGGAACTCATCATAAATATATTGAGGACTGTAACAAGTTAATGAACGTAGGAACTCATCATAAATATGTTGAGGACTGTAACAAGTTAATGCATGTAGGAACTCATCATAAATATGTTGAGGACTGTAACAAGTTAATGCACATAGGAACTCATCATAAATATGTTGAGGTCTGTAACAAGTTAATGCATGTAGGAACTCATCATAAATATGTTGAGGACCATAGCAAGTTGATCGATCATTTGAAACTGCTTAAACATGAAATATGGGTTGAGAAGAGCTACAATACAGTGAACTGTAGGTCATGGTGATGCACACTCTGGGTGAGAAGAGCTACAATACAGTGAAATGTGAATTTACTTCACAGTCTCCTACTTTGGTACTGATTTATAATGTAGCCTTCTTAGACAAGAATTGTGCAGAATGCTGTCTTGCATGTTCCACCAAGGCAATTCTAAATACCTGGCAAATCAATGGAACCTGAAAAATGAGTCACTGTGACCTCATTTTGCCTGTGATGACAATACTCTCTATGATGAGTACACTCATCAAGTTTCATGACTGTAGATGCAGCAGTGTCAGAAAAACTGAGCTAAATGCATGCAAAAGTTTATCATTGACTTCAATGCCAACAATGACAACACAGATTGAAAAGTGATACCAAATTGCCTTGCCTTCACATGCATGACAAAAATTGCATTCTTGCACCAATCCAAATTAAATGGGTCCAAGAATCAACTTTAAAAGTCAGTTATTTTGTGAGTGATTATATAGAAATTAGGATTCAGTCCATCTACTGTTTTCAATTTGACCTCTTTTGCTTGTCCCTCAGAAAGAAAGAAAATAAACTTCATTGTGACTGGCTGGGACATACTCAATTGTAAATCATTCATTTTTAAAGGCAGTGATTTGGTAAATATTCATTTGTATCATTAGATTTGGAATCAGGCTGTTCATAATGGATTCACAAAATGAAAATGTGGACACATTTCAAAACCACCACCAGTGATTGTGGCTTCTTTTGCATGTTTAAATGATCATAATTTAATTTGTTTGCTTCTGGAATATGATACACAAAATATTCACTAAACTGTAGTTGAAACTAGAAGCAAATCTTTTATTTTAGATATTTAAAACAAATTCAAGAATTTTCATGAACAGTTCCAAGAATGACTTGCTCTCTAAATTCAAATGCAGCGTATTTGACCATAAAGGGAATTTATAAAACTTTAAGGGAAACTCGATTGTTCATTTAACTCAAGAATCCAGAAAATTTAGCAAAAAGAGCTGGAAAACATTTTGTCTGTAAACTGTGTGCATATTTCCCAAAATGTTTCTCAAAAATTGCATTTTCATCATAAATCTATTCACGTCTATAAAAGAAAGTATAGTTTACACACAAAAAAAGTTTTTTGTAATTTGTACCTTCAGTTAGCATTGAATACAAACCACATAATTAGAATGTGGAATATGGGTAAAGAAAACAATTGAAAACAAACCACATAATTAGAACATGGAATATGGGTAAAGAAAACAATTGAATACAAACCACATAATTAGAATGTGAAATATGGGTAAATAATACAAACCACATAATTAGAATGTGGAATATGGGTAAAGAATACAAACCACATAATTAGAATGTCAAATATGGGTCAAGAAAACAATTGAAAACAGTAAAAACAGACATATGTCTAAATCATTTAAAAGCTAAACCACATAATTAGAATGTGGAATATGGGTAAAGAAAACAATTGAAAACAGTAAAAACAGACATATGTCTAAATCATTTAAAAGCTATGTCTGTTCAACACAGTAATATTCTTCAAACATCAGAACTGATTGGGATCATGAAATGATAACTGAGTTATTGGCCCAAGTGTGATATCAAACATTTTCATTAAAAATGACAAGACGAAATAATTAATTATAAATAATATCAATAATATGTAAGACATTATTATGTTATGACTATAGTCTTATACTTAAGAAATACAGCAGGGAAAACAAACCCACTCAGAGAGAAATAATGCTGGAAGTAGATATAATAGTGTCCAATGAAACACTGTTGCCTAATGAAATAAGACAGGCATTTGATGTAATTATATAATTTAAAAATTACTGTCCAGTGAAACACTATCACCTAATGAAACCTGACAGGCATTTGATGTAATTATATAATGTCCAAAGATGATCTCATTTTCAAAGAATAATGTACATAAGATTTTTAGAAAGAATCTTCATGTTAATTAAGGAATAAGTACCATCATGAAACCATGATTGTGTATGTTTAATGATGTTTCTTGTTTCATTTTGTTCTATGGACATAACATTTACCATTTACATGTCAAAATTTGAAATGTTAAAGAGTAAATATGTATACAAAATCCAAAGGAACAGTTTCTCTTAAAATATCCATAATATTCACTGACAGTCATAACACACAAATATATAGGGGAAATTGATCTATATAATTTTAATGGTTCTGCTAATGTGTATTTGCTATTCACAAATAATTCATATCTGCCTTTCATATAGGTAGTGGACAAACAAATGAGGGACCTATTTTATGTGTAAAGGCAGCTGTCAAGAAATCATATTTAAAGATCATTAGGTGTTCTTGGTCTCTCTTCGGTAAAACAAAATCCCAATTTTTTTTCCGAATGCAAGCAAGCTTTGATATCAGAAACTGCAAATTAGTTATACTTCACTATTTTTTCATTGGGAAATCTTAATTTTAATTACAAAAAAGTAAATCCAGTTTATTTGAGAAAAGTTGCTGTCCTCCAGTTAAATAACCTTGCATAAGACTGAGTGTGCAAAATCAAGGTACACAATTTCTGCTAATCTGTTGTAACTAGAGTTACAGTAGTGTTGCAAAAATTACTTTGGGCAAGATGATGCGATTTCTTTATGCAAGCCTATTGTAAGTTAATTTAATACAAATTTGTCTTCAGTTTAAGGAAGATTTAGAAAATTGTCTATATTTCATTAAGGTAAGATTCAATATTTATGTGAATCTTATGGTTAGATTCTTTGTGTGAAGAAAATGGGAAAGTTTATTTGCTTCTCCTGTCAAGTTTGGAAAAACCGAGTTACACCAACCTTGCATTGAACCCTTGATATAGTTATAACTTTTTTACCTATGTATAACATGTAGCCGACTGTGACAGTGTAGATCCAGATCTACAACTGTATACTCTGTGGGTAGATCATGTTCTATACTGTTTTTCTTGCGATTTTAAAATTGGACCATGGTTGGATCTTTCTGCCAATGATCAGAAAAACACCTTAGAAATACTACATCAGCATTCACTGCATATTCATGTACTTTGCTTACCAAATGATGCCATGTACATGTCATACACCATCATTATGATGACTTACCAGTTGTGATGACTTATTTTTGTCCAAAATCTTCCCAAGTTTCTTTCTTCAGACATGAATTTATTAGAGAACTTTGTTTTACTGAACTTGTGAAATTAATTCCTTATAATTCTGTGAAGGTATCATATTGCTTTTTTGACTTGCTTCTATTTTGCCGAGCGTACTCCAATGTGTGACTGAGTTATGAGTCATTTTCCAGCCATTTCCCTCTTTTTATGCTGTATCATTCCATCAAAGTATTTCCGAGGTGGATTTTGGTAGAAACATCATATGGTGTTCTAATTGATGATTTAAAGCAAATAGCCTTGACCTTGACCTGCCAGCAGATTATAATATTACAGAACTAGGTTTACACAGTTTTTGCAATTGGGTAAGAGTTATACACGGTACATAGGATATTTATAAATGGCTTTATACTTGAACATACTGCAAACCACTTACATTTTACAACTGATTATTTTTGTGGATTTTTTTTTTTTTGTACAAGTATTCGAATATCTGAAATAAAGTTTCAATTATAGGATTAAAATTCACAATTTCTAAATGTTGTTCCTATTTATTTCATTGCAATAAACAATTGTAAGGGCTGCCGATTTATATAAGATATCTCTTACAAAATTACTCAAAAATAAAAGTATTGTGAAATATAAATGATTTGCAGTATGGACTACTTTTCTTCCAGGTGGTGTTTAACAAGCATGCGGCTCCTTCCATTAGTTTTGGGATCCGTCATTCTCAATATACTGCTCCTCTAATTATTGATGTACAGGATTAATTGCTACAAATTCCAATCAAACATGAGACGTATGTTAGCACATAATTTGCATTTATCATCAACAAAGTGTGACTGTGGTGTTTCTGATCATCTGTCAAAAGCAAAGCTAGTTTTTGGTCTCATTTTTAAAATTATATTGTTGCAGTCCAAGTATTTTAATATACAAAACATTGTATAATTCTTTTAGATTTTACTTAGACAGATTTAACTGTTACTGATGTTCAGTCAGTTCAGACTTTTTTTTCATTTGCCATATTTGATGTAAAGCTTTCAAATTTCACTTTATTCAGTAATGCCATTGAATATCCTTTTTAAATATACTTGAACTACTGGTAGTTTTTATTATCATTTTTCAAAATAAAATTATTTATACCAAACTTGAAAAGTCCAGTCTACATTTTCTTAGTGATACATATTTCATAAAAATCCACATACATTGAAATTAAGACGAACAGCAAGTTTTAAATTGACAGATTTATCTGTAGTGCAGTAATGCTTGCCTTATTACCCATGTTGAAAGCTTGACATCTTTTCTAAACCCTAACTCAAAATGTAGCATTTTCTTTTCAGTCTCTCTCCATGTAAATCATCCACTTCTTCCTCCAGTGCACATGTAGTCTTGTTGCTATTTTCTAATTTATTGTACATTGGCTCCCTTACTATACCACTATTTGGAAGGGGGGGGGGGTGCATGCATGTGTGTGTTGTACACAAGGTACATTTAATGTCATACCTGTGACTACATCTATCTCAAAATCTGGATTGTGACTATTTGTGTGTTATATGAGGTACTGCATTATACTGAGATGCTTTATAAAGTACTTATAGTCAATGTACTTCAGGATATACATTTTTATCTTCATCTTCATAGACTTCAGTGGGCACTTACCTGGTAGTATACATTCAGGATATACACATCTTGACAGACCTTAAGGGGCATTTATCTGGTAGTATACATTCAGGATATCCTCATCTTTACAGACCTTAGGGGGCACTTACCTGGTAGTATACATTCAGGATATCCACAAATTACAGGCCTTAAGGGGCACTTACCTGGTAGTATATATTCAGGATATCCTCATCTTTACAGACCTTAAGGGGCATTTATTGGGTAGCATAAATTCAGGATATGCATCTATATCCCCATCTTTACAGACCTTAAGGGGCACTTACCTGGTAGTATACATTCAGAATATCGTCATCTTTACAGACCTTAAGGGGATTTATCTGGTAGTATACATTCACGATATGCATCTATATTCCCATCTTTACAAACCTTAAGGGGCACTTACCTGGTAGTATACATTCAGGATATCCCCATCTTTACAGACCTTAAGGGGCACCTACCTACCTACCTAGTAGTATACATTCATCATAAATACCTATTATCAAAGAATGTCTTGGAAATATAATAAGATGCATGTAATTAAGAAAAAAAGATGTTTTCTAGTGAATTTCAGTAAAAAGATTAACTGGAAAGTAATGTCAATTCTCAAAGTTTTGATGAAGGTGGGTGTGTGTGTGAAATTAATAGAGAATAACTGCACAATATCATGGTTAAATGCTAATGCTATAGTTTTGTACTTCACTGCCTAAAGTTACTGATTTTTAAAAAAAGCTGTTTTAAACTAATTGCTTCTTTAATGTCAAAGTTTATTCAAAAGTAAGATAGCATGTATCAGTAGCTGACAATAATCACTTCTGTTATGAAAAACAACTGAAAGAAACTGATTGGATGCAACAAGCCATATTTTGTTATAACTTGGCAAACAAGAAATTTTTTAAACTGAGTAATATGTGAGCAAATATGATTTTAAAGAATACATCATTTGTAGAAATCGTAAAGAGCCTTGGAAAAAGATTGTCTCTCCTTTTTCCTGTTCTTCATTATGGTTGTCCTGTCATATTGCATGTTACTTGAAAACAAGAAAATCTTCTTTAGTACAAAGAAAAATTGATGCTTGATTTATGATTGTAGTTCAGATGTGATTTTGAGAAGCTTTAGGCTGTGTGAATCAAATATGGTCACATTTATTAGGATGCTACATGTATGTAAACACTACAAAGGTATAAAGGTTTTTAAGGTAATATTTGTCAATCATTTTTCTCCACTTTTGTTGTTGCTTTTTTTTTTAAAATTTGGATCAGAAAATATATTTAAAATGGCCTGCAGAGTTGCATAAAATACTCACTTCACTTCTTTCTTTTTTACTTTTAGCAATTGGACCACTCTCAGTTGGTTTTTCAAATTTGACAAATTTTTTCTTAAAATTGTATCATTTAAATTTCCACTTTCACAAAATTTAATTATGACTCTTTTTACAGGTAAACTTAGTGCAAGTTAGACAGCTAACCTCATGTGGAAAATTCTTCACAGCTAATTTTGCTCCTAACCTTTTTGCACATTTTTTAACTTTGTGCTTTTTATGTTATTTGTAGTAAAACAGTCCTGGTACATTAAAATTTTTCTCTGTATTTCATCAGATTTGTAATCCTACTTATTAACCCTGCTATTTTGTATTTGATTTGTACATTTGTACATCAAATATGTAATTCTGCTTACTAACCCTGCTATATTTGATTTGTACATTTGTACATCAAATATGCAATTCTGCTTACTAACCCTGCTATATTTGATTTGTACATCAAATATGTAATTCTGCTTACTAACCCTGCTGTATTTGATTAGTACATTTGTACATCAAATATGTAATTCTGCTTACTAACCCTGCTATATTTGATTTGTACATTTGTATAGCATATTGACTGTTATAAAAAAAAACATGTTTAATTCAATACACATATACAATGGCTTTATGACAGAATCAGTATATGCTGTGTACATCATTATTTAAATTTCTACATTGTACATAATGATTAAAATGTACACATTTTAAATTTTCTACATTGTATATAATTCTACATAACAATTAAAACGTGGACATTTTAAATTTTCTACATCATACATAATTCTACATAACGATTAAAATGTACACAATTTAAATTGTCTACATTGTGCACATTTTAAATCAAACTGAGCATGTCCTTGTTAAGATTTTTTTCAAATTAAAAATTCTGATTAAAGGAAATATAATTATTATCAAGACTTTTATAAATAAAATTGCAATTTAAGGGATAACTTATAAATATATTGAACATAGCTGTGATATTTTCAGAGTATAGTCTGTGAGATCTGATAAAATATTCTGTGAGATCTAAATAAATTCTGTGAAATCCGAGTAAATTCTGTGAGATCTGAGTAAATTTTGTGAGATTTGATCAAATATTCTGTGCAATCTGAGTAAATTCTGTGAGAAATGACAAAAAATCTCTGTGCACTGATGTGAAGTGCAAACAAACTGATGTGTAATTCACTTTTACTATCTGCTAAGTTGGAGATAGTATTCATATATATGACATATACACATGATAATGACTAAAATGTTTGTTAGGTATGGTCTTTTGATTCTGACTTAGATTTATTTCACCACAAGTCAACAAATTAATAGAATATAATTAAAAAAAGCATCATCAAGAAAAATCTTCAGATAAGAAATTTATTATTAGGTGAGAAATTGAACTAAAGGAGTGAGACTGTAAGATGGTCCAAAATTCTATGGAGATTTTCCTCCCTCTGTGAGATATCAAAGGTATAATTCAAAACGTGAAGTCTTTACTTTTTATATTGATCTTTTAAGATGTTGCTTCAACACAATGTGCTTTTTACAACAGACAATAGATGGAATAACGGTACTTGACTGTGTGCACCTGCTCATTTATTAGTTGCATTGCTATCTCTTCCTGGAACAAATATTTGTTGTACAGTTAAATTTAAAACTTTAAAATTAGAAAAATGCAAATTAATTTCTTTAAAATTTTTAACATCAGATGTGTTAGAGATTGTCAGTAGATTGTTGGCTTACAGTTGACACAGTATGAGAAGCAATCATTAACCAATCTTTTCAACCAAACTAAGGACAAACATTTTGTGTTTATTATAAGAAAGAAAAGCATGAAGGATGGAAGGGATGATGGAAGTAAATTATTAATAAATTTGGTCAATCAATACTGAAACTTGAATCAATCAATCAATCAATCAATCGATCAATCAATGCTGAAAATGTTTTGTTTTTATGGTGTGCGTGTGTGTGTGTGTGTTTGAATTTACCTGTGCTAATGGGTTTTTTTTTCTTTGGCAGGTTTCTCTTCACAAGTGGAGGGCCCCCACATACAGCTTTGGAATTCGGCACAGTGAATACTTGGCCCCCCTCATTGTAGAGGTTCCGGACTGAAATCAAACTTTCCTCATAAAGACACTAATTTCTTAAAGATCGTAAATCATTTACATTTACTACCCTTACTGTATACTTATTTCTTGAATGCCCAAAAATGTGTAGAACTAATCAATGGTTGATACTATTTTTGTTATTTGTATAGGTGATTAAAAGTTTACATTCTCAAATCCGTCCATGTCTGCGCAGTATTATGAGAAATTTCTCTACAGATGTATGTGATATTTTATGCAGTGATTATTATAGCACTGAGAATGAAGGATTTTCTACATTTGAGTAGAATTTTTAAAGATTTAAAAAAAAAAAACCCTTTAAGAGTAAAATATTTATTTTCAAGAGGATTTTTAAATATAGGTCCTTTTCACGAATGCAATTTACAAAATTATTTTGTAAAGTAAGTGTAATGTAGTTTATAAGGTTTGTATATACCCTTTTTTCATAGTAAGCATGTAACATTTGTTAAGTTTTGTCTCATACCTTTCACCAGTATTTGGAGTCACAGCATTATAATACAATGAACAGTGTTTAGCTCTCAGATTATTATGGTAGATTTGATTGTATTTTACACAGTACTATCTATCAAGATTTACATTTTCTTGGCTATAAAATGCCATTGAAGTATGAACTGTAGCAAGTCAATTGTTTCATATAAGGATTGTCATTCATTTTAATTCTATCAAGATTACATGTTTAGTAATACATCATGAAGTTAGGATGTTACAGTTATTGGGCACTGACTTCACCTATGCTATGAAATTGATAAAGAAGGTTCAAAATTGTGACTGAACAAACTTGTTCAATGCAGAAATAATTACAAAAAGATCTGGGTTTTTACAGGGTGTATTGATAGATAAACAATTGTTATCAATTCACAGGGTGTTCACTGTTTGAAAACCTAATTTTCAGCAGTGCTATGTGAAATAACTTGATTTACCTTGATAGATATTACTGTGCCTTTGTGATAGCTGACTGCTCAGTCTTTGATACCAAACCTTACAAGTATTATTGTTAAGATATCTTGGTTGTTTCTATAACTCGAGCAAAATTTGATAATGCTTTGGAAATGCACACTTTTTCATGAGAAGTATTATGCCATTTTTGATCATGACATTATGTGTTAATAGAGTATTTCATATGTTCTCGTAGATTTTATATATTCTGTTACTTAGGTTTTCTTGACAATCTGCTTGTATTTGTCATAATTGCTCAAGCTGTAAATTGCTCTGCAGTAATTGTATCTGAATATTGCTTGCTTTTGGTCTGAAGTCCTAGCTTTTTTCTGTTGATGTGGCTATGTTTTTACCCGGAGTAGAGCACTGCCCATACAAATGCAAATGAATACTTTCTTGTAATGTAACTGATAATTAAACTCCAGTATGTATGTTTAATATTAACTATATTTTTAGATCAGGGCAAAACATAATATAAAGTTAGAATACCTTTTTTCTTGGCAGAGATTTTTCTTTTGGCTGTCTCATGGAAATTACTATTTTTTATGTGGTGGGATAGATTGCATAGCCATTTGTCATCATTGCTAAATACAAGCTATTTTACCATGTCAGTATTTTATGCTAAATGATTTTAAGAGAAATATTTCAGGCCATCAGATTAAATTTTGAATATTAATCAGCTTTAAAATATTCCTCGATTCTTTTAGAGCATAATAAGACCCTCTAGTGTCAAAGTTTTGTATTTTATTGTACATGTAGACTAACAATACATGATGTATAATAAACACTGTGTTGAAATCTACCTTGTTTTGATTTATATTATTACGAAGATTTTTACTGAATTGTGGTCCCTTGCTTTCTGGCCAATAAAGATTAGATTTCAGCCTGTACTGCAAAGTATAGGTGGGAGATAGGTGTCTCTTTTCATGTGATGGTGGTGTTGATGATGCTGTCATTTTTGGAACCAGTGTCAAATTTAAATATTTTTTGCATCTAACTCCATTGCTCTGTTACTATTGCATGTACAGTCATGAAACTTGACAGTTGCATTCATTTTGATGAGTACTATTCAATGCCAGCAAAAGAAGGAGGTCACAATCACCTTATTACAACTTATTGATTAACATAAGTCTTTTATTGTCACTATTTCTCTGGCACTATTGCATGTACATTCATGAAAGTTGATTGCTGTTTTTATCTCATAAATTACTAATCACTTCAAGTAAAAGTAGTCACAGTGACCATGTACATGTCACTGATTTTCTTAAGTTTTTTTTTATCTGCCCAGTATTTAATATGGAGGATATATAGCTATTGCTATGTACATCTGTATGTCTATCTGTAAACATTTTCCTTTCCAGAGCATAACTCTCAAATCATTCAAAGTATGTTAACCAAATTTGGTATACGTATCAAGCAAATCATGTGCATAGAGGTGCCTTTTTTACAGTAAGAATTTTCCCCGTTCAATATTTTTTGTGTTGCCATGGAAACAAAGTGTAGCACAAGTAGTATATATATTCATATTGCTGGACCAGAGAACCCTAGCAGAAGTATTATAAAGATTCAGAGTACTGGACCAAAGGGTACTTTCAGTAGGAATCTTTATATAGGTGAAAGACGGGGGGGGGGGGGGGGGGGGGGGGGGGGGGAGGCATGTGTCAATAACTCAACTTTAGATGACTCTTTTTTCATATAACTTCAATTCATTCACACTGTTGCATGTACAATCATGAAAACTAATGGGTGCATTGATCGTAAATAGTGCTACCCACCAGTAGAAAAAGTTGCAATTATTAGGTTATATTTTACATACATTTCTATGATGCTGTTGCATGTACAGTAATGAAACTTGATTAGTGCATTAGTTTTGAGGAGATAATATTTCTACTTTTCTTGCTGTACTGACTATGTTAGGATTTTAGAGCTGGCATGCATTGGCATTCTGCAGGATTCTTGTTAATAATATATTTAAAGTCCTTATAATTTTGTATCACCCCACTGTATTCTATGGAGGGGGCATTGTAGTGTTACCCATGTAATGTCTGTCAATCACCTCCCATGGAGGAGGGTCTTTCAGTCATTCCCATGTAGGGGGCATTGTCATCTTACCCATGTAATGTCTGTCAGTCATTCCCTATGGTGAGGGTCTTGTAGTGTCATCCATGTAATGTCTGTCAGTTGCTTCCTGTCACATCCCATCATATGCATTCATCATGAATTTCACTTCCATTCAACAGCTTTTGAAGGACTTCATGCATTGAAAGCAAATTTGCTACTGAGGTTAATATGAAAACGATCTAGGTCAAGTTTGTTTTCACTTATTTCCATCACAATTTGACAAAGTTACAACCCCTGTTTGACTTATAAGTTTGACCCCTTCATCACAAATTCCATTTCTGTTCAATAACTTTTGAAGGACTTCATTGATTCAAACTAAATTTAGTAAAAGGTTTTATTGTCCCCAAGCAGTTAAGCAGTTAAACTGATGTGACATTGCAATGGTCAGGCCCATCCATTGATCAGTTTGTTTGTCCTTCTGTCAGTGCACAAGCTTGTGAACACTTTGACATCAACATTTTGTACTTGATTTTAACCAAATATGCAATGAAATTTCATGTCAACAAGAGCTTGGATGAGTATGATGATGAGCACTTTTGACTTGATTTTTCACAAATTATTACCCTTGGTCAATTTATAATAGACATCCCAACAATGGCTTGTGAAAACTGTTGCATTCACACATTTGTTTGATTTTAATAAAATTCACTGTGCAGCTTCATCTGAACAAGAGCTAGGATGAATTGGATGATTACCAGATTTTAATCATTTTTCTACAGAGTTATTGCCCTTGCTTTAACTTGGAATAGGTATCCTACTGCCTTCTGAACACTGTAGCATTTACATCTTAAATTTTATTTCAACCAAATTTGCTCTGAAGCCGGATCAAACTAAGGTCTCAGATGACTTTAATGATGAATAGTTACCTATTTCTTACAGAGATATGACCCTTGACCAACTTATAATAAACATTGGTTTGGCTTGTGAACGCTAGCATTCATGCTTTTGTTTGATTTCAATAAAATTCACTGTGAAACTTATCTTATAGCTTAAGTTATAGCTGAAGATCAGCTTAGAATAGGCATTGTACTGGCTTCTGAACACTAGCATGCACATATTTTATATGTTTTCCATTTGGTGTAGCATATTATGTTATGATGTCTGTCCATCTGTTCATCTGCCTGTTCCCAATTTCATTTCCACACAATAACTTGAGTTCCCCACCATGTACAGTTACCAAACATTGTTGATGGCTTGCACTTGGGATAAGAAAGAAGCTCATCAATTTCTGGGTCAAAGGTCAAGGTAACTGACTGAAAGAAGAAAAAAGGTTTTAATATCAGTAATACCATACCTGTTGCTATTGCATAGTTGGTACTTTTCCTGGTGGAAAATAATCTGACCGTATGACAAAAATTCGTCCTCCCATTAGGGTGAACCAGAAGATTCCTGAACACTGGATTGCCCCTGGGACACCCCACACATGCTGCCCAAGCTCTTTACTGCCCTTCATTCTTTTTACAGTCGCATGGCAGTATTGTCTGCTTTGTTTACATCGATGAAGATTTGCCATCGCTTCATGGCTTAATAAGCGAATTTACTATATCTCTTGTATGCATATTCTTCATAAATGTTTGGATTATACTCCTGATCGAGTTTTTTCTCTGTTAATTTAAGCTCTCTTGAGAGTTATAAGCATTTGTTCCATACACAACGTGTATGACTTTGCTGTTTATTCTTCTTTTTTCCCCTAAACAAGGGCATTAGTGATTCTAATTTGGTTGAGCATTTTTCAGGCTAGGGTAGGTATTTTGTAAAATCTTCCCTATCCTTGCATAATTGCAGTCTACAGACTTGCCTTGATTCATATTATTGTTCATTACAATTTATTGTAATTCACTTTACCTAAATTATGAGTTGGCTATTTTTATACTTGGTCAAGCAGGTCGCACACCATTTTTTAACTTCATACTGTATGCTCGGTTATCGAACACAGGTTCCCTTTCAATATTAGTTTAAGCCTGGTTGACTTGATTATTTTGTATTTTTTTGTACAGAGCTTAGCAATGCTTCCTTTTTGCATTTAAACAATTGTGAAAACACCTAAGTAAGGTGACTTCTTGCTGAACTAACATAAATTAGCATAGACTTAGTCCACACATTACCCTGTGTTTGCCTTTAATTGCATAGAAGTTTTTTTTGTTGTTGTATAAAAGCTTCTTTTCAGCTTTCTCCTATAGGAACAATGTCTAAGCAGGGTGTGGGTAAGTGTTGTCACAGAAAATTCTTCTGGGACACCCCCTCCCCCCACTTGCCTATCTTGTACTGGCTGCAAGAGGACAGACGATTGTCCCTTTTGTAGAATATGGTCGGACAAGGTCTGGGATCTCGCTGAGCATAGATGTATTTATAAAGCGAGGAAGAAAGTTCCTTCCTTGTCTTCTTCAGAATTTTCGGGTCTCAGAGAAGGATTACCCAAGTCTCTTCAGAGACTCTTAGGAGGGAGGTTATAAACGGGTGGAGAGCAAGTCGCACCCTCCCATTAGGGAGGAGCAGCACCCTCCCTATTCCATGAGGGCAGAGAGCGAGTCGCACCCTTCCGTGAGGGAGAAGCAGCACACTCTTTTTCACTAGCACAGAGTGAGTTGCACCCTCCCCTCAGGGAGAAGCAACACCCTCCTTCGTCCACAAGGGCAGAGAGTGAGTCGACCCTCCCCTCGTGAGGGGGAGATGCACCCTCTACTCGCCCACAGCTCGGTGCTGGCTGATAGTGAGTAGCGCCCCCCCGTAAGGGAGGAGCAGCACCCTTTCAGTCCCCGGGGCCCATTGGCGGCGAGCGATCGAGTCACCCAGTAAAGGGAGAGCTCAGATCTAAGTCTATCAGATCTCGGAAAGGATCTTCCCACAGATCTGAGTCGCCTGACCTATCATTGCCCGGTCAACAGGCACCGGATACCTGGCATTGGAGCCCCTACGTTACTGGGATAGAGATCGGGCCGAGTCCTCTCTCTTTCCAGTCTACCGTTTCATCCCGCGGGGGACTGGAAATCGGCTTACAGAATTAGGGAAGGGGAGCGGATCGGCATCCCCTCTTCCCAATTATCCCTCTAAATCCCTACGGGATGTGGGGTCTTGCGTCGCAGGGAAGCGATTGGCTCTTTCCCTACATGCAGCCATGGACTTCGAGACCTTGACTGCATGGTAGTGAGGTCGTTGCTGCGGGCCGTGGACCTGCATCGTCTTAAGAAGTTTGGTCAAAAACAGGGAGAGGGATGGACCTTCTTCCCCTAAACGTTCTAGGCGGGTGGATAGTCGATCTCACCCATCTGCTGAGTCCACTGATAAGGACAATCCGTTAGCTCCGCGGGAGGAGTTACCGGTTCAAATGCCTCTTCCTCCAAAGTCTTCTCCGCAATAGGGAGACATTGGACTACATAGTCCAACATCCCAAGAGAGAGAGAGAGAGAGAGAGAGAGAGAGAGAGAGAGCGGTGACGATGACGTCCTTTCTGTCCTCGTCGATGCGCACGAGTTTGATGCAGAACAGGCCTATGTGGTTGACTGCATGGTAGTGAGATCCCTTTGGGTACCCTGCTCAATCTTAAGCGTCGGTAAGGACGACAGAGGAGGAAGAGATCTGGTCTTTCGACCTGTCTCCCAAACCTTCAGGTTCTGATGACTCTAAATATCTCACCAGTTTGGAAAAACCT
Source organism: Margaritifera margaritifera (assembly GCA_029931535.1). Classification (NCBI taxonomy): domain Eukaryota; kingdom Metazoa; phylum Mollusca; class Bivalvia; order Unionida; family Margaritiferidae; genus Margaritifera; species Margaritifera margaritifera. The sequence goes on from JAQPZY010001484.1 coordinate 2,684,339, forward strand.
TTTGGGGGCAAACTCTTGACTAGATCTCGTGTTACTTGCTCACTCGGTTACAATTAAGGAACTTTCTCAAAGGTTGCCCTAGGCAGACTGCACTTGGTAGCTTGGTTCCCGTTGGCTCCAGACTAGGCCTATTTTCAGAGACTTGGTCTGGCGTAACGGTCGATGGTTGGGTCCTTTATATCTTTAAAGATGGCTACCGGCTTCGATTTCGGGATCTCCCTCCTCTAGTAAGGTCCACCATTTTCTTCAATCAGCTAAATCTGGTGCTGTTAAAGGAAGAGGTTCACTTCCTTCTTCAGAAGGGTGCAGTAAAGCCTTCTACTCCCGGATTTTCCTAGTTTCCAAGAAAGGGGGAAAGTCCCGTCTAATTATCGACCTTTCCTCCCTAAACAGATTTCTGCTGGAGTAACCATTCAAGATGGAGACCACATGCACCTTCTCTCTGCGTGGAGGTTTCGAACCTCCTTCACTGGCCAACTTCAGAAGGAATTACCCTGAATTCGCCACATTCCCGGCAAAAAGAATATTTTGGCGGACAATCTATCGAAGAAAGGGAAGACAGTCCTCACGGAATGGTGCTCCACCAATCCGTAGCAGACACCCTGTTCCAACTTTGGGGGACTCCATTGGTGGATTTGTTTGCCACCAAGCTAAACAACAAGCTCCCCTTCTACGTTTCCCCAGTCCCCTACCAGAGGGCCTGGGCAGTCGACGCTTTAAACCTGAAGTAGGATTGTCTGTTCGCTTACGCCTTACCATCTTTCAGGATGATCCCACAGGTTCTACACGAAGTCAGGCACTCCTTTGCTCAGCTCATTTTGATCGGCCCTCAGTTCAACGATCATCTCGATCTGCTGGTGGTCAGCCGCAGAACCTTACCTCAGAGGAGGGACCTCCTATTGCAGCACAGGGGCTCGCTCCTACACAGGGACTCTCAGCCGACGGGTCCTCCACCTTCACGCTAGGCTTATCTCAAGCGATTTCTCCGCAAAGAAAAGTTTTCGATCAAAGTTGCCAAGTGCATCATTCTGTCCAGGAGAAGATCGACGTCTAAGGTCTATGCTGCCAAATGGAGATTCTTTTGTGATTAGTGTAGTACAAAACGTGTCAATTATAGCTATCCCTCTATGAGCACAGTGGCTGATTTTCTTCTCTTCTTTTTCGAAGAGAAACAATGCTTGGTTTGTACTATTAAGGGCTATCAAACAGCCCTTTCCAACACTATCAAATTTTAGAAAGGCCCGGTTATCGGGTCAGATTCTCACTTAGCAGACATGATCAGCTATTTCGAGCTGCAAAGACCAGTGTATCGCTCTCTAATGCCTAAATGGAATCTTTCTTGTGTCTTGTGGTCTCTTAATACCCCCTTCCCATGAACCTTTGGGTGAAGCTTCCTTCGAGAACCTCACCCCCAAGACGGTTTTATTGCTCGCCTTAGCGTCTGCGAGATGAAGGAGCGAACTTCATGCCCTATCCATAGAGCAGGGCTGTATCAGGTTCAATGGGAATTATGAGTCGGTTTCTCTCTTTTGCCAACCCGTTTTTTTTTTTTTTAATTTTATAGCAAAATATCAGCTTTCATCAGTTAATTCACTCCCGATTGAGATCCCCAGTCTCGGCCGTATCTGTGCTGGGGATGATCAAGATAGACTTTTGTGTCCAATTAGGGCTTTACGTTTTTATTTGGCAGCCTCTAAAGGGAGAAGGAAGGGTAGGAACTGTCTTTTCCTCCCCATTAAAGGTTCAACTCATATTTCAGCTTCCACCATTTCTAGGTGGATTGCATTAATTATCAAGAGAACTTACCAGTCCCTTACCGATAGGAACCTGTCTTTTATGAAAATTAAAGCCCATGCGGTTCGAGCCATTGCTGCCTCATGGGCCTATCAAACTCATTCGTCTTTGGAGGATGTGATGAAAGCTGCGTTTTCGCGCTCTCACACTACTTTCTCCTCCTTTTATCTTCGTTCGTTAGCTCACCAAAGTGACGGCATTTTCTCCTTGGGCCCAATCGTCGTCGCTCAGAAAGTGGCCCATGCGGATTCCATCCCGCAGTAGACTCCTACTCTACAATGAGGGATAGTATTCCTTGTGTTTGTTTTTATTCGCCAGTTGTGGGATCATAAGCCTCCCACCAAACTGACATTCAGCTATGCAATAGCAACAGGTATGATATTACTGATACTAAAATGTATTTTTTTTTTTTTTTTTTTTGGGGGGTGGGTGGGGGTGGGGGGTAAAACTAATTTTAATGATGTAATACTTACCTGCTGCTTTTGCCAGATTCCCTCCTCCCGCCCCGCACTGATGTCCCACTAAGACTGCTCCCTAGGAAAATAATGAAGGGCAGTAAAGCACATGGACAGCTTGTGTGGGGTGTCTCGGGGGCAATCCAGTATTCTGGAATCTTCTGCTTTACCCTAATGGGAAGATGAATTCTCGTCATACCGTCGGGTTATTTTCCAACCTGAAAAGTACCATCTATGCAATAGCAACAGGTAAGTATTACATCATTAAAATTAGTTTACCCCCCCCCCCCCTAAAAAAAATAAATAAATAAAAATCCATACAATTAGTTCTACATCGCAGACATGGACCAAGATTTGTGGATAGCTTGCACTTGGCGAAAGAGAGAAGCCTATCGATGATGGGGTCAAAAGCTCAAACATCAAGGTCACTGACTAAAAGAAGAGAAATGGTCAGTTCTCAACCAAGTACCATTACCCAAGTTTGTGGATGACATACTAGTAGGGTAATAAAAAAGCCTATTGATTTTAGGATCATAGGTCAAGGTCATTGTGGCCCAAAGAACAATTGGTTCTGCAGAATAACTTTTCTTCTAGAGTAGATTCCTTGACCAAACAAAAGAGAAAATAATGGTTTCTGCACAGTATGTTTAGTTTAAGAATGCATATCATGACCAAAGGTCCAGGTCATTGACACCCATTGAGAAATAAACTCCAGAGCCAACCATGCATTACTAGGGCTTACATGGTGTGAGCTCATAGTGTACCGTTCACATAACTCTTCTTGCTTGATGCTGACCAAATTTGCTATGAAGCTTTATCTCAAGGAGGTCTCAGACGAGTTCAATGATGAGTTGATTTCAACTTATTGTTACAGAATTATAGTCCTTGATCAATGAAAAATAAGCAACCATATGGCTTGTGAACACATAAGCAGTCACATTTTTTTCTTTGATCCCAACCAAATTTGCAACGAGGCTTTAGCTCAGCAAGGTCTTCGATGAGTTTGATGACGAGCACATTTTGATATTTACAGAGTTAAAGCCCTTGATCGGCTTAAAAGAGGTTTCCATCTAACGTGTGAAAATTTAATCATTCAAATTTATGATTTTATTTCAACCAAAATTGGCGTGAAGCTTCATCTTAACAAGGTCTCGGATAAATCTGATGATTATAATTTGACGCTATTTTACAAAAACCTACAATAACCATCCCACTGGCTTGCGAACACTCCAGCATTCACATATTTCATTTGATTTCTGACAAATTTCTTGAAAAAAACAAATTTATCTTAATAAGATCTGACACGAGTCTGATGAGCAACACACACACACACACACACACACACACACACACACACACATATATATATATATATATATATATATATATATATATATATATATATATATATATATATATTGTTACTACTCTAGGTCTTAAAATAATGTAAAGGAAAGAAAGTGAAACCCAACAATGTAAGTTAAATCAACAAGCAATTTATTTCCAGACAATTAAAGTGAAAATTCAAAAGACACTTACAATAACTTGAATTAAAGTCCAAATAATCTAATAATCCTAATCACAAGTCCTAAATACAGAATGTTAAGAAAATTAATTGCAGTAGCCTTGAATGTTCTGATGTGCTAATAGTCTTGAGTGTTCTGATGTGTCAGTAGTCTTGAGTGTCCTGATATGCCTGAATGATGTAATCCAGAATATCTTTAATGAATTCAAATAAATCCCAAAGTCAAGTATTAATCGAAAATGAGAATGATCACTTTTAGTAATTCCAATGACTATTTCAAATAAATAATTCCTCTCTCTAAATTTGCTCTGATTTTCACAACTGTAACATCTGATTACTAATATAAATTCCTTATTAGACTGATCTTTATAACATTAAGTTTAGTATAGGAATGGTCTCCAGTTTACCAAGCCTGTATAAATATAAAGACAAGTCATCTAGCAGAATATTCAGGAATTTGAGTAACTCTGATGGAAAATTAGTGTGCGCACCTGACTTTTCTCACACCAAGACATGAAAAGTTCCAATCTAAGTACTAAATACTATGTAAACTAGACTAACCTTGAACTCAAATGGTGTAAATATGTTGTTTATAAAATGACTAAAGTACAACTTACCTCATTGACACATATTATAAATTCAATATACATAACAATATATATATATATATATATATATATATATATATATATATATATATATATATATACATACATACATACATACATACATACATACATACATACATACATACATACATACATACATACATACATACATACATACATACATAAATACATACATACATACATACATACATACATACATACATACATACATACATACATACATACATACATACATACCGGTATAGGATTCATATTAGCAAAGTTTTAGATGATATCAATTTCAAGAAAGATTTTGACCATACTTTATTGAGTTATTGACTATGATTGCCGTAGTACACTTTCATAATAAACACAGTTTTCTGTACTCCAGTCTTTTGGTGGCGGGGGACAACAACCTTGTTAGTGCCAACTTTTTTTATTTTAAAGATAGCCCCTTTTGTAACGTAGAAGTTTGCACTTTGATCTTGAATTCCATTTCTGCTCACAAAGCTTTTAAGAATTTATTGGATGAAACTAGATTTAACATGGAGATTTCAGTGGGAGGACGTAGGTCAAGTATAATTTTGACATCTTTCGTCAAAATTTGAATTAAGGCCCTTGATCGATTTGGAAGATGTCCTTGCATCAAGAATTATATTTCTACTCAATAATTGATTAACTTAATTGACTGACACCATATTTGGCCTGGGGTTTTCTATTACGAAGATCTAGGGCAGGGTCGAATGTCATCAATTTCCTTTCAAATTTTAGTTACAGCCCCTGTTTCACCTTGAACGTAGCCTCTAAATCTCCAATTCTGTTTCTGCTGACAAAATTTTGAAGGCTTCATGGATTGAAACAGATTTAGTATTGAACTTTTTATTGAAAAGAAATAAATGTTAAATTTTCACATATTTTCATTGAAATTTAACTTAGTTACGTTCCTATTACGACTTGGAATGTTGTCATCCATAACGAATTTCGTTAATGCTCAGTAAAGTCCAATGCTCAAAATCGTTGAACGACTTCATGAATTGAAACCAAGTTTCGTATCAGGCTTTAAATGTAAAAAAAATTAAAGAAATGCGTTTGATTTTAAATTATTTCAGTCAAATTTTGACAGAGTGATGACCCTTTTCTACTTAGAAATTTCGACTTGGAGTTTTGTCATCCATAACCGAATTTCGTTAATTCTCAGTAAAGTTCACTGCTCAAAATCGTTGAACGACTTCATGAATTTAAACCAAGTTTCGTATCTGGCTTTAAATGTTAAAAAAAAAAAAAAAAAAAAAATTGATTTTAATTTATTTCAGTCAAATTTTGACAGTTATGACCCTTTTCTACTTAGAAATTTTGTATTGCATATTCAGTGACGGTTTCTTTGGTTACAGCATATTGACGGGTGGATCTGTGAAACTGGACACATTCCTAGTAATTCCTAGGAAATTTGGGGGAGAATGTTTTCCCTGCCATACTTTTTTCGTTTTTGTAATTTGGCCGTCCAGCTGGACAAGTTGCTTTTCTGACACAACTAGTTAAATAATGGGAAGAAAAATGTCACCGAAGGATGAAGCAGGAGAATGAAAACTTTTAATACAGAGATAAATGTACCGGAGCTAATATGTCTAGTATTGTTATCTTTCTAGCATGAATTTCACAAACCTCTATTTCTTTGTACGAAAAGCAGGGTTCTAATAGTCATTAATACAGGTAATAAATCCAGATGATGAATCTTATCGTGTGAAAAGTGGGTAACATTGAGCTACATTTTATGTGTTTATGTAAAAAGTCTACCGGAGGTATTCATGGACCTTAATGAAAAAATCCAACATTGATATTTAAGACAGAAAGTCACGTCACAATGAGTTATTGACATACGTCTGACATAAGTAGAACTGCTCCTGTGGATCAGTGCAAATAATTTATCATTATTGCTCATGTAACAGTGAAAAATAAAGTCTAATACATAAATTAGTCGTAATCAAGCACAAGAAGTAGGTCACAAAAATAGTCGTGACATTTTATATCCGATTTGGCAGAGCCTCTAAATAATTGAAATGTTTACTTCGAAAGTTACGTGTTTCAACGTCGTTGTATGGAAGCTAGCAGCTTAATACACATACCCTCAAACATTCAGATGTATACAAGAGATGGTTGTAGTAATGGAGGGAATACGAAAATCCGTGTAGAACCAATCGCACTTGAAACGGGTATCGAACCTGAGGCAGCAAAAGTGCAAAGCTAGCCAGTAAAAAATTTTCTATCGAACATCTGCTCTTAAAATTAATTATTTTGTGTGATATTTGGTGATGAAATATTGTGGGGGATGAAATAATAATAATAATAATTATTATTAGAGATGAGCATTCCTCTGTTAAAGTTGGCAGCGTTTTAGTAGTAGAACTTATAATATCTTAGATCGGGATCATGTTTACTGACTTAACATGTGTAAGATCCAGTGATAGGTAGTGTTATGCACACACACACACACACACAAAAAAAATTAAAAAAAAAAAATCTTGGGGCAAAGTTCAAAACTCTGGAGTCTTACCCGTAGGAGCTGTGTCAGTCCGTCGAAGATTGTAAATCAATTTAAGAGATTTTTCAGTTGAATGGCAATTTTGTTGGTAATATCTATTGCATGTATCCTTTTACAAATATTGTTGGTAATATCTATTGCATGTATCCTTATACGAATATTGTTGGTAATATCTATTGCATGTATCCTTATACGAATATTGTTGGTAATATCTATTGCATGTATCCTTATACGAATATTGTTGGTAATATCTATTGCATGTATCCTTATACGAATATTGTTGGTAATATCTATTGCATGTATCCTTATACGAATATTGTTGGTAATATCTATTGCATGTATCCTTATACGAATATTGTTAAATTAATCCTTAAAATATAAAGTAGGTACATAAACATTTTAATAGAAAATTGAACAGAAAATAATGGCAAAAGATGGCTTTGATGAATTAATGCCATATTTCTAGAAAATTGACTAAAGCAAAAGCATTGTAAATCTCCCCACCCCATCCTGAAAAAACCTAAATAAAGTCTAAATTACTGTCTTCTCCTCTCTAATCCTCCCCCTTTCTGGTGTCAAAAATAACAGTTGATGGTGTGTAGACTACATGCTAATTTATAATTAGTAAACGCACTATAAAACATGCGTGTACTAGTTGTTAAGGATTGTCTTAAGTACAAATCATTGATCATTGATTTAAAAATTTATATCTGGGGTGAGTCAAAACATTCGCGAGATTCCACGTCTAGCCGTATGTCTTCACTCCATTTTGAAAAATAAAAGGAAAAGCTTTAAATTCGAATAATTATGCAATCTGCATCAATGGTCATGCTTAATCGTTCCTAAATGAAGCGATGTTCTGCGGAACACGTCATACGTGCAAACTTCATTGTGATATATTCTTCCTGTATGTAGATTTTCAAAATCATTTACATAAAATATCTCTTCATCATACAACATCGTAATGTTTCTCGAGCTGCTATCAACACAGGCGAGACAACGAAATATATCCTGATCCTGATGTTTGGGTGGGGCATATACTGCCGGTTATAGTTTTAACCCCAACATTGTGTTCGGTGCCAGGGTCCGAAGTCAATCAGTCAGTGGCCGGACAGATCCAGAGGGGTCTATAGAACGGTTCAGGTTAAAAATGTGGCGTCTTTTTGGGACAGGCAATATTGCCTTTACCGTGACCCCCCCCCCCCCCTACAGATGTGCCAGTGTCCCCTCCCCCCCCCCCCCCACCTGGCTACATAGTCTCTGAATTAGCAGCATTACGGTATCACTTCAGTGGTTTGGGTCCGTATTTTTCGTGACAAATTCTGTTTCAAGAAAAATACCACTTTCACTCATATTTCTTTTTATTATGTGTCCCCATATCTATTGTAAATTTGTAGAAGCAAACAACATAGGTGGAGTGGTGCGTGAGCGGAGGAACATTTTATTTATAGATGTTTATACATCTGCAAGAATATGATTGACTTGAATGTCAGTAATTACCCAAATTTCCCACAAAATCTACATTTTGCAACCTTGTTGTACATCATTGGATTACATATGTGGTGATAAAGAAGAATCAAAAACGGGAAACTCGATATAAGTTGGGCAACCCCAAATTCTTGCGTGTATTGGGTTGGGTGGCTTGAATCCAGGACCGCGAACGTGCAAATCAAGTTGCTGCATAGGGCAATCCAGGTCCTTCTTTTGACAGCAGGAGCATGGGAGCAGTCCTGACTTTCAATTTGATCACAATTAGGCTGCTATGATTGAAAATTATAACTTGAAAATAAGAGTACAAGCAATAATCAGGGGAACCCGGCCTTTGAAAAACCGGTTTGAAGGAAAAATTTCGGAAATGAGAAAACTATGACACCACTAATATTGTCCTCAACCGTGCCATATGTACATTATGTGGGAAAAAATCGATGGTTTGACGCTTTATCTTATTATTATTATTATTTATTTATTTATTTATTTTTGAAAGAACACTTGGTGAGAATTAATTTTGAATTGTGTTATATGAAAATGGTTATCTGAAGACACGCACTTAGTACCACTATAGGTAAACCTGTAGGCATGCAATACACATAATACAAATCTATACCTGTATTCAGTTTATTTCGATCGGTATACATGCAGTTTTTCAAAGCCAATTTTGTTCAAGTTATTGATCTCAGCGAGTCGATAGTGCGAGCGAGTGGAGAGAACACTATAAACTAACAGGCTAATTGAATTTCAATGTAAGTATTGGAATAACCTCTTTTTTGTTCTGGTGGGCACTTACAAAATATATTCGTTATAACAACGATAAGTGTGAGATCTTTGACGCTTTTATGAATGGGTTTAATCATTTTAAATAACTGAGCCAGAGTTTAAATCCTCTGTTGAAACTACGAACGGGAACAAAGACTTTAGATTAACACGAATTGAATTTATTTACAAGTATGTGAAATATAGTTAATTTCGTGGATGCCAAAGACACCGATGGTTATCAACCATACACTAATTATCAATCCACAATCAGGCTAAATGTGCAGCTGTTGTGTGTATTGCAACATTTTAGGACCCATAGGGGCCGTTACGCAGGGTCCAGGGATAGAGCTGTGGTTGAAGGGTGGGAATGGCCGAGTGGGTGGGGGAACGCCGGTGACGATTTAGCATTAAAAGAGATAAAGCCAATAGTCAAAAGAGCACCCATTAAATTTATCATTAAGTACACAAACATACAAGACAATACCACTAACCATTAAGTACACTGTTACGACTCTAGGTCTTAAAAATATGTAACAGAAAGAAAGTGAAACCAACAATGTAAGTAATATCAACAAGCGATTCATTTCCCTATAATACAAAGTGAAATTCAAAAGATACTTACAATATTATGAATACAATTCCAAATAATCCTAAATATCCTAATCTCAAGTCCAAGAAAATAGAATATTCCGAATGTTTTCCAATAGTCTTGAATGTCATGATATACCACAATGATACAATCCAGAATGTCTTTGTATGAGTTCACAAAAGTGCGAAGTAATGTATTAAATTCAAAGTCAATGAGCATTTTAGTAATTCCAATATATATATATATATATATATATATATATATATATATATATATATATATATATATATATATATATATATTCAAGTCGACTTTCAGAATACCAATGTATGGTAAACAAAGACTATTTACGGTATGAACAGGAAAAACTAGATCCTCTAGTGCCAGGTAAAATAAAGAGAAGCGCCTTTGACGTCGGTGTCAAAGCATTTTGGGGTAAAACTCAGTCTTTGTCTATATATACGATGGGTATTTAAAAAGTTCTGAATATTAGTACGCTGTACAACAAAGTTCTTTATTAGTGAATTGTACGTCAATGCATCCCCTCAAGGTACTCCCCATGCACCTCTACACACGTTCGCTGTCTGATTATCCATTTATTAAATGCCATTTTGTATTCACTCTGTGGTATGTTGTTCATACAATGGAAAATTGCATTTCCAACCGCATGGCGGCTTTCAAATCGTCTGCCCCATAGTGAATTTTTGATAACAGTATTCAGCCAAATATCACTTGGAGCTAAATAAAGGATGTATGGAGGATGTGGCAAAGTTTGGATACTGTGCTCCTTCAAGAAGACTGTTACGAAAACGGATTTATGCGCCCGTACGGTGTCATGGAGTAGATGTAGACGGATACCTAGGGTACCGGTGCTCGGAAAGGTGGCTCGTTGTGTTCCACGTTTGGAAACACTTTGGAGGCATAAAAATGTCCAGTGACACTAGCAGAGTTAGGCACAGGTACCTGGACGACCAACGAACAATAATGCGTATTTAACTCTCTTGACAGTCCGACTACGTCGAGCGATTTGTGGTCTCCACTCGTGCTAAAAAAAAGTAAATCCATGTTTCATCACCTGTGACAATTTCATTCAAACGTCTTTGGTCACTCTTTTTATATTTGGGCAGTTGCTGTTTGATAATTTAAACTCGAGTCTGTTTTTGATCAGCCGTCAACATGTGCGGGACTCATCTTGCACAAACCTTTCTGAGCTTCAAATGATTCTTCAACATATTAAAAACAGCTGACGAATTTATGCCCGTGATAACTGACATATCATCCACTATGTATCGAGCATCTTCATCAATTTCCTTCGTCACGGCAGCCACTTCACGCTCACCAATCGCAGAAGGAGTTGGTAGTTTTGTTTGTTTTATACCCGCCCAGGCCAGCCCGGGTCGGCTGCCTCTGTGTGTCCTTGGGGAAAAGGCATTTAGTTCCCATTTCCTCGGCATGATATAGCCAATAATGGGTTAAAAGTACCGTTAAACCAATCAACCAACCAACAAACCATCTTTCTTAAGAAGAAAATGAATCTAACATTCAAATAATATCAGGCACAGCATACGTTGAAAATAACATAATCTTACAGACTATTAGTGAATGTAGACATGGATTTAAGAACAATACCATTAGGCATAGTAATTTGGAGTAGGAACTTTCACCTACCCCCCCCCACACACACAAACTAAACAAGTTTAAACATTTGGTTTTTACGACCTTTCGGTTTACTGAGATTCTTCATTTTCACTATTGAACTCAATGTATACAGTTAGGCCACAAAAACCGGACGTGTGTTTCTGCTATCGATGTGAAAGAGAAATGGAATAGGAAGGTCGGTACTAATTTTTCATTTATTATTTTTTTATCCACCTCGTATTAGTTCATGTCAGTTTCCAATTTAAAGTTACCGGTTCTGGGGTGAAAAACCGGGCATGGTCGGTACCGATTTGTAAAATTTTTGTTCAAAATATTTGCGTATGATATAAAACGTTATAGGGACTGAGCCATTAAAAAAGGATAGGTCGGGTTATCGGAACCATTTTTCTTTGTTGGCCTTGTGGTCTCTTACACTGCACTAATTATTAATTACCGCATTCATTTCTTTTCCACAAACTATATGTCTATTCAAATTGATACTGTACATGTGTACTCATTGCCATATTTACCGATAGAGTTTGGTGTTTTATAGCACTGCAACACAAGTAGATTAGTGACTTTTCTTCTTTTAAAAATCAATTGAGTGCAACAGTTTCTTTTTTCTTTCTGGAAATGCAACTTTTGTCAGTCTCTGTTGATGAAAATGTCAGGCAACGCTATTTCTGAACAATCGACTTCCCTATACACTGAGTAGTTTTATGGTTTGTTTGGTAGACTGGTTGATTGGTTTTCACGGCACGTTGAACACATTATTGGCTATATAATGCCGAGGAAATGTGAGCTAAATGCCTTTCCTTAGGACACATTGAGGGTATCGAACCCGGGAACCTGGATTATGAGTCATAAACTGAGCTACGAACTGTGGTTGAAATTGTTTTTTGTTGTTTTGTTTTTTTTAAATAGGGTCCTATTTTGTAAATGAACTAAATAAAGTATGCCTTTTTATGAGTGGCAATGGTGATTAAAGCATTTCATGTACCAAAATTCAACTAATAAAAAAATTAGTAAGTATTGCATTTTCACAGCACTCAGACATAGCCAGATAGGCCGCTGTGGGGTGTCTCTGGGCAAGGCACTTTACTCCAAATGCCTCGGCACGATATAACCTGTCATGTTTTGATGGTCGATAACGACCAGTCAAACCTAAATCTGTAAGTAATCCAATATCATAGCATAAATACCATTACTATACTTAATACATGAGAAAGCTGCTGCGTATTTAGTCTAGACCTTTAACATCTGGACTAATTCTACTGGACTAATTCTACTGCGTATTTAGTCTAGACTTTAAATATCTGGACTAATCCTACGGCGTATTTAGTCAAGACTTTTAACATCTGGACTAATTCTCCTGCGTATTTAGTCTAGACTTTTTACATCTGGACTAATTCTACTGATTATTTAGTCTAGACTTTTAACATCTGGACTAATTCTCCTTCGTATTTAGTCTAGACTTTTAACATCTGCACTAATTCTCCTGCGTATTTAGTCTTAGACTTTTAACATCTGCACTAATTCTCCTGCGTATTTAGTCTAGACTTTTAACATCTGGACTAATTCTCCTTCGTATTTAGTCTAGACTTTTAACATCTGGACTAATTCTACTGCGTATTTAGTCTAGACTTTTAACATCTGGACTAATTCTACTGCGTATTTAGTCTAGACTTTTAACATCTGGACTAATTCTACTGCGTATTTAGTCTAGACTTGTAACCCCTGGATTAATTCTCCTGCGTATTTAGTCATGATTTTTAACGACTGGACTAATTCTCCTCTATTTTTCATCAAGTGATCACTTTATCTGTATCTTTATTTTTAACGAGACAGACCTACATTGCGAGCTGGTGCCCTTTGTTGCTTTTTATTTTTATTTTTAGGGAGTAATAGGTGGAAGGGGGTGGGGGTCATATTGCATAGATATTCAGCCTCTCTTCAAACCCTGTAACACAGAATATCGTAAGTCATCATGAAAGTGTCATTGTATGCATTTTGCTCGACAAACTGTACACTACATTTTTTGAGTGTGCAAAAATCATACCCCACAGCAATTACACACCCTTACGCATTTTGACCACTGAATTTGTGTATACATTATGGTTTTATGCTTGTTTTCGTCAAAAAGTAGGTAGGTACCAGAGACATACTATTCTTCTGTTATTATTACAAATTGGTCTAGCATTTCTGTCAAACCGATTCAGTCAGAATGTCATATTTTGTTCAAGTGGCGTATAGTGAGATTTATTGTAATAACGATGGGGCTATTCACAGAGTAGAGTTGATATCTTTGAGAAGTACAACTTGATTGTGGCTACGTATTGTGCGATCGTATGTGTGTGTGTGTGTGTGAGAGAGAGAGAGAGAGAGAGAGAGAGAGAGAGAGATTTCTGCACGATCTCCTACAAATGTTCTTCTATTATGTTCGTTCATCCATAAAATGTCCACTCGTAACCACAGAAGTATATGACATAAACGTGTAATTACTTACGTGTCGAAATTCACAAGTAGATCTAGACAAAAACCGATCTGCGTCGACGTGGAATGGAACCCTCATGAATATCTATTGATTTGTTTAATGTCAGTGTTATTCTACATATATTAGGGTTGATTATAATGCTCCATGACAAACCGTCTATTAATGGCGTTTATTCATAACTAAACATGCGTTCACAGAATACCAATACTCCGCATTAATAACCTAAACGCAAAACAACCAGACGTGCGCACAAACATGACACTTTACACCTTTCCAGATTCGTGATAGGGCATAACAAAGTTGGTAATTTTACCGATATGAGGATCAGACTGATAGTCATCTAATTTCAATGTTAATTATGACCTTAAATTCTACCGATATGGGGAGCAGACTAATTTAAATGTTAATTACAGCGGTTAATTCCAACAGCGTGAGAATCAAAGCCATATTTTAATTGCATGTTGAACACAAAAAATAGTAATCGAAGTAAACACTAGGTGTAGATTTGCGTGTTTTGGTCATAGTCATTTTCAGTATATACTCTTTAATATCGCTTTAATGTTGAAATGCAACATTTCCTTTCATAGTATCCCAACAAATGAATACGATCATACCCCACCGCAACCACACACCATCCCACATTTTGAAAACTCCCCCCCCCCCCCCCCCGAAACCGTGGACCTACCGGTCATCGGTGCGACTGATCTTGTTCTATTTTGGCACACTGTACGCCTGATTTGTCTTATTTCCGTTAATTTTGAGCGACTCTTTGTGTCGTTTCTTTTCCTACAGATTGCCATTAACACCGTAAGAAAGTCATACAGATCAATCGACATTAAGAGAACCATGGCGCGCAGGTTCAAATGCTGTGTAGTTTGATCATTATAAAAGAGGTCATCTTTCCTTAATATAAAGCCAAATATGAAACGACGTGCCTCTCTTTACAATGGAAACATTACGCTTCTTGTTTTTAATTTTACCCTATACACGGGTATCAATTTAATCTGTGCAATTTCTGTTTTAACAATCTTGCCCTATATCTGAAGGAAAATTACAAAATAAAAGTACTATCTATTTGTCAATGCATGGGATCGCCGAGGAAGAAAGGCGGGAACACCCAACTTCAACCCCAAGTAGCAAGAAACAAATGCACCAGTTTGAGAATTTCACTAGCTGAATTTATTCGAAAGAAAATCTTGCTTTCTCCTCATACACCCATAGTTGTTCTTATCTGTAAATCGATCCAGATCAATTTTTGACAATTACGACTATCCTGATTTCGTGAAACAAAAATACATTCATTCTGAAATAATATAAGGGAAGTAACATTCCATTGAAAGTTAACGACAATAGTCAAGAGTTGTGTACCTTGCTTCCGCACGACTAAATCAATCTCAAATGAAAGTTATATTTAATCAACAAATCAGAAACTAACTTTTACAAATCTTTGGTATAAACTACTCGCGGAGTAAAGTATTTATACAATATGATCGAATATTAAATCAGTGTTTAGCACTTGCGTTTCTAGTCCCCCCCCCCCCCCCGTCATGCATATCAGAGTCGACGTCTTACATTGTAGGACTAGGTGGAGGTGGCTTTTGGACGAGCCCCACCAGTTCTGACGTCAATATTTTAATTTACCAATTACCCCCCTCCCCTCCCCCCCCCCAAAAAAAGAAGTAATAATAAATAAATATTTGATGCAAGATTATTTTGGTTGCTATTCATTTTGAATTTTGAACCCCATCAGTCCCGCTTTGTCTGAATCTGTGGATGGACATTATAAGAAAGTAATGTATGGTCATTTTAAGCGGAGTCGTATCCGGCTAAGTATTTGGGAAAAAGAAAACAATCGAAAAAATAGGATATGCTTTCTGTCTCCTGAAAATCATATGCTATTGCTTAGATTGAGGAAAATTCTATGCGGGTCCAAATTTTAACAAACGCAATGAAATGTAAGCTCTCGTTCATTACTTGGTCTTCTATGTTTGTTGAATCTCGCTTTCAATGTCCTTTCCGTTTCCCCAATGTAGTTGTGATGGCACTGACTGTCCCCTTGTCCTTCACACTTTATGTGATAGATAGGTCCACAAATATCTTTCTTATTGGACTTATCCTTGGGTGAACTAGCATCTGTCTTAGGGTCCGGTATGGTTTAAAACACATATTAATTTTCTGTCGCTGAAAAACGCGTTTCAGGCATTCGGAAGTACCTTTCACATAAGGTAGGATGATGCTACCTTTCGAGTCACTTTTTTTTAGTTACTAGTCGGCTCTTCCCGGTACTGTCACTTTGACTAGCGTTCAGTCTGTTGGTAATCTTCTTAATTGCCCAATCCGAATAATGACACCTCTTGAGGGCAGCATTGACATGACAGAGTTCTTGTTTTAAATCAGTGGGGTCAGATGTAACGACATTGGCTCTATGATGTAATGTTCTGACAACCCCAAGTTTCTGATCTAATGGATGGTGCTAGTCAAAATCCGGGTACTGGTCTGTATGCGTTGGTTTACGATAAACCGTAAATTTCAAGGTGCCGTCGATGTTTCTGACCGTGTTCGTGTCCAAAAATGCTAATCCGCCATTTTTTCCCCTTTTCTAAGGTGAATGTAATATCTGGATCAATGCTATTAATGTGATCTGTGAACTCAGTTACATATTATACCTTCTATTCTATCATTCTGATGACGAAGTCCTTAGTACAAGGACGAAAGCTTCAGGTTAGCTTTCAATTTATTTATTGTGTATGAAATTGAACAGTTTAAACATTATCAGATATGAATAATACTACACAGTTAAGCTTTCACCAAAACATAGACAAATGATACAGACACGAGAGCGACAAGGACATGACGTACAATTACATATATAAATAAAAAAACTCATACATACATAATCAAGAAAACACATTTTTATGTTTGATTGGTATGATCCCCAATACCATACCAGCGTCACCCGATGATATGGTTCCGGACATTTGGCGACTGCTACAGTCTCCCATCGTAGGAAGAAAGATATGGTCATCCCTTACCGGATAAGTGGTCTTATTGAGTACACTCCAATGGGTCCAATAACGCAATTAATTTACAGGGCATTAGGCAAAAATTTTAAGGTCGATGTTTTCCATTCTATGTGCGGAACGCTGACACGTCTTATATCATCTTAATCTTGATGGCATTATATATAGATAAATCAGTCATCCATATATTCTCCAACTCAACATACATAGGCAACATACATATGAGGTATAAAATACAATTTTCTAGGTTGAGAACTAGGATAAATATTACATCCAAAGTATGACATAATCACATAATCAATACTGTGAAGTTGTTATCTGTGAGGAAACCCAGCGGGATCATTTTGAGTTCATTCATTCATTCATCATCGTTTCTTTAGTTAGCTTTTCCTGAAGAAAAAAAAAAAAAAAAAAAAAAAAAAAAATGTTAGCATTGGCGCAGAATGGAGACAAAATACATGCAAATCAAAGGTTTTTGCCTTGAAAATATATAATAGAAAATGTACGTTTTTTTCTAAGGTTACAATACAATGTTTCCCACTTCACTCGTGAAATATTTTCTTATATCTACTAAAAAAATGTGGATATCCTCCATATATTCATCTCCACTGGGTATGGGACTTATTTCATTCTAGTGCCTCAAAAAAAGTAGAAATAGAGCATGCTCTATACACACTATGCAATAATTTTGTTCCCAGTTTAAAATAAACAGAAAATTATACAAAACATACATAAAATTCGGCTCATTTTAGCGTGTATTTACCAAAATCACTTCTTTACGTGGATGTTGTTTTTTTTTCTTTCTTGTTTCTTGTGACCGCTGACCTATTACAAAGGTACGTAACTCTAAAGTCTCCACTCGTAATGTGTACGACTGTTGTTGCTATGAACTGAGGCCACGAAACAAAGCACCATTGCAGCATTACAGGGTATGTTTTTAATGTAAGTAAATACTACTCCTGGCTGGAACGTGTATAGATTATACACGACACGGCTATTAGTTTCCATTATTTGTACTCCTGCATGAATATTTCTGGGTTGTTTACATCCTATACTCCTATAGGGATATGATTTTGATCAATAGGTATACAATCGAAGGCTGCCGAAGAAGAGCTGGAATTGATTAAAATCCAGTTAATAACGGGTAAATATTTTTTTCGAGAAACTGCTAGTGCTTCAGGCTGGCATTTCAGTCTTCCTGTACGCCAATACAAAAATAATATTAGATTAAAAAGTCTGAATATACAGCAGGATATACGAGTATTATGTAGAAACGTATCACTGTAAGAGCATATATCCAGATACAATAAAGACCGGTTTTAGGGTAAGATTTCTTTTAATCATAATATATATAGCACATGTACTCGTATAGATGCTTACAATTTATCTATAAATAATACATGTACTACATATTGTAACATTATTATATATAATATATAGTACATGTATTATTTATGGGTAAAGTGAAAGCAACAATAGGAGCATGCTAATCTTGACACTGAACCTATGCACGTCATTCTGAGTGCTACTGCGTGTTGGATCACGAATATGTCCGATCCAGCTTTCCTGATGATTGGTCGAGGAGTGTTCTCGAGTAGTCCACTCCTGCCGGCCAGCTGAAGGATCCCTTGGGAACCTCCCAACCCCGCAGACCCATTGATTCAGAACCTTTGGCCCCACTTACTGAGTTAACCAGTATCAGCCCTTGAACCAACGTCACCATTGACCCCAGTGTCCGGGTTGCACAACCCCAAAGAGTTCAACAACTCCCCGTAACAGCTACATAAGACACGTTGAAGTGCGAATACAATGATGTACTTTACGCATGCGTGCACATGAACTGACTTCGTTACACATTAAGTTCTTCTTTCATAAGAACGACTGTACTATATTATTATTATAACAACGACGTTCGTACCTGAATCTGGCTACGACAAGAATAATAGCTCTGGATTATAAAAATTCGAATGTTTCTCATCGTTTAATAATAATAATAATAATAATAATAATAATAATAATAATAATAATAATAATAATAATAATAATAATAATAATGAGGATTTAGTACAGCGCTTAGTCTTTAGAAGCTCTAAGCGCTTTACAGTATTAGTTAAGACATTAGAACATATATATGGACGCGATTACAATAAACAAACACCATGAAATTAGAAACAAAAAACATGCTGAAAATAATTAAGCTAAGGAAACATTGATAAGTCTTAAGTCTGTTCTTGCAGTCGAAATATGTGAGTTTTAAGAGCAATTTTGAATGAGATCACAATGTCATTGTGTCTAATTTCAACAGGCAATTCGTTCCAGGTAGCTGGGCCCTGGTACGCAAAAGAACGTTGTCCTTATGACTTGTTTTGATAGTGGGAATAACGAAATTACGAGTGTCGGAAGAGAAGCGTACACGTGGGTGGAGTCCGATAGGTATTTTGGACTGGAGGCAGTCAACGAAATGTAGCATAGAGAACACATTTTGTGTTTGATTCTGGAGCGAACAGGTAACCAGTGGATGGTACATAGCAGGGTGGAGGAGTGCTCGGTTCTTAGTACTCTATTAGTATTAAACTTTTTGAAGTTTCTGTAGGAGATACTGAGACGAAGCAGATAAAAGTGAATTGCAATAGTCCAGCCTAGAGAGTACTATGTAACACATATCAAGTGTTTTTGTGGCATCAATTGATGGAAACTTGCGAATGGAGATGATACGTCTCAGCTCCAGATATGCAGCCATGCATATGTTCTTGACATGTTGGTGTAATGAGAGAGTACTGTCGAGAGTGACACCTAGGTTTCGTACTGACTGTGTGAATTTAACGTTGGTGTTGTTGATACATATTGTTTGAGATAAAGGATGGGAATGAGAAAGTCTTTGTGTGGTGATCAGAATGGCTTCAGTTTTATCATCATTCATCTGCAGCTTGTTACATGTCATCCATGACTTCACATCGGAAATGCACCTCTCTACGCCTTGGATGGTAGCATCAACTTCAGTTGGATGGCTGAATTTGTGTATTTGGGTGTCATCAGCGTACAATTGGTGAGACACCGGATGACGATCTATGACACTTGCGAGGGGCTGAGCGTATAGAATGAAGAAAACGGGTCTAAGAGCAGACCCCTGTGGAACACCAAAACACAGATCAATATTTTCCATTTACGGACACAATTTGTGTCCTGTTGACTAAATATAAGTCAAGCCATAGTAAGGCTGTATGGCGAATGCCAAATACATGCTGGAGATGGTTAAGTAATATATCATGGTCTATTGTGTCAGATGCTGCAGACAAGTCAAGGAGGATGAGAACTGTAATCTTTCCACTATCCAAAGCAGAGAGAAGGTCGTTAGCTACTTCCAAAAGGGAAGTTTCGGTACTGTGGCGAGGGCGATATGCAGACTGTAAATTGCTAAAAAGCTATTTAAATTCAGATGAGATACCAGTTCGGACAGAATAATTTTATATTAGATTTTTGACATGAATGGGAGGTTAGAAACATGGCGGTAGTTTTTTTTTAATCGTTAGGGTCAAGCGTTGGTTTCTTCAACAGAGGCTTTACAATGGCAGTTTTGAAAAATGATGTGAATTCCCTAGATTAGAGAGAAGTATTAATAACATAGATTAGTGAAGGCAATATTGAATCTAAGGACTCAAGTAGCAGTGTTGTCGGAATCGAATCAAGTTCACATGACTTTGGGGCACTCTTCATCAGGATTGTACGTAAGAAATCCGTAGAGACAGGCTCAAATGCTGTTAAAGGTTGCCTTTGAAAGTCTATATCACAACTGTGTGGTGACGATGAGTCGATTGAAATTGTGTTGTCAAGCTGATCTCTAATGGTTTGCACTTTTCACGGAAGAAATTTGCAAACAGGTCCGGAAGTTCGACCGGAGAGAAGGTTGCTGGTAGTGGTGTACATTTGTTCCTTGACATTAGCTTGTTAGTAATATCGAAGAGCTCTTTGCAGCTGGAGCTATCAGTGATCTTAGTACTGACAGATTTCACTGCATGAACTATGTTTGTGACATCCTTCTTAGCGGCTTCATAGATTTGCTTATGAATAGTAAAACCGGATGAAAGCCAAAGCCTCTCAGCCTTACGGCGTTCTCTTTTAGCAGTGCGAAGCTGGTCCCTAACAGTACTATACCACGGAGAACACTTCTGAATGGATACTCTGCACTTGGTTGCTGGGGCGTACAACATATAACTGAATTCAACTTGTCTGTTCAGCTATAAAAAGTTTAACCTGAAACAGGCTACATTATATCCGATAGCATGGCGTTATGTGACATAAGTCTGACTTTCTAGAAAATTTAAAATAAATTCCGAAGCAAATCAGTATATAAAACAATTCCATCACATAGAACAGATAGAAAGAAAGAACAGAATGTTTCATTTTAACATTTACCTCTACAGCTGAAGATTGCTTCTGTAAAGTGGACAGCTTCCATACAAGACTCATCTGTATTGTCACGATATTTAGCAAAATAGCCTTATAAGTACTGTGAACGTGGTCAAATCCACGGCCAGAGAACTCGGGGGTAAACGGGCCCCCACTGCCGGCGCTTTGTGCGTGTATCAGTGAGTGAACAGAAATCAGTATTTCGAAATTGGCAAGGTTACAAAACCATACACCATGGGTAACGCTTTACGCGGCAACGAAATCCATCAACATTTATGTTTATGCACAATACAAAAGGTATTTTTTTGCACACAATTACGTGACATCACACACACACACACAAACACACACATATAATTCAATAAAAGGTTTGTCGCATATCACATTGGGGGTTCTATCTTAAAAGGTCAAGGGGACGACTCAGTATTTTAAGTTTTCCATCACCCTTTTCCTTGCGCTCTATAACTTTAAATCAGTTTGAGGTTAAGCATTGAAAATTGGTTTACTTATGTATCGTCATCATAAGGTGTGTCGCGTACTACATTGGGGGTCATAATTTCAAGGTCAAGTACTTTTTCATCTCACTTTTCCTTCTGCTAGATAACTTTGAAACTGTTTCAGATTAAGGTACGAAACATGGTATACTTATACAGCATCGCTAGAAGGTGTGTCGCGTACCACATCGGGATTACTATCTTCATCGTCAAGGTTGATTCAGTATTTTACGTATTCAATCCCACTTTCCTCTCAATAATGTTAAAGCTGTTTGAGATTAGGGGTTGAAACTTAGTTTACTTGTAAATTATTACAATAAGGCGTGTCGCGTACCTTATTGAGGGTTCTAGGTCAAGGTCACGACTGAATATTATACGTTTTCCATCACATTTTCCCATCTACTCTATAACTCCAAAGGTTTGAGAATAATGGATGAAACTGCATATACTATTACACCATTACTAGAAGGTGTGTCATGTGCCAATATATTGTACCTATTCTCAAGGTCAAGGTCACGGTTCGATGGTTTGATTTTCCATCACACTTTTACTTTTTCTCTCAAACTTTGAATACTTATACATCATCATTAAAAGGCATCTAAAGTTAATATTGGGGTTGTATCATGAAGGTCAAGCTCAGTGTTTTCAGTCTTACTTTCCCTTTACTCTATAATTTTTTTTAGCACTTTGAGATTAAGGGATGAAGATATAGATACACACACAAACACACACACACACACACATATATATATATATATATATATATATATATATATATATATATATATATGTATGTACTCTTCAGAAGCTGTGCTGTGAACCATCTTGTCGTTCCTATCTTCAGGGTCAAGGCCACAGCTCAGTATTTAAAGTTTTTCATCGAAATCTTTTTCTCGCTTTCTTGTGCAGTGTATAAGTAGTATCAGTTAACCATTCTTTTAATTTGCTGTATTTTATCATCTTTTTTTCCTGTTTGATTTATTGTCAGAATCTGATTGAAAGTTGTGTAAAGAATGGGACGTTAAGGATTGTAGTAGAAGTATCTTAAATACTGTTCTTTCTCGGTAATCTAAAACCGATTAAAACAGCGAGAGAATGTTTTATGCTTGGTAAATGGTCTCTAAGTATTCTCAACAAGTCAACCGGACAACCGTTTAAAACAGGTAATTTTAATGTCATCAATTTGCAACGTTTGTCCAGTTTCTTCAAACGTATGCATCATTTGAGATTTTGTGAAATTTTGCCATTCCTGAAGTTACTACAGGAACTTCATATACTGAGTCACCATGTGTTATTTTAAATCGAACATTGTCCTCTAGAAATTATATATCTGTTTTTGTTGAATCGTTGTAAATAATTGACCTTGTAAAGTCAACGAACTGTCGGATTGCATTATAAATTTAGCCGAATACAAATTAGTGAATTTACCTGCATCAAATATGTAATGTATTCCTTCTTTACACTATACTGTTTTAACTATTTTGCTTTCAGAACTATTGCATTTGATCTCAATGCTACCATCCTTATATTTGATCTGTAATCTGCATCTTTTCTAAAGAGTTGGAATATGTATATATATATATATATATATATATATATATATATATATATATATATATATATATATATATACTGAATGTTGTTAATCAACAAATGAACACTTTTTATTATTCTTTTGAATGTTACTCTTAGTCCCAGACACAACTAGCTCTGACCAAACTGTTATCCCATCCAAACCTGTAAACAAACAGGCATTATATCTTGACATCGGCAGTATTGCTTTCGTGTTAAACTCGTGAAATATTGATGTCACCTCTCTAAAAACTGTTGAAATTGACGCAGTGTAAATAAATGTCTGCGAAGCCAAAACAGGGCACGTCTCGGTAATTATTTAAGATATAAACAAAAAAAGAAATTATTTTGTTTGTTGCCTCCGCCGTATTCGCCTGTTTCGCTGCGGTTTGCTCCACTTAAGGCCCAGCAGCTGCACTAACCGTATATCTTAGTCTGGCTAGGTAAATGTAGTGCATTTTTTGATGGTTTTGTTGTTAGTGAATATCGAATTTACATCAATTAATAATGGGTTAAAGCAGGGGTGTCAAACATACGGCCCGCGGGCCTGATACGGCCCTCCAGACTCATTATTTATTATTATTATTTGTTATTATTTATATCAAATCTGGTCCGCCATAGCAAATGAGTTTGACATCCCTGGATTAAAACTTATATTGCAATAGTAATTAATAATTATTGAAATTGTTTACTACTGAGCGTGAGAATCGGCAAACTATATATTACTGGCGCTTTTCTTTTTGCATGATACGAAGTGAAGTAAAAAAAAATTCCGATCATGGTATACAACTACAAGAAGCAACGCACTCCTATTGTACCTATGTACACCATACGTGGCTCAACTGACGGTGTTCTTGAGAAAAACGGGGGAGACACAAGAGGAGGAAAACAACAAATCAGAAAGATTGAAGATACACCAGGTAAGGCTTAGAACCCCGCTTATATGCATCACGTGACGTGGGTTTAAATATTATGCGTTGGAACGTAAACAAATCACGTAAGTGGCAGAAAAGAAATCTCTGTGCACATAAATTCCTATATGAATGTTACTTTATCCAAGAAACCTTGACAGATTCATACAATTATCTTGTGCTATATTTTAGATGATGTCACAAAGTATATTGGTGGGGAAACAGTATCCTTAACTTTGCAATTTTATTGCATAGTGAAATTGAGAGTATATTGCTTTAAATTCTATCCACAAAGTAGCTTAAATATAATTCAAATATTATAAATGATTCAGACAGTTTGTAAGTTTCAAATTTATATATTACAGCTCCTAGACCACTATCTTTGTCATTGCATTTATAGTATGATTTTCATTTCTGTTCTTTTTGTTTTTATCTACACGGAACACTGATTTAAAATTCGGCTGTTGACAGATTCTTCTTCTTTTTCAAATCCTTCTATGGAATAAGACTGGTTTTTATTCAGATCATTTCCTAGATGCCCTAGTACATCTCGAAAACCAGTTTTCGCATCCTTCTGTTGGAAATAGATCAGACATTAGCGTTGTTCTGTGTCTTCAGGTTGTCTTTGAATTTGTTAGGTATTACTTCCGTTGCTCCTTTAAATATTAGCACGATCTCAGTTTTTGTTTCAGATCTTTATACGTTCTTTGACCAGGTGGGTAAACTTATTCATGTTTTCATGCTACTTGAGCTAAATGCGCTCTTTCTGTGGGTCCCTTGGTACTGATGTATATATGACGTACGAGGGGTATTTGAAAGTAGTATGCGAATATGCGGGTATGAAAACACCTTTTTGATTTCACAGCACATGAATTCACTTCGCTCGTTCTGTATTGTTCAAACAAATAAAAGTGTTTCCATCTCGCTCAACAAAAACTTTATCGCGCCCTCTACCCTTTATATAATGATTTTACACAAACACATTGCTTGCTTTTTAATTAGAGATAAAATGTACTTATATATTATGGCAGGATATTATTTCAACACAAATTGCGAACGCTATAAGGTAATAACCCAGACAGTTATCGCACACTGTCTTGAAAATGATTTCAGACGTAATTTTAAAAACACAAAATCTGCTTCGATAAGGACTGGTGTTGTCCCAGGGACTATTAGTAGGTGTTGCAAAAGGCTGCAGCAAGAAACGTTTTCACGCTTAACTGGCTCAAAATGGTCTTTTGAATATGACACACTAGAAAAAGAGCTTCAGCAAAAAGCAATGGGGCCTTACGTCAAGTATACTGTATTTATATAATCATTTTACACAAAAACGTTGCTTACTCCACCCTGACAGCTTTTGATTTGAAGATGACATATAGTATAATGGATCTGAAATCAATCTTGAAAACATTCGTTAAGTCGCATCAAATAAAACAGATGTCGCCTGAAGGGACTCATTATTATCTGCAACAGTTGGCAGCTCAGAACTGGCTACAGTCCTTGGCATTTGCCCTTTTGCAACTGCACATGATATTGCTAGAAGAAAGCTTAGTACGCAATATGTAACGTTGCCGTGTCTCTGGGAAACATTATTTGACCAAGTTATCAGAAGATGCGTTGAGATCACAACGAAAGAAAACGTTGTTGGCAATAATATTTGCATTCAGCCTCTTGAAAATTCTAGATATCGTCCAAACGGTTACATTGTTAGCGATAATAAAATCCTGTTGCTAGAATTCAAGTATCCTTTTACGCGAGATGTCAGCAAGTTGCCAAATTATTATCTGCCGCAAGTATTAACAGGTCTAGAGGTTTCTGATGTGGCTTCATATGGTCTGCTTGTCGATAAAATGTTTCGTAAGTGCTCGTTGGAACAATTTGGTTTTTATCCAGAGTACGACAAGAAATTTCATACCAGAGATTACTGCCGTTATGACAAGGATCCACTAGCCATTGGTATTATAGGATTCTTTAGCGACCATGACGACTTCATTGATCTTGTCGAATCTAACGAGGCTGAATTATTTTCGTACTTAAAGAAGGATCTGCATAGAGACCATGATTATGTTATAGCAGACGTTCAAGACCAACCCGACGACATTGCTACAGCGATTGATACTATCACAAAAATGTCCTGACAAAAAGTTAGTTGCATTGTTACCATGGAAAATGTTTAACATTACCTACAACTACATTGCTCGCGAACCAGGCTACGATAAGACGATCAAGAGCGCCATATCAGAATTGCAGCAAACTGTCAGCAAATTAGAAACTGGACAACAGGTTATATAATGTACAATTTTGAATCTGAAGGAATAATGGCTGCGTACTAGCGTGCATATGACGCTAGAGTAAAATTTCCAGTTCGTTGGAGCTTAGAAGATGTCAACTGGATGGTTCAAGATATCAAGTCACGAAATGGCACATAAAAATTTGTCAAGGACGCTGTTGAGATGATATATCAAACGTCAAAGGAACATCTTGAACACTTTGATTTTTACGCAGACATCGCATTAGAACTAGAAAAATCAATACGCTTGCTAGGAGAAGAATACAAGAAGCTTGGCGGTAAGAAATCTTTGTACGATTTTGTCAAGACAATTATAGATGGTAGCCAATTTTAATGATCACCCGCCTTTATCTCTCATCCGTAGTCTCTTAGTATTGATATCCGCCATTGTCCTCTGCTTTAGTATCACCACTATCAACGCTTTCACTTCGAAGGCCGCAGTGCTGATAAGTTTTTGATATATTTTTTCGTCTTTGGCAACACACATGGGACTCAACTAAGCAACAGTATTATATATGATCCGAAATTATTTGACCAAATCGGCCATGTTAAACTCAGCGCGACGCAGGCAAGATTTAATTTGATTTAATATTTTTGTGTACGTGATGTAAGCGTATTTGCACATGCCCATCTTATTTTGAATGTTTAGTTCAAGCTTTCTACAACAAGCTTGAGTTGCAATCCCAACACCAGATATAACCAGAAGAAAAGGATTTAAGAAAGCACATGTACTGGCAACTACGGCCGCAGTGATCGCCAACGGAACAGCTGACAAGAACACTGATAGGCGCTTGTAATGTCTGTATGACTTCTTCAAACATTAAGCTCATTTGCGATAGCTGTGATAATATGCAATAAGTCCATTGCGCGTTTCTTTATCAAGATGGTTATTAATGTGATTGAAGTCCATTATATCTTTCATCGTATTATTTCTTCGCCCTCTGGTTATATCTTATCTTCGGGAACAAAGGTTCATCACGTGGAAATTCTGCATCAAGCTTTTTTTATATTTGCCGAAGAAGACTCGGATTGCTCTAAAGGATAGCTAATCGAATACCGCCAACATATTCTTTTGGATCTGATCAGAGTTCTTTTTTCTGCTCTTTGTAAGCTGAGGTTCATTAAAGTAACCACTAGGTATTTTTGAGATGGAAATAAAAGCCGATATCAAGTCCTGCACGAACCTTTTTTCGGAGATAGTAAATCTCTCTTAAAGGAATCGGATCCCTGCTCTTCTTATGTGAATATCTATAAACGTTTTAGATTGCTTCAGCTATCCTTTTTTTTCATCATCATCAGCAGCATCAGGTTGTGGTTGCTCTGGCTCTGCTTCAGGTTGTGGCTGCGGCTCTAGCTGCTCTTCTTGAGGGCCTGGTGGCCTAATTATTCCTCCTAGTGGCATTCCTCCTTCTGGAGGCATAATAATTACGTCTCCTATTGGTTGCTTTGGCTCTACTTCAGGTTGTGGTTGCGGCTTTTCTGCTTCAGATAATTTGTTTTTACAAAACTATCGCTGTGGATTCCAAAAATAATGCCTTCTGTTTATTACGCGCTGGAATTGGATCCTCTTTTGTCCTGGTTTAGCAAGAAACTTTATTTTGAGCAAATGCAAGTCTATACAAGTGTTACGTATTTACCCAGCGCAATTATCTACGAACTGGAGAATAGCTACATTGCCAGGAGATGCTGACCAAGAGACAACCAGCCAGGTATTGGAGACTTGGGATTGACTCGCATTGCTGTCAGAGTCAATAGCAGACAATATCCCGAGCGTGAACTTGAGTGTAATTTTGCACCACTTAGTAAAGATTATTCGCGAGCGTATCTTATGCTTCAGGAGGCTACGCAAAAATATCAGGATGTTGATACATGAACACAAATATCTCTTGATGAATTTGCAAGGCTGTATACTATTGATAACTTTGATGTTTCTAAGCATTTGGAACGCACAAAAGATTCCATGGCAGATGCTGATGTCAAGTGGACTCTTCAACCTAAAACACCAGCAGTAGCCGTAAACTATCATGTATATGCAGTAATTACCGCTGACAGATTTTTGACATTAGATGTTCTTAGCGGCAAGATGACCGTAATCGTCTAGAAGAAACTTATCTCAGATATTTTGTCTCAGGATATCATATAAATGAGCTAATACTCAACAAAAGTAATTTTGACGGCGTCGCAGCATCAAGCAATTGCAGCTGCTCAAGGAAAGCGTGCTAGCGTTTCAATCAAACTTGGAAACAACCAACTGCATCAAGGACAACATGTTCTTGCGCTTGCAAAAAACAGCATCTAAAGTTTATTACTGCAAAGCATAATGCAACGGGCTTAACTTTAAAATTATCTGCTAAGCAGTTGTCTCGCATGGGAGGCGTTTTTCCAGCGATCGTACCTCTTTTTACAGCATACGGACCAACAATATTAGCTGTACTTGGCTCGCTAGGAATGGCAGCGGCCACTGGAGCAATATCTGGAGCTACGCAAAAAGCAGTAAGCGACAGCGGACTCGGACGCAGAAAAAATAGAAAAGCATTTGCTTAGCTGCATGTTGCCAACTGACAACTGTTTGCTTGGCCTCTGGAAAGAGTTTTGTCTAATCATCTTAAATAGAAAATGCCGTATCAGCAAGTTAGTTTATCTCTGTGTGAGACTCAGCACAAAACAGAATTTAAAAAAAATTGCAGTGGGCTGCTTCAAGAGGCAGTCCAACGTTAATAAGATTATCAGCAAAGCAGTTGTCATCTGGCAACGACAAGCTTATGCTAACAAAGCGCCAACATGAATAAATTAGAAAACAGAGCGCAGCAGGAAAAGGTCTCATTCTTGATTTGTCCGCATTGCAGCTTAAGAAACAAGGTGGAATTCTACCTATTTTACCTATGCCTGCCGCTGGTGCTGCTGGCATGTTTTTACCTAAGCTTAGAACACAGCGCCGCTAAGCAATTTTGACATTGAGAAAGTGCTTAAAGATATAAAATCATTTCGAGGTGTCAGATGTCGGAAAAAATTAGAACAAAGGAAAGCTGCGTTATAAACATAGAGAATTATTTTTATGGATCTGGAACACATTGATTTGCCGTTGTAGACATGCCAGATAGTAGCGACGTAGAATATGTTGACTCGTTTTATCTGCCACCATGTGACGCTATCAAAAAATATGTTTCTGGCGCTAATAAAGGTTGCGTTTATAACTCAACACAAATTAAGCATATGAATAGTTCACCTTGTAGTCTTTACTGTATTAATTTTATCAGATCACGTTGCCAAGGAAAATCCGCATTAGATATATTACTGGAATTTAACCAGCTGCCAACTCTAGACAATGACAAGTTAGTTTTAAATGAGCTTAATCAGCAGAAATAAGTATGTTTTTTTTAAAAAAGTGAATCAGGTATGTTTTTCCAAGTGTCCTTTGTGTAAATTCCAGATATAATGACAGCTTCGTGGTGCTTATCCTGCAGAAAGAATACGGACAGTCTTGAAGAAACTTCATCTCAGACTAAAAAAGGTCGTTCTGTAGTGAAATCAATATGTGCTGAATGCAGCAAAAGAAAATCCAGGTTTGCTAAGACCATTTCTGGTGGTTGTGCTGACGCCCAGCCTATTATCGTACTTGAGACATAATTTTATATTTGCTCGTTATATATACATGCCTGCTCTGTTAATATTTGTATTCAAGGCAATACAATTATTGGAGACTGTTCTGTTTGTAAGCGTCGTAAAATATATGGCAGCGCTCTTGATCTTCATGCGCTTATTGGAAAACTTCCAAAACCAAAAGGCGGCTGGACCAGGACATAAGTATACAGGTGCGTGGAATCCTCTGGATAAACAACTTGACGCAAATGATCAACCGCTTCCTGGTCAACAACCCTATAACCAAGTAGATGCCACAGCAATGCGGCATGACATTTACTACAGAGATCATCCAGAAGATAAAAACCGCTGCGACACAATTATGCTTGATGAGTTAGCCGCGATAAAACCAAAAGGAATGAGAGAACGTATTGACAGCTTTCGTCAGAGGCGCCATCGGACTCAAATATAAACTTGGAGTTGGCACCAAACCAGCGGCTAGAAGTCGTCACAAACCAGCGGATAAAGATCATCATCAAACAAAAGTCAGGAAAACAGTGGCTAGAAGTCGTCAAACAAAAGCCAGCAAACCAGCGACTAAAAAAGAAAAAACCAGCAAAAAAACAAAAAAAAACAAAAAAAAAAAAAACAAACAAAAAAGGATGATATATTAGCAGAGGAATTAGACAAGCCAGGAAGAAAACGGTTTCCTAGGCGCAGAATCGTTGCTAATGGTATTTATGACATCTGGTCTGCTGATCTTGTAGACATGCACGAATATTCCAGAAATAATGGAGACGTCAAATACTTGTTAAATGTAATTGATGTTTTTAGCAAGTCTGCTTGGAGATTGCCACTAAAAAATAAAACTGGCGCAGTAATCAGAGATGCGTTTGCATCGATGACAACGTCATCAGACAACAGACGCAAACCAACAAAACTTTGGGTGGACCATGGCGGCGAATGTTACAATAGTACGTTTGAGAACTGGCTTGAAGAAAATCAAACTCAGTATTATACGCTCAATGAAGGCAAAGCAGTTGTCAATCGTACGCTAAGGAATGTGATGTGGAAATACTTTACAAAATATAAAAAAGGGTAAATATGTAGATGTGCTGCAGCCGCTAGTAGACAAATATAACAATACGAATCATAGAAGTATTGGAATGACGCCAATACAAGCTAGCTACAAACTAAATCGGGTCAGCGTGGCAAGCAGATTATTTTTTAGAGAAAAGGTTAATGTAGGTGACCGGTTCAGGATTTCCAGAACAATTGTTTGAAAAAGGCCATACAGCAAACTGGACCGAAGAAGTGTTTACCGTGACAGAAGTATTAAAACAATTCCTGTAACGCACAAGATCGCAGACCGTAATGGCAAATCTATTTCAGGAGCTTTCTATGGGCAGGAGTTACAAAATCAGA
Source organism: Margaritifera margaritifera (assembly GCA_029931535.1). Taxonomy (NCBI): domain Eukaryota; kingdom Metazoa; phylum Mollusca; class Bivalvia; order Unionida; family Margaritiferidae; genus Margaritifera; species Margaritifera margaritifera. The sequence goes on from JAQPZY010001484.1 coordinate 2,715,932, forward strand.
GCAAAATGTTTTTTTTTAATAGAGCGTGTAAATCAAAACTCGCGAAAGCAGGTCGCTTGTGAAATGGAGCGGATACTCTGATGCTTTCAATTCTTGGGTATAAACGGCAAGTATTGAGAAATAATACTGTCGTATTCTGCTAATATTGTTTTGCTAGCAACAGGTTTGCACATGACCGCCTTGTCTGGCAGACCTAGCAGCGGAAGTATTTTTAGAAGACATAATCAAACTTGATAAATTTGCGTCTTCCTGACAAATTTAGCTTGATAAACCTGTCCAAGACCTCGTTGAATTGCGCTAGTTCATCGCTTGACAAATTAAATCGCGCCAACTTGTTTCTCGTGTGATATTTTCTAGTGTATCTTTGCGGCCTCATATTATAATGCAGGTGTGCATTTTCGACTTGATTGTACTCGTCGTAGTCGAGAACTATGGCATCTTAGTTTTCATCTGAATTATACATTTTTATAAAACAAAGTTATATATCATGTCAGACACAATTATTTATATTACGGATGCTGTCAAGTCTCCGTATAAAAATCCTGAATCAAATATTAATTTGGATCTCAGTGTGATATCAGAAAATGCTGCTTCTGGAGCAGACAATTTGTTTAAAACGCGGGATTTGCTTACGGACGAGCAGAGACAACTACTTAATAAACACGACATAATCAAATTTGCTATGACAGCGACTTGCTGATGTGACATGGCATATCGTACTTCAGCCGAGATATCCTGTTAGAGATATTAAAAATAAGCAATTAGAGATATAATCTACCCATATATATACATATATAATGAGCGCAAATATGAGGTCTGGAGAAAATCGTCAGGCTTTTGCCTGCTACGACAAAACGTTTGCTCTAAAAATACCAGGTTGATGCCGCTTGATATTTTTTACAAAGGTTGTTGAGCCTAGCATACAACAGATTTTATCACAGGAGCTGCAGCTGCATCGCGGCATAAAGTTTTCTGTTGGCATTAGCGTACTGTTTTATGAGCAAGCAGATTACACTGAAACTGAAGCGCATTTCATTTCAAAACCAGTTCGAGCATTTCATCATAACTTTAACATCAGAAGCGTTTTCGAAGCTCTTCAAAATAGTATTGATAACTTTCAGCGAGAAGGCTCTGGTTGGACTTTAGAAAGCGTCACAGCATGCGTCGTTAACACTGTCAATTACAATCCTCTGCGAGGCATATCATATTTGGAATTACCAGCTAAAATTAAGAGTAGCCAAAGTTGCGTTAATTTACAAAATAAGGATAATAAGTGTCTCACGTGGTCTGTATTATCTGCTCTTTATCCTGTTGTAACGAATCCTAATCGAGTTAGTAATTACAAACCGCATTAGGACATCCTATATTTTGCTGGCATTAAGTTCCCATTTCAGATCACTGACGTTCCAAAATGTGAGCGACAAAATAATATCTCTGTCAACGTATTTGGCGCAGATGCTAAGTCAATGATCTATCCTCTTCATATTTCATCATTTGATAGCGATGTTGCTAATATTGATCTGCTTTTTATTCATTGCGTCACCAGTGATGGTTCCTACTGCTGGATAACAAGTTTTTCTGCAATCATGTAAGGCCAGTACAGCAAACAGAAGCGCAAATGACATTACTGCAGAAGATGTCTATGGCTACACAACAGAAGATTTACTTGCCGCTCACGGACTAGATTCTGTTGATGTTGCAAAAACTATCATGCCAGACAAGAAATATAATACGGTGTCATTTTACAACTTCTGTAATATGGCCCGGGTTTTTTTCATAATTGGGCCCCGGGTGGCCGATCACTGCCGTCTCACCTCTGTCCGCGTGGGTTCGAGTCTTGGGCTCGGCCAATGTGGTTATGTGAGAAAGGTTGCCAGTAGCTTCCCGTGGGTCGGTGGTTCTTCCCGGGATTTTCCCGGGTTCTTCCTCCACCAGATATACTGGCCGCCATGTATAGCCTATCATGTGCTGGAAAATGGCGTTAAACCCATAAAACCAAACCAGACCTTTCATAATTTATGCTGATTTCGAATCACTGCTAATTCCTGTCGAATGCACAGTCAACGATCCTGACAAATCTTTACCAGAAGATACCGGGAACATGTTCGATGTGGCTACGCGTACAAAGTTGTTTGCGTTAAGTACGCGCTAAGTAAACCTGTAAGATTATTTTGCGGAGAAAACTGTGGCGAATATTTCATACAGAGTCTGCTTGGCGAAGTTAATTACATTTATGGAATCAGATCGGCAGGAATGATTTTAGTGGGCAAGACCAAGAAGACCTTTCTCAGGCTAAATTATGTTGGATTAATAATCAGGATCTTGGCAACGACAGAGTTCGAGATCATTCTCATGTTACTGGCAGATATCATTGTGTTGCTCATAACAAGTGCAATCTGAAATTAAGACGACCTGAATTTATCCCAGTAGTATTTCATAATCTCAGAGGCTATGATTCGCATCTCATCGTAAAGCACTTTTGGCAAGTTCGAGAAAAGGATTACTTGCATTCCAAATAACATGGAAAAGTATCTGTCATTTTCTTTGGGTGATCTGCACTTCATTGGCAGCCTCTAGTTCATGCTTGCATCACTAGACGAACTTGTTGCTAATTTAGCAGGTTTATTCAGATATTGTGCTGAGGAATATCATGACAAAAATGATCTCGTATCGCGCAAAGGAGTTTATTCCTACGAGTACATGACATCATGGGAAATAATTTATGAGACCTCGCTGCCAGCAAAAGAAGATTTATACATCCATTTGAGCGGCACTAACGTTTATGATGCTGATTACGAGCACGCCAAAAATGTTTGGAATAAATTTACATGAAAAATATGGGCGACTATCATAACCTGTACCTGAAGACCGATGTACTGCTGCTTGCAGACGTATTCGAAAACTTTAGAGACCTCTGCTTGTTATATAACAAATTAGATCCCGCCTCATACTACTGAAACCCAGGTTTTTTCCTAGGATGCAGCTCTCAAAATGACTAAAGTTAATCTGGAGCTGTTGACAAATGTTGATATGCATAATTTCTTTGAGAAGAAATCAGAGGTGGTATCGCAGTAATTACGCACAGGCATTCTGTAGCTAATAACAAATATCTACCTGGCTATGATCCAGAAAAAGAAATACTTATCATGATAGCAATAATCTTTATGGTAATGCTATGAAGCTGAAGCTGAAGCTACCTGTTGGCGTGTTCAAGTGGATGACTCCGGAAAATTTTACAGAAAAATTATTACGCAGTGATGACGACACTGGATAGGTTCTTGAAGTAGATCTCGAGTACCCTGCTAAATTACATGATGATCATAATGATTATCCCTTGGCGCCGGAGAGCACGACAGTTGAAGATTCTGTGTTAAGTACTTATTCTGCAGATCGTAAAGAAAAACTGGATGTTGGCAATTTCAAGGTTTCAAAGCTGATTCCAAATCTTAATGACAAGCACCGCTATGTGATTCACTACAAAAACCTGCAGCAGTGCCTCGACCTAGGATTAAATCTGATTTAAGTACACCGCGTGCTAAGTTTCAAACAAAAGGCCTGTCTGGAACCATATATTGATTTTCATACGGCAAAAAGAACCGCAACAAAATTGATTTTGAGAAGGATTTCTTCAAGCTCATGAACAACCAGGTCTTTGGCAAGCGCATGGAGAACGTCTGGCGTCGAGTTAATGCTGAGATTGTCAATGGTGTAGCCAGACGCGACAAGTTAGTGGCCGATCCAACTTTTGTCAGCATCAATATATTTGATTAGAACTTAGTTGCGATTCATCGAAAGAAAACGCACGTAAAACTGAATAAGCCTATCTACGTCGGTTTTGCCGTATTTGAACTGTCAAAATATCACATGTACGAATTTCAATATGACATAATAAAAAAATATGGTGATTGGGCTAAGCTGCTGTGTACAGATACAGACTCATGAAATTAAAACAGATGATGTGTACGAGGACATGTTTGCAGTGAAAGAGCATTTTGACTTTTCAGGTTATCCTAAGGATGATGAGAGGCTCAAGAAATTTTATGATGAGACAAATAACAAAGTAGTTGGCTAGTTCAAGGAAGAGATTGTTGCTGAGATTCAGGAGGTGATTGCACTGCGATCTAAGATGTACATACGTGACCTGCTTAACAAATCAAAGAAACGAGCAAAAAGAATAAAGAAATATGTGGTCAAAAATGTAATCACTCGCAACGATTACTTTGCAGCTCTATCTGACGAAAAACAGTATGCACCGATGAGCGCGATCAGGTCAGAAAACCATATCATGCATATTGTGATGCTAAACAAGATTGATCTGCCTGGATACGACGATAAGAGATTCATCCTAGACGACGGCGTAAGTACAAGAGCTCCTGGTCACTTTCGAAACAAGGAAAAAGATATCCCAGAACCATTACCTGATGTGCCAGCGCCAGATATTTTTGATCAGCTTGGTCTGATTTGAGCAAACAAATAATAATATATCATCATTAAATAAACATGATGAGGCTCTGGCAAATGAAAAAGCATACCAAGAATCCCAAATAGGCGAATAAGATTTAGTTCTTGTATCGCTGCAACAAAATAGGATAGAGCGCTTGTTCGTGCCAAGAGTTATCTGAGCCTTAAACAAGGAAGAAAATATTTCCTGGTCACCTGTTTCGATGTTGGTTGCTCTTACTGACCTTGCCGTATTCTTGTGCTTGCCAACGTCGCCTTTCAAATTATTTACTTGGCGTGTCACTGCTTCTGGATTAGCTATTCTGTTGTCAGATTCATCGCCACTGACATGATCTACGACAAGGTCCTTTGGTATAACTCCATGAAAGCACTCAAAAATAAATCGATGTGCGCTCAATACATTCTGGCATTTGTCCGTGCTAGAAACTGCAACTAGAGTATAGCCGTTATTATTTTGATTTTTAGAAAGAATCTTGACGCAAAATGTGTCTGATGTCACCATCTTCATTAGCCTCATACATGTTATGGATGGGATTATAATGCCAAGCCATACTATATAAGCACATTTTATCTCTTCAATTAGAAAGCAAGCAACGTTTTGGGGTAAAGTCATTATATAGAAGGTAAGGGCGCGATAAAGTTTTTGTTGACAAATAAAGGTTAGTGTAGTAGGCGACTAAGGGCGGGATGGAAACACTTTCATTTGTTTGAACAAGCCAGAACGAGCAAAGCGAGTTCATGGGCTGTGGAAACAAAAAAGTGTTTCCATACCCTCATAGTCACATACTACTTTTGAAAAGTTCTGAATATTTTGTTTTAACATTTTTGTTTCTTTGAACCTGTCAATAAATTTAATGCCGATCGATAGACAAGATAACGTACTATAAAATGAACTGCAGATATATGCATGTGACTTAACGTGGGTAAATTACAGTGACGCAAAATGTCGGAAAAGGAGAACAATACTGCTACTGTGTTATAAACATACTGTAAAATCCGGACGCTTTTAGGGTACTCTCTCACTGATATCAAGGCCGACTTCGGTCAAGTATGCGGATGTCATATCCTATAATTTTGAGGTGGTTTCATTGTATTAAAGATGTTCGGGAATCCATGGAAAATGACCCACGTTCTGGAAGACCTTTGTTTGCGATTGGTGAGCGGCAAGTGGCTGCTGTGGAGGGGGCAATTGATGAAGATGCTCAAAACATAGTGGAAGACATTTCTATTATCACGGACATTAATTTGTCAGCTTGTTTTAATATATTGAAGAATCATCTGAAGCTCAAAAAGGTTTGTGCAAGTTGGGTCCCACATTTGTTAACGGTTAATCAAAAACAGACTCGGATTGAAATCGCCAAATATGGAAAGAGTGATAAGAGACGCTTGAATGAGATTGTCAGAGGTGATGAAACATCGATTTACGTTTTGAACCGACACAAGAGAAAATAATAAAGTTTGGATCAGAGAAAACAAGCAAAGGTTGAAAATCACTCGACTTAGACGGGCTGTCAAGAGATATTTATACGCATTATTTTGGGATGCAAAAGGCCCGTTCATCCAGCTGCTTGTGCCTAACTGCTAATATCACTGAATATTGTGATGCCTCCAAAGTGTTGCCTAAGGTTGTGGAACACTACCAAGCCATCCGTCCGCGCACCGGTACCCGAGGTATCCATCTACTTCAGAACAACGCCCCAGCGCATATATCCACTGTCTTGACAAACTTCCTGAAGGAGCACAGTATCCAATCTTGGCCACATTCTCCATTCGGTCCTGATTTAGCTCCAGGTGAGTTTTGGCCGAATCCCGTTATCAAAGATTGGCTAAGGGGCAGATTATTTGAAAGCCAAAGTGTGGTTGGAAGTGCAGTTTTCCAGTATATAGACAACATACCAAAAAGTGAATACAAACTGTCATTTAATAGTTAGATAATCAGACTGAGAAAGTGTATAGACTTGCATAGGGAATACTTTGAGGTGATGCACTGACGTACTGTTCACTAATAAGGAAATTGTGTTGTACAGCGCACTAATATTAAGAACTTTTAAATACCCCTCGTACTTCAGGCTTCACTACTGGACGACCAGTACAAATGTTTGACTTCCTGTTCTCTATCATGGCCGGTCAAGATGTTGAAGTCCCACAGTTTTATTACCTTACTGTCCTGAAATACTCTATGTAATGACCTTATCACTGGTAATGCGCTTCATCCCATATTTCTTAGACAATCTCCAGTGTTTCGCTAAAGTTAATTTTCGGGCCTCACCATTATTATTATTATTATTATTATTATTATTATTATTATTATTATTATTATTATTATCTACCAGCGCCCGATACATATTGCGTTCCTGGGACCATTGGAAAGCAGAATATCACTATGAGGACAGCTCCATGGTTTACGTTTATTAAAGTAAGTACATTTAAAATGGGCTTTTTAATTTATTTAGAAAAATATTCCATTTTTGTATATACACGCTGACATTGTAGAAAACATTTATATAGACCTGATTGAAAAAAGCGTTTCCATAGCACAAGATATAGCGCACTGTCAGCAGGGCAACACATTTCAATGACGTCAGGCGATATCATTCTGCTAGTACATGAAGTCACGCACAATTTGTCAGCTTCCCTCGTTCGCCCCCACTAGCACCACACAACCCCTTCTGGGTATTGCATGTGTCGAAATATCCATGGTTTTCTAATTATTTAGCAATAATTTGCTTCTGTCATAAAGTGTGCAAGTGTTACAAAATATTGTATGAAAGGGGGAAAAAAGACATGATAGCTAAAAAAAACCTAACAATAATAATAATAATAATAATAATAATAATAATAATAATAATAATAACTATCACTGGATTCCTTTTAGTCTACAGCTGTAACCTTCAGTTGAGTAATTCATTTATGAAACATTGCAACTTATTCAAGCAGTTTTGCCAGAGTTTTCTTGACGCGTTACTGTTTTTTTTTTTGTTTGTCATCGGAATGAAAAGTGCGACGCTGACCCCACGTATATAGCCACGGGTCGCTAAACCATTCGCAACAGCGGCTAGTATAGCTACGGCCCGCTGAACATTCGCAATAGCAGCTAGTATAGCCACGACCCGCTAAACCATTCGCAATAGCGGCTAGTATAGCCACAACCCGCTAAACCATTCGCAATAGCGGCTAGTATAGCCACGGAACGATCATCCATTCGCAATAGCGGCTTTACCACTGATATCGGTATAGGATTGAAAATTTCTTCCGAAATTTTTAGTTTGGTCGTTTAAGCCATCACCATTTTTAGACACAACTATTTTCTAAAAACAAAAGTAGTCCTGCGTGATATCGTTTTCAACGGTACGTCAAACGTTTGGATGCATCATGGCCTTGTTAGCGAACAATTCAGGAGAATGTTTAATAGTTACAGTAATGCAAAATGAATGGAACTTTCATTAAAGAATGTAATACATTACAAAATCTGGTTTGGAGAATAAATTTAACGTAATTTTCATTAATCTCTTAAACGTCATACAGAGTATTACGAAGATATTTTAATGCATCAAGAAAATGTAGCGCAAAAGAAATATTTGGGTACCTATCGAATGTCTCGCGTTAAATTAATATCTAAAAATCATATTGTTAAATTAAATCTAAGTTATGTTGTTTGAGTTTGTCCTTCATATCTTATGTTAAATTAACCGTCTTGAGTAATGTTCAGTAGAGAAAACTCATCATTAAATATACTTTTAAATTAATTTCATGCTATTTAAGTTTTCTTTGCACAAAACAAAACATGGCCTGGTCGAGAAGAACTAACAGCTTTTTATGAAACCCACCCTGAGGCGGAGTGTAATATGTTATGACGTTGTCCGTCCGTCCATCCGTCTGTTCTATTGTTCGTTTCCGCACAATAACTCGAGTTCTCCACCATTAACCTTTACCAAATCTTGTGGATGCCTTGCACTTGGGGTAGGGAACAGGCCTGTTGATTTAAGTATCAAAAGGTCAAAGGTCAAGGTAGCTGTGACTGAAAATGGTTTTCTCATAATAACATTAGTGATGTGTCACAGGCCTGGACCAAACGTTGTGGTTGACTTGCACTTGGAGTATGAAAGAAGGTCGAGGTCATTGTACTAAAAAGAAGAAAAATGGTTTCCGCATAATAACATTACTTGTACATACAAAACTTTGTGAATAGAATGCACTTGGGATAAAGAAGAGGGTTGTCGATTTAGGGGTGAAAAGGTCATAAGTCAAGATGACTGAAAAAGACAAAAATTACTTTCGAACAATAACTTTACTTTGCATCAAAGACCTGGAGTACACTTTGTGGGTAGCTTGCACTTGGGTAAGAAAGAAGCCTATTGATTTGATGATCAAAAGGTCAAAAGTAGAAGTCACTGTGATTGAAAGAAGGAAAATGTAGTTTTTGTGCACAATAACTTCAGTTTCAGATCACGTAGATTGACCAAATTTTGTGGAGAGCTTGGCCCAGGGCATAGAAGAGATTTATTGATTTTGGGGTCAAACGGTCAAAATTCAAGGTCATTGTTATGCAAAGAAAAATGGGTTTTACATAATTGTTGTTCTAGAGTAAATTGCTTTACCACACTCTCTGGATAGTTTGCAGTTTGCGTAATAAAGACGCCTATTGATTCTTGGGTCTAAAGGTCAAACGTCATGGTCATGGTAAGTCTAATAATAAAACAGTGGTTTCTCCACCGTAAGGTTAGTTCCAGACCGCATACCTTGACCAAAGGTCAAGGTCATATAGACCAGTTGGTCAATGATCTCCAGTGTCAACTATGCCCTACTAATGCTTACATAGATGAATATTCAACACGGGGTGGGCGCATTGTGTGCCGTTCACGGAACTCTTGTTCAAATTTTGTTTCCGATTTTCTAGACAAATTATATTCTTTTTGTTTTTGTGTAGGACAATGTTCAAACCATGTAGAGAATGGCTTCTAGTGAAACAAACTCTTATGTAAAATAATTCATTTATAATAGTGGTATCATAATGCCCATTCGGGTCACCTCCAATTAAGTTTTATTACTTGTTTTTATGAACCATTTCTTTAGATTTTTAAAACTTTTTCAAACAATTTAAGTATAGTTATTATACAGTTCACCCATTTTTAAAGAATGGGCCACTTGATTTTGTCATGGTCTGTTGGTTTATCCCCCATCATTTGAATTTCATGACTAAACTATTTGGACATACACAACTCAAATTTTTGTGATGATTTAAATACATTTCAAGAAATTGAGATTATGTTTTTTGCTGGAGTTATATCCCATTTTACCACTTAGACTTGCTCTCTGCTTTGTAGTTATCGTGGATACAATCTTTCGTGTCCTCGAATGAATATTTACATACAGTTTTTCTCTGTACATTTATTCGCACTTATCTGAAAATTGTAATCAATTAAAGACTTCTTTTCGATTCATAAATTGCTCCTTGTCGGAGACGGAGTCACATTCGGTCTTATATGTTTCACAATCACATAACTCATCTTCCTACCAGCAAATTGCAGATATTGCTTACGGATAAATTCCAGTCTTAGCATGCACGGTCATGAAACCTGGTCTATTCATTCATCTTGAGAAATGCTTCCCAATGCCAAAAGGTTTCAATCTCACTATTCTACGTCACGAGCATGCATCATAATACTTTGTGTTTCTTGGGGCTTTATGTATCAGTCAATCGAAACAAAGTGTTTCAGGAAACCAGAGGCATATAGCTGCTATTTCACTGTCCTTGGTGCGCTACATCATATTACATCAAACTTCGAATTGGCCGCCTCCATCTTGAAAAAACATGTTCGATTCAAGGTAAGTATTTGCCTCTAATTTTGCTACAAGCGATGCTTTGTTTATCTCGACGGGTGTTTTGTCTGATGGGTCTCTGATTATTTCAAAAACTTCGATCAATCGATTCATTTTGGCTGATGCAGAAAAGCCCGAAGTAATCCAAATACCCGTGACGTATGACTGTCAGATTGAGATTTATCCGCTAGATACGTTTATACATCCAGCATACCAAATCATTATATTTGTCAACGTCGGAAGATGAACTAACTTCAGAGGGAACGCCAAGTATTATCTAGTGTCGAAATGACAATGGCAGATGTATTCTGTATCCACAGTCGTTGTCATTTTTTTCAAAACACGATACCGACTATGTTGTATCTACTCCGACTCCTGATGTTTGGTATCGCTTTCGGTTTCATAAGGGCGCTCTTTGTATATGTAATCTAGTGTACAGTTTGGTACATTGACAACCAAACAGTACACAACAATACAAATGCAAATGGCGTCCTGACGAGACCGGAAGCGATACCAGACATTCGGTGTCTTAGTAGGTATAATACAGATACCGAGGACTCCCACTGGCGTTGGTTCAACCTCCGACGTTGACAATTTAGCCATTTAGTTTCATTTCTATAAGTGTTGTCGTTGCTCACTTTTCACGACCCAGTGATTAATTTTGTATTGATGGGCGGATTTATACTAAAAGCACTATTCAATGTTACCAAGAGTACATGTAGGTTACGTTGACCAATTTGTTTATTTCTTTTTATTCCCAAGTTATTGCAGTATTTTTTTTAAAAATGCGCTGGAAGCGCAGGCGAGATATAGGTATCCACTGAATTTTTGTTTCACGTATATAGACTTGAATGCGGATGCAAGTTTTATATTATGGCTGTTTCGTGACTCTAAAACAAGTTTCATAAAACAGGAATACAACTACTGGGGGAGCTATGGTTCACGCTGGCACTGGTTAAAGTATTGTGACTGCAGTCCCGGTCCAAAGTACGATACTACGGATCCCAATGTGTTTCAGACAAGGCCCCCATCTTACAGCTTGTATTCTTCTCGTAGTACACCACGGCTACGAAATTCTTTCAATACTCCAGGACCAGGAACCTACTCTCCGGAATATGTGAGTAGTTAACATTTAACTTTGTCACAATTTGGCGATATTTTATCAAGCACTACACATCAAATACCGTACGAACCCATTCGTTGGAACGTGCAACTAACAAAACTTACCAATTAGTAGCACCTATAAATGGCATCGAGACCCGATGCTATGTCTAAATACGTATTATTGCATGCTGCCTACAAATGGACCCAAAGAGTTCCCACCACTCGAACTTTAAGAATCAAATACCGATGCATCTTTCATTTTACACAAACCGTCATGATGCTTCGATTTACCCCCCGAAAAGCCGACGCGCTCATAATGTAACATCGAATAGTTATTTTTATAGGTATGAATCAAAATAAATATTTGAAGGAATCTAATAAGTTCAGATGCTAGGTGAGATAGGTCCAGTTGTTACGGGACCCGAGACTAATATTTACATCTAAACTGCAGCTTAATTGCCTAATAACAGAGTTGATGATTGTGAGTTGTATTTATTTGGAAGATAAATTTGTCTACTGCAAACAATGACATATTTGCATTCTGTAATTTGACAACTCTGAATTTGAAAAGGGTAAATTTGGTTAGTTAATTTCACGATTCGTTAGTTTCTCTACAATGTTATGATCCATATATTTGATTATATCAGTCTGTTGATTAGCTAAATATAATTCATCTTCAAGAATGTAAACCTCCTCAACTGAGTTTAATAAAGCTTCGCCCAAACCTTATTATCCAAGTTCTACGTATGTATCTGTCCGTTTCTAACTCTGAAAAAACTTTAAGATTATAGTTTTTCCTTAAGTCTTTAAAGTCCCCAATAAATGCAAGTCCATTCGGGCGTAACTTCTTCATAACTGAAATACTTGTTTCGTGAGCCGTGTATTATTTATTTATTTTGAATTTTAATTTAAGGAAAAAATGCATAAATATAAAAAACCTTAAGGTAATGTGTTTATGTTTTCAACCAAAAAACGCTTGTCATCATGACATGATAAAGCTACCTCGTTCATCGTAATGTTGTACACTTCATGATTGTATGATCTCATCAGATTCATTTTTTGCTAGTTGTCCTTTTAGTAGTAGTGGTATTGATTTCGTGAAATCAACATGTAATACATACAAATTTCGATACAAGATATAAAACATAAAGTAAGCAACATAAAAACAGTACAAAAGGCGCATATAACATGTAAGATAATACATATACAGTAATACATGCGAACACATTATACAAAAGAGGTACATATTACACAAGTAAAACTGGACATGTTGATTAAACCTAGGATAACCCATGAAGCCTTTATGGGGCTTATTTCCAATGAGATCATAGCAGTGGTTCAAGATTTAAGGGGCAAAAACTTTAAGAAAAAGATATAAAATAAAAAGCAGATTTTAGGAACAGGTTATAACGACGGAATACTTAAAAGATTACAAACCATACAACCAAGATACACAATTCAGTGACAATCAAATAAAAACAACTCACACATATTTTAACCAGATGGAAAGAACTATAAGGTGGATGCTAATAGGATTAAACACGGATAAAAAAGTGTTATAAATTCATTATTTGTTGGGGAAAAAGAAGGGAAGTATTTATTTAAACAAAAGGCAATTACCTGTAATCAGTAATAGGGAAAATTAATTTCTTTAGTAATTTCAGCTTGTTCGTAATACCTTTAATTTTCTGTGGCAAGGCATTCCAATCTTTTGTTGCATTATAATAAAAGTTTGAAGAGAATATGCTATTTACTTTTGGTATTGCAAAGTTATGATTACTGACTCTATTATTATAATGTTGATGGTTTGATATTCAAATAATATTATTAGATAATTATGCTGGACCACTGTAGCTCACAATGTTGTATACATGATTTAGCCCGAGTTGTTTAACTCTGTTTTCCACATTTACCATCCCAATATTACACAGAACAGATTGGCGAATAGTATATCTTGGTTCAGTTTTGTTTCAATGAATCTAATGGTTTTATTTTGAGCAATTCGAAGTTTCCTTACAAATATTGACTGAGTCCAGAAAATCACGAGTAACAATAATAATCCAAATGACATTGAATCAATGAAGGTCACAGTGATTTTTAAAGTTTTCTTTCAAAATATAACTTTGTAAAGAAACTTAGGCATAACTTTGTTGACAGTGCCATTTTATATTGTCTCTCCATATAAAAATCGATCTAACGTCAGAACTGATATTCTTACTGATTATTTATTTTTGTGGCTTGATTACATGACCATTACATACAACATTGAAATCTTTTATTAAATAAACAGTTAGAGTGTATCTCAAATCTTAAATCTTGTTTCATTACATACTTTTGAATTCTTTTACATTTTCATCCATTGTAAACGAATACAATTTTGATCAGAACCAACAAAATTCTTGGATAGGTGTACCGTTTAGCTCATTCTTAAAAGCCATGGAACTTGTTGTATGCCGAATACATTGTTTATTTTGAGATCACTGGTATTGTTTTGTTTTTCATGTCATCACAACAGTTTTGTTAGTTTAAACACTGATCATACAACGTGAAGAAAAAGCTTCATCCTATCATCGTATTTGTTTTACAATTTGTTGTGGTAAAACACACCCATGAGCCATTTTGACAACTCTAACACAGGTAAAACCACAATCTATAGGGCTAGGTTTGGTTATTATAAATTTCATAATTTGAAGACTGACTAACACTTCATCATCATAATTATCGTTCTTCTTGCGAATGATAGCCATTTTTGAAATTTTCCAGTTTTTTTTTCATCTGTCATATTTGAAACGTTGACCTCTTTTGTTAGATTTTCCATTTTTTTGTTTTATCAAACACTGAGTTGTTCATCAGTTTGAAGAAGCCCTTGTCAAAATCGTTAGAAGCTTTTTGGCTCAGTCTCGTATTAAGCTTGATGTATGCTTTCAGCCAATGTTGTTGATCAAACAAGACAACTTTTTGCACCTTTCTTAATTTTAGACCTAACATATTTAGGTTTATAAAGTGAATGAGGTACCTCTTCTTGTTTTTCAACGTACAGAGCAATTTAGGTAAAGTTGGCTTGATTGCTTTTCCTTCATCGATGAATTGTATTTGAAGTTATGACAAATCGTCGATACTAGGTACATGTTTCTCAGGTGCCAAAGGAAAGTCCTTGAAATAGTCATACAACTCTCTAGGAGTATCCCAGTCTACTTAAAGTATGTACCCAATATCATTATTATCAGGAATCTTTATCAAGTTTTTTTTCAACCGATTCAATATCTTTATTTTTAATCCATCTGCTGCTTTTACCGGCATGTATTGACAAACTCATTAATCCTACAAATTGTTAATGTTTAGGTACATGATGAATGATTGAAGTATTGACTCATCATATTCTTCATCATCTTCCATTTATGCTACTTTCTTCATCAGGAACATGTCATAATCAGTTAAAAGTTCACGTTCTACGCCTGATATTTTTAATGAGGCATCATGAGCTAAATCATGTGCTCTTTACTAGCGAACAGGGTTAAGTTTGTAGTGTTTCATACAGACATTCCTGCAATCTTTGGAAATATCACAGGCATAAATGTATCTTTCTTGACGTAATAGTCGTGGAGATCACATATTGGTTTCCCGTTAAGGTATTACATAACATCTTTAATGTATTGGTTATCATCATTTGATATGTTTGAATTCGTAGTATTCATATAGATAGTGTCTTTCCTTAAGTATTTTGGTTGCATTTGTTGAAACCATTTAATCGTTTCAATGAATTTGTCATCGTTTATATTAATTTATTTTTGCCAGCTGCTCCAATGATTGACCCCTAAACTTATCTTTCTGTACAAGCCTAATCGTTCTTTTTAAAATTATTTTCTATAAAATCTTTATTGAATAAAATATATATTTCATCTTCGTTCGGTATGATCATTGACTTATGATCAGGATTACGTCTCACCAATTCTTTAATTATCAGATGACAGTAATTACTATAATTAATCATTAATCATTAGTTTTTCCTATAAGTCGCCGTAAATGACAAAAGGAACTTTAAGTTGATGTTTTCATTTAATGATTGATCCTTCTCCAGGCATGATATCTATCATGTTGTCTACATGGTAACATATCCTTTGTGTTTGGTTAATTTTTCTGTTGCATTAAAAAAGTTCAGACACATTTTATAGATAACGTTTTGACCGCTACGTTTTCTGATTTGGGATGATGATAATCTTGAGAAATCTTTAGTGGATACGCTATGGTACTTTCCTTCGTTTTACTCTCCATTAAAGATCATTTTCATGGTTTTCTTTCTCGTATTTGTATCACTCTCAAATGCTTAATATATTTATTTTCAAATGTTTCATACATATTTACGTGCATACCAAGCTCATATTCGAATTTATTTATGTCCTCTATTTTTGCCAGACGTTGATGAAACCATTTTGATGGTTTATATTGATGGTAACTTTGTGGTGTGTTTAATACTACTACTACTACTGCTACTACTACTACTACTAATAATAATAATAATAATAATATCCTTTATTTATCTAAGGTGACATACTTATCTAGCAGATAATTTGCATCATGGTCCTGCAATTAAAACCAATATACATGTAACTAGTAAATATCTACAAGGTTAACACATACTGTAACAGAGTAAAAATATAACAGAAGTTAATTCAAATTATGTAGATGTGTTTAAAATTGACTAACCGGCTTTGAAAAACATTTATCATCATTGTGTTGCAGGTTTATGCGAGTTATTTTGTCTTTCACCCTTCATAGTATTCTATGTATGAGATGCCACTGGGCGGCTCGAATCTGTACATGTTCGTTGTCAAGTATTAAATCCTGTGAAATACCTATTTTGTGCAATCCGCAATTTTCTGCTCAAACAAAGTGTTGAGTTCCTCAAAAACGGGTATTTAACACTGAATCCATCTCGGTTTTCTTACATATTGTACTGTAATTAGCTGATTCTTGGTTTACTTCTTTCTTTTATATCCCTGTATCAGATAAAATCAATTGTCTTAATCTAACTTTAATAGAAAGTTGTATAATTACTGCATTACTTTTTGTTTAGTTTGCTGGTGGTAACATTTGCAATGTGAGGTACAGCCTGACAGAAGAACACGTGTATATCCCGATCACCACCTCCAGAAAATTTGCGTGCATTAATAACATCAGTAAAAG